>CM060704.1:36275356-36302856 GCA_030686995.1 Artemisia argyi | reverse complement strand
CCAAATGCCGGATGCCTGATCAAGGTGTATTGAGGTAGATGTTGAAGGTCGGGGATGTCGAACATGTTAAGTTTGGTGAGATTCAGCTTCTTCTAATAACTTTCCACTCCCAGTTGAAGATCTTCTACTCTTTCTCTGATGACTATCTGCCTAATGAAGATTTGGAGAGCTTGGATAAAGGCAAGCTGCATCTCTTTGGGCAAGTTGCAAAGCTTTCCTTGAACTTTGAGGAGGTACATATCTTCAATGTCGTTGAGGAGTAGTCGTGGAAAGTCTGACTCGGAAATATCGTACTCCTTTTCATCAAGTCTTTTGAGTGTGATTTTGCTGAGGAAGGGGTACCCAAAGTGAGTGACCGTCGAAATGAACTTAATCGAGACTATCTTCAAATCACTTGTCACATCACCCATTGTCTGATTGAGTCTGCTGCTGCGATAATACTGTGCCCGGTTATCTGGCCAATGATGTATACCGTAGAGTGCGTTCCGGTCATAGTCAACAATTTTATCGATGAATAAGGCTGAGGCTTCTTCTTCGATGGCATTGTTGAGATATCGAGCTGCAGGGAGAAAGGCAAGTGATGTAACGTACTTCTTCTCAATCTTGCTGCCAAGTTTCAGAAATTCCAAGTCGGTGTTGAAGAAGAACTTGTAAGGGATCTTTGGTTCCTTAGGCTTCCCAATCATCGGCAGTGGTTTGGACCAGTCAGTTATGTAAGGTGCGGTTTTCCTTGTGACCGGATCGACGTAAGATTCAGGATTGATCCAGTCAATATTGCTTGACATAGCTCGAGCAATATTTTCCAGATGGTACTCGAGTTCGATGGAGTTAGCAGACCGATCTTTCAGAAGATTGAACGCATCATTCTTGATTCTTCGTAGCTCTTTCTTGTTCATCTTTTTCATCTGAAACTTATGCTGAATCAACTGAGCGTATTCCACTGTGCGACCATCTTGAGGTTCTTGATTGTCAGCAAGTGGCGGTTGCGAATTAATCATCTTCTCAAACCAGGAGTATTCGGCATTATCGTCTTAGTCTAGCCATTTAAGGACGGTTTTCGGTTTCTTGGGTTCTGTGCCTTTTGATGAGGTGTCCGGTTTGTGTTGATGAAGCTTTCGTTTCCTTTCTTTCTTCTTCTTGGAAGATGGTTCTAGTACTTCATCGGGCTGAGGAATCTCGTCACCACCTGTGTATTCAAAGTGGTCATGTGCTTTGGGAGCGGAACTAGATGCCTTGGGTTGTTGTGAAGATGTTGTTGTTGTTGGAGGGTTGACCGGTGCTTGTGGTTGAGATGAGGGTCCTTCGGCTTGCTTTTGTTTCTTTGCCTGAGAGTTAGGATCCTGATCTTCATCATCTCTTGGACGTTTCAGTTTGTCTGCCTCTGTGCTGCAAGTCTCTTTAGTCATTTTGGCTTTCAAAGCTTCCAGGACTTTAGCTTCTTCAGGTGATAATGTGAACTTGCTTGCCAATTTGTCTAAGAGTTGGGTTTCCAATTCGTACATAGATAACCCCGGTTGTGGTGCAGTTGATTTTTCAGCTCGAAGAGTAAACGTGGTAGATCGGATCACTTTCTTGACAGCTTGCTCTGCGAACTTGGTGAGTTCATCTCTCATGGGTGCCAGCAGATCTTTCAATTCAGCAACTAAGTGTTGTTCCATATACTGATGTGCTTGAGATGCTAATGTGGCTTCCAAGTTCTCTTGCACGTCCTTAGCTAAGAAGGTATCAACTTTTTCTTCCAGTTCCTGGACGTTCGTATTCAGCTTCGTCAATTCAGCAACTTGGGTTGCTAGTGTTGCAACCTGATCTTCCAGTTTGTTTTTCTTCTTTTCATGAACTCTTTTGAATGCTGCCTTTATCAACTTTGATGCAGCAGAGGCTTTGGTACTTGCAGGTTTCTTGATTGATTTGTCATGTGTAGATTCGGATGTAGGAGGTGATGATTGTGAAGATTCAATGTTGGTAGTAACATCCTTATCATCTCCCCTTTGTGATTCGGGTTCTTCAACATTCTTTGCTTTGGCTGCTTCCTCTTTCAACCTTTGTTCTTCAGCTAGTTTGTCAGCCTCGGCCTTAAGCCTTAATTCTTCAGCAAGCTTGGCTTTTTCTTCTCCTTTTAACTTTTCTTCTGCCAGCTTGGCTGCTTCTTCAGCCTTCCTGCTTTCTTCCATGCGGATTGTCTCTTCCAGTTTGGCTTGTGCAAGCTCTTTAAGTCTAGTCTCCTCAGCTTCTTGCTTTTTTCTTAATTCTTCTTCTTGAGCCCTTTCCTTGAGCTCCATTTCTTCCATAGACATCAACCGTGGAGCATCAGTATCCATGGGATCTTCCTCTTCCTCTTCTCCCGTTGCTGAAGCATTAGTCATTTCTATGTCTGTGGGAGATACCGAAGGATTGTCGTAGACGACCAAGTCAGTATTGATTCCTGTAGCAGTATCAGGAATGCTGCTAGATCCGCCAGCTTCGGTAGTATGAGAGAACACTGGAGGTGGAGGGAGATCAGCATTGAATGCATCTATCTTGCTGTGGAGGAGACCCAGATTGAGAGCTCTTTCATTTTCTTCTTCAACTGAAAGACCTATGTTGGATTGAGCAGACTCTTGTTCAGCAGTCATGGGTTCCTTCATTTTCTCTCTCCTGATCCTTTCTTCTTCTAATATTGACTCTGCTTCAGTGAACGGTCTTTGATTGAGATATGCTGGGTATTCAGCATTATCAGCAAACTCATCAATGTTCTTCTCCCAATCTTCAAATGTCAAGTCTTTATCATCAATATCTTCAAGATTGACATTCTCGGTGATATTGGCAAAGGCTTCCCTGTAAACTGGACCTTCGTCGGACTTGGTTTCAGAGTTAGACGGTTTTGGAGAAGATGGTGGTGAGGGAAACTACCCCGGTTCAGGAATGGATGCGGGCTTCTTGACAGGAGTTCTTCGCTTGAGTGTACCCTTTTTCTTTTGTGTAGACTTGGTAGAACTGCTGGAGCTCCCAGTCTTGCTACCTTTCTTCTGCATGCACGAAGGTAGAACAACTTCATCCAGGAAACCAACTTTGTCTGCTTCAAGAGCTTGAAGGTAGTACTTGTAATTCTTGCAAAGCTTCACTTTTTCGTTTAAGAGACAGTCGGGAAATTTCTTTCCTTGCTTGCGTGTGCTGGTGTCGAGTCTCTTGATGATTCTGAGAGTTTCCTCGTTTCTGAAAGTGTGCTTGGCTTCATCATCAAGTCTTTGAGGAATATCATCATACTCACGAAGAAAGCTTTCGATGAGTAATTTTGTAAAACGGACAAATGGAATGTTGTTGGTCTTGTGCTGAATGTGCCACACAAGGTCTTCCCAAATGATGCTGGCATAATCTACTTTCTTTACGTTTGCCACTGCCCAGAAGAGTTTGAGGTGTTGGAGCTTGGGGTGTTCATGGCCAGTGTCTCTGCCAGATAAGGATTTGGCAATCAGAATATACAGGGTTCTCCATGGTTGTGGAAGAAATCTGATGTTGACCCTCGAATGTCTTGTCACCACTTCTTCTGATTCATCATAGCCAATATCCCGTAACCACTCTATCAGCTCTTCCTCGGTGGGTACTTGATCATATTCTTCATCTGGGCCAAGTTCGGGTAACCCAAGAACATTCCTAAGTGTGTCTATGTCCACAGTGACCTGTCTGTTGTGAAGCATGCAAGTGAAGGAAGCTTCCCCAAGGTCAAGCTGAAGTGTATGCCAAAACTGGTGTATGTAGAAGCAGGAGACTGAAGCTGACTTAGTGAACAAGAGCTTGTTGGGGTGATATAGGAGAGCATCCACTGCAACAATACATGAGGATTCGTTGCACGTGATCTTGTTGAAGTTGATACGTAAGTTGTTCTTTCCTATCTTCCTGGTGTAATCATCGGGAAAGGTTTCTTACCATGAGAGTTTCGGTTCAGGTTCTGGTCCATAAGGAATGTCATTGTGTTCTGCCATCTGAATTGATCACAAACAATCACAAACATAGCAATGATTTACTTTGTTAGCTCAGACATTGATGAGTGTGCAAATACTCATCATTTTTGTCTTATATGAACTGCCAAAACATACAAAAACACTCAGAAATGCATCAAAATACCAAAAATATTTCAAAATCGTGTTTTATATGTTTTAGATGCAAAATGAGCAAAAACAAATGAAAAACGCACAAAGTTTGCAAAATTGACAGTTTCAGTCCCTCAACTTTCATAAAATTACAAATCTAGTCCCTGGATATTCAAAATATGGAAAATTATCACCAAAGGTCATTTTGAAATCATAAGTTGTCATATTTAGTCCTTTGGTGAAAAATTGGAAAGTTTTGGAAATTTACACGTTTGGTCCCTAAAGTTTCAAATTTGGCAAAAATAGTCCCTGGAATTTTAAAACGTAAAAATTATCAAATTAAATCCTTGTACTATTTATACTTGGCAAATTACATCCTTTTGATAACTTTGGGCATGTTACATTTTCAGTCCCTAACATTTCAGAATTTACAAAGATGGTCCTTGTGAACTTATAGCTATTAACCAAAGGGACCCTTTTGTTATTTACCCTAAACCTAAAATAAACCCCAGCCAATCCAGTCCAATCCATTAACCCTAGCCCACCTAAGCCCAACACCAAGCAACCCAGCCCACCAAACCTAAAACTAATAAACCCCCGTTTTATTTTCCCCCGGTCAAACCCCAGCTTTGACCATCCCTAACATCCCTTTCCCTCCCATAAACACCCTGCTAATCCAAACTACCCCATCACCAACTCTGCTCCTCTCCCACGCTTTGTCTCCCCTAAACTCCACAAACATCCAAGCTCCATTTATTACCCTTAAATTACTCCAAGAAACCTGCCAAGTACGTGTACCCAATTTGGCGCCAAAGTCTAATTTAAAGGTCAAGATGGAGTGAGAGTTATCCAATGGTCAAAAATGGAAGTGGGATTCACACTGAGGGTCCCAAGAACCCTAATGGTCCCCTATAAAAAGAAAAGGATACAGCAGAGCAGAGAGTAGTTAATTTTTCAGTTGTAGTTTAGTTTTAAGTTATGTTTTTCATGTAATTTTCATTCCCAACTCTAATGTTGTAATCTGTTTTCCATTTGAATAAAGTTGCTTTTAGTTTATATAAATTTCCATTTCAAATTCAAGTCTCAGTTTCCTCATAAATACAAAAAGGGAAAATATAACAAGAAATAAATGGAAATAAGTTAAGAATAAAAGAAGCAGAGGAGTTAAGCTTGGTTTGGAATCTGGTTTAGTGCTCATGGGAGCTTAGGTTCATAGTTGGTTCTTGGTTCTCAGTTTATAGCTTGGATACAATTGTAAGCTCATTTTCCAAATTTTGCAATATTTTGTATGAGTACTAATTACTTGCTAAAATCTGTGTTTTTATGTCTCTTAGGTGTAGTTAAGTAATATTATTGCTTATTAGTTGGTACTTGTTCAACATATTTCATTATGCACACCTTTCATAGTTTCACTGTTAACATAAGCTTCAAATTGATCCATGATTAGTTAATGTTAATATTGATGCATCTGTGTTAAAAGAAGTTCACTACATCATAATTTAACATTGTGAACCTGTTTCATGGCTTGAATCAGTCTATGGTTTTGGAAATTTCAAAACAGGCCTTTATAGGGAGTGTTTGGTTCATGCTTTTCATCTGAGTCTATGCCAGTTGTGTTGTTGTTTAGTAGTCAATCATGCTAGTTTAGGTCCTAATAGTTCATTCAAGTAATAAAATCTAGTGGTCATTTGTTCAAAAGTCAATTTCATCTTTAATACTCTTATATGTTTAACTGTGTAGTAATTAGGGTAGTATAATCATCACTACAGTTGTTAAACTAGTTAACCTAGCCTAATCTAGTTTCATTTTATGATTTCACATCATTTTTAGCAATCTAGGGCTGCTTGAAATCCAAGAAAGTCAAAAATCTCATCACAAGTAGAAAAGTCAAAATCTGTCTCAGTTATTTTGAGCCAACTTTGGAGGTCTGCAAATTGATGGATACTAGGTTCTAAGGTCTAATATTTTACAAGCTAAATCTCTACACCCTTGTTGATTTTTGAGGTTTTTCCTAGATTTTTGCCATTTTTTTATCTGGGCCCCACAAAGCCACAAAGTGACTTGCAGGGCACACCTTGCTCTGTGCAGCTGCTCAGCAGACCACAACACCACCATTGGTGGTGGTTTTCTGCCCACCATGGTGGTCCACCACCTTCACATATTGCTTCCCTCAACCCCCCTCCTGGTATACTTGTGGTTTTGACCCTATCTTTGACCTCAAGGCCTGTGGACCCCACTTGAAATCACCACAGAAATCTGTCCCACTTTTCAGTCTAGAAATAATAAGCAAGTGCTTATTGATTAGCTTATAGCTTAACCTGTGGTCCCCTCTTGCTCATTCTAGCTTAATCATGTACCAATAGCTTATTCACACCTGTTTCAACCAGAGTGGGTCCCACACATGCTAGTTTAAGCTCATTTTCCATTTTGGTCAACTGTGGTCAACTGTTGACCATTTCAGCTCATATTCAGCTTATTTTAAGTTTATAAAAAAGTTGTTTTTGTAAAAAGTTTTTGTTTTTAGTTATAAAATAAGTTTCCAAAAGAAAATCCAAGAAAATCCAAGTTAAATTTAAGTGATAGTTTCTATTTAATGTAATTTAATTTTAATTTTCATTTTTAAATTTTTATTAAGTACTTGTCATTTTTATATTTTTATTAATTATATCTTATATTAAATTATTTATATTAATTTTCTTAGATTTTTATTTTCTCATTTAGTATTAATTAGAATTAATTTTAGTTTTATTAATTATTAATTAATATCTAGTTTAAAATAGCATAATTAGTTTTTATTAAGTAAAATCAAGTTTTTATATTTTTTTTATAGCTTTTATATGTTGTAAAATAATTTTAGAAATTTTCTTAGAATTTTTACTGTTCATTTAGTAATTTTCTTAATTTAAAATAGTTTAATTAGTTAATTAGTAATTAATAAGTAATTAATTAATAGAAAAATCACAAAAAGACAAAAATACTTATTTTTATTTTTAAAACTTATTTTTAGTCATTTTATAATTTTAGAAATTTTATTTTCACCTTTTTAGTATTTAAATAATATTATATTGTATTTTAGTTATTTAAGTATTAATAATAAGTATTAAATAGTTTTTAATTAATATTAAATAATTAATTAGTGTTAAAATTTATTTTCTTTTTCTAAAAATTTTCTTTTACTTTTTAATTTGTAAAAAAGTCATTTTCACCCCCTGGGTGTTTTCAGATTTTCGTTTTCACTTTTTATTTTGCACGTTCGCGTTTTATTTAAAACGTAACGTACGCGTTTTTAGGTTTTTAACATTTCTGGTTTTTCTTACCTTCTCGTCTTATTCACATAGCTTGTTTAAGCTATTTCATTGTATATTCCTTTGTTCAATCACTCACAAAACCTTTTTCTCATCCAAATTCACCCGATCACGAAGCCGTTTTGTTTACAATTCACACCTCGTCGGGACATACGACCCGGGGAAACCTTATACTTCCGCGGAGATTGATTCTAAGCTGTTTGACTTTGTTGACCATTATTTGGTCAATATAAGTTAGGTGGTTTGGCATCAATCAACTTTTGGCGCCGCTGCCGGGGAGGTTGTGCGCGTTTATCTAAACGGTTTTTCTGATTAGTGTCTTTGGAATTCGTTCCATTGTACATTTATCCACCCTTGTTCATATCTTTTCATAAAAAACCCAAAAATATTTTTCCTTACCCTCTATCCATTTGATTCTACCTTCTTATACCCCTCTCATGTATAATTCTATATGACATCTCTCGATGACGATTTCTTCGAACAATGGGCCTTTGAGAGCAAAATTGAAAAACTTATGGCCTTGTCAAAAATATCGAGATGTCGTAGTGATTATGATGGACCTTCGATTCCTATTCCCTCTCCGGTGAGGGAAATGAATCAAGAAACCGAGGTGACAAAGGACCCTGTACTTTCCTCTGACGATGGAGGTGCTAAATACGTCCAACCTACGGTTGTCCACGAACCTAAGCTCACAATTGCTCCTAAACCTTCAAAAATTGATCCTAACCTCTCACGGTTTACGGTCAAAAGTTTGTCAAGCATACGTGCTGAGCTTAGGACAGAGACTGAAAAGCACGACTTACCCAACCTTCACGTTTATCAAGAACCTAAACCCGAGACCATAACGGAAATGGTGGAAATTGCTAGCTCCAAGAGCACACCACTTGTCCCACCTCCAGATTTTGTTCCTTGTGTCGGTTGTGGTGAGCCGCTTTTCGGTTTTCCATGTCGTTGGTGTACATGTGTGCAATGTGGTAATGATATCTACAACGGCAGTTGTTTGTTTTGTGGGTCGAGTAATTCATTTGCTTATGATCCTAATCAAAACTCATTCAACGACTCTTCAAATTTTTTCGATTACCCATCACATTCATACGAGCAAGAATCATATTACCCAAATTTCAATGATGCTTCGTATCAAAATACACCAATCCAAACTCAACAGTTTTACTGTTGTGAGTACTGTGGAGGTCCTCACTTTAGCTCGGATTGTCAAACAAGGAATCCAATTCCTTGTAACAATTACGACTATTCGTTTTCAGACCCACCTCCACAGCACCAAATGATTCACACAACTCCTTCTGCTGTTGACATTATAGTAGAGATTCTTGAGATATTGAAAGAACTTAAGGAGTTGGGTACCACAAAACTTCATAATGCACCCAGTGTTTCTTGTGTGAATTGTGGGGGTCCTCATGATGATTACCAATGTCAACCTTCTGGTTTTGACAAATCCCCACCCCCGCAATTTTCATTTACTCTAAATTCACATGAGAAATGCATGACTAAAATATTGACGGAAGAGCAGGTTGCTAAAATTGAAACCATAGATGATTTTGAAAAAGCTGTTACGGAAGCTTATGCAAAAGAAAAAACAGCCAAATCTAGCTCTTTGTTCCGTTTTATTCATGATGACGATGATGATGAGGATTCTATTCAAATGAAAGAATATTACAAAGCTTCATCCAGTTCATCAGTTGAGATTCCTTCCGTGGAAGCACAGGGAGATAAAAGTATGCAAGAATTGCTAGCAGAAGAACACATGAAAAATATAGAATCTATGTGTGCTAGTCTTTTGTATCTCCCTCAGTCGGCTGCTATCACACCCGAAGTTCACACTCACTCTCTGATCATGGGGGATGAGCATCTTAGCACTGTTCCTAATAAGGAATCGGACGAATTAATAAAGTCTAGTGTTGAGATCCTTGTCCCAATCCCGAGAGAGTCACAGGGGACTTTAGACCATATGTGTGATATTCCTCCTCCTCTATTCTTCCCATCTAATCATGATGAGATGTTCTCCGATTCTACTGATGACAATTCGTTATCTTGTGAGGACATCGTTTATATGGAAGAATTGCCTTCTGAGCTAGTCAGTTTAGAAGAAGAGAATGACGAGATTGACACCGAAATCAAGGATGAAGCACTTCGTGCAACATTATTGAATGTCGATCTCCTCATTTCCAAAATCGAGGCTTTCAAAATGAAACCTATTTCATCTCCTATCCCCATAAAGGACAGTGACATTGTTTCCGATGATCCTATACCGGAATTTGAAGCCTTTACCTTTGATCATATGGGAGAGAAGATTAGTGGCATTACCACTTCTCATTCTCATAATTCTCTTCCCATATATGATTCATTTGCCTTTGAGGAGTTCTCCTGTGAACTTACTCATCATATCAAAACTCCTCTTGAGTTTGATATCCCGGGGGGAGATGCTCTCAATTATGAGAATTTGCACAATCCCACCCACCCTCCCGGGTTGTTTACGAGCTTACCCTTTGAAATCCAAACTCAGGCTACGGAGCCTGCTCTCGAGGAAGAAGATCAAATCATGCTTTTTATCATGGTTTTCTTCCTTTTCTTCACCTATACGGTGACTTCTTCTCTTCTTCACTCCTTTGGGAGTGAGGACACTATATTTGATCCCGGCATTTTCATGTATCATTATCTTGAGCCGGATACTTATCTCATCGGTGTGGAACTTTCACGTGCTTCAAATGTTTATCCAAACATTTCGAATGAAAGTCCGATTGAGATTATTTCTTCCACATCATGCTTCCCCAAGGACAAATGAATTCGGGGTCGAGTCAAGCTAGCGACTCAGTAAACAAAAACAATAGCACGCTTATAGGGTTTTCACCCTAAGTGTGGGGGAGTCCCCCATGCTATGGTTACAAATGAGTGAAAATACAAAATGGTGTTTTCCACGCTTAGCTTGTAATGTTGCCCTTTTACGTTCAAAATGTCAGCCTAATAGCCGGGATTTTGAATATTGAGGACAATATTCATGCTTAGTGTGGGGGGGTATTCGCTATTCTAGCGAATTTTATCACATTTTACTATATAATACCCCCGTTTTTAGCCAAAATTCAAAAATTTTAAAAAATTTTTCACTGGTGCTTAAAAATTTTTGGTAATCAGTTCGCCTTGTCTAAGCGACAAAATGGATTGGCTAGTCCAGGAGCAAACGGCTCTTGGTAAAGACATATCAAATCCGTTTACGGCTGGCAATTTGCCCAAAATTGTATGGTTCATCAACTCCCCGAAAACAAATGAGTTGGCTAGCCCGCAAGATAATGGCTTGTGGTAAAGGCCGTGGAAAATCCATAATTGGTAATCAGCTCACCAAGATGTTGACTATTCCATCAAGAGCTGGCTAGTCCAGAAGCAAACGGCTTTTGGTAAAGACTACTCAAATCCGTTGACAGCTGGTGGTTTGCTTAAAATCACACGGTTATCAGGTGTGCCACAGTTCTTACACCTGGCTACTCTAGAAGTGATGGCTTTTGGTAAAGAGTTTTTCAAATCCATCAAGTTTTCAAAACAAGTATTGCTAGGGACTAGCAATAGTTTAGTGTGGGGGATTGATGAGTGTGCAAATACTCATCATTTTTGTCTTATATGAACTGCCAAAACATACAAAAACACTCAGAAATGCATCAAAATACCAAAAATATTTCAAAATCGTGTTTTATATGTTTTAGATGCAAAATGAGCAAAAACAAATGAAAAACGCACAAAGTTTGCAAAATTGACAGTTTCAGTCCCTCAACTTTCATAAAATTACAAATCTAGTCCCTGGATATTCAAAATATGGAAAATTATCACCAAAGGTCATTTTGAAATCATAAGTTGTCATATTTAGTCCTTTGGTGAAAAATTGGAAAGTTTTGGAAATTTACACATTTGGTCCCTAAAGTTTCAAATTTGGCAAAAATAGTCCCTGGAATTTTAAAACGTAAAAATTATCAAATTAAATCCTTGTACTATTTATACTTGGCAAATTACATCCTTTTGATAACTTTGGGCATGTTACATTTTCAGTCCCTAACATTTCAGAATTTACAAAGATGGTCCTTGTGAACTTATAGCTATTAACCAAAGGGACCCTTTTGTTATTTACCCTAAACCTAAAATAAACCCCAGCCAATCCAGTCCAATCCATTAACCCTAGCCCACCTAAGCCCAACACCAAGCAACCCAGCCCACCAAACCTAAAACTAATAAACCCCCGTTTTATTTTCCCCCGGTCAAACCCCAGCTTTGACCATCCCTAACATCCCTTTCCCTCCCATAAACACCCTGCTAATCCAAACTACCCCATCACCAACTCTGCTCCTCTCCCACGCTTTGTCTCCCCTAAACTCCACAAACATCCAAGCTCCATTTATTACCCTTAAATTACTCCAAGAAACCTGCCAAGTACGTGTACCCAATTTGGCGCCAAAGTATAATTTAAAGGTCAAGATGGAGTGAGAGTTATCCAATGGTCAAAAATGGAAGTGGGATTCACACTGAGGGTCCCAAGAACCCTAATGGTCCCCTATAAAAAGAAAAGGATACAGCAGAGCAGAGAGTAGTTAATTTTTCAGTTGTAGTTTAGTTTTAAGTTATGTTTTTCATGTAATTTTCATTCCCAACTCTAATGTTGTAATCTGTTTTCCATTTGAATAAAGTTGCTTTTAGTTTATATAAATTTCCATTTCAAATTCAAGTCTCAGTTTCCTCATAAATACAAAAAGGGAAAATATAACAAGAAATAAATGGAAATAAGTTAAGAATAAAAGAAGCAGAGGAGTTAAGCTTGGTTTGGAATCTGGTTTAGTGCTCATGGGAGCTTAGGTTCATAGTTGGTTCTTGGTTCTCAGTTTATAGCTTGGATACAATTGTAAGCTCATTTTCCAAATTTTGCAATATTTTGTATGAGTACTAATTACTTGCTAAAATCTGTGTTTTTATGTCTCTTAGGTGTAGTTAAGTAATATTATTGCTTATTAGTTGGTACTTGTTCAACATATTTCATTATGCACACCTTTCATAGTTTCACTGTTAACATAAGCTTCAAATTGATCCATGATTAGTTAATGTTAATATTGATGCATCTGTGTTAAAAGAAGTTCACTACATCATAATTTAACATTGTGAACCTGTTTCATGGCTTGAATCAGTCTATGGTTTTGGAAATTTCAAAACAGGCCTTTATAGGGAGTGTTTGGTTCATGCTTTTCATCTGAGTCTATGCCAGTTGTGTTGTTGTTTAGTAGTCAATCATGCTAGTTTAGGTCCTAATAGTTCATTCAAGTAATAAAATCTAGTGGTCATTTGTTCAAAAGTCAATTTCATCTTTAATACTCTTATATGTTTAACTGTGTAGTAATTAGGGTAGTATAATCATCACTACAGTTGTTAAACTAGTTAACCTAGCCTAATCTAGTTTCATTTTATGATTTCACATCATTTTTAGCAATCTAGGGCTGCTTGAAATCCAAGAAAGTCAAAAATCTCATCACAAGTAGAAAAGTCAAAATCTGTCTCAGTTATTTTGAGCCAACTTTGGAGGTCTGCAAATTGATGGATACTAGGTTCTAAGGTCTAATATTTTACAAGCTAAATCTCTACACCCTTGTTGATTTTTGAGGTTTTTCCTAGATTTTTGCCATTTTTTTATCTGGGCCCCACAAAGCCACAAAGTGACTTGCAGGGCACACCTTGCTCTGTGCAGCTGCTCAGCAGACCACAACACCACCATTGGTGGTGGTTTTCTGCCCACCATGGTGGTCCACCACCTTCACATATTGCTTCCCTCAACCCCCCTCCTGGTATACTTGTGGTTTTGACCCTATCTTTGACCTCAAGGCCTGTGGACCCCACTTGAAATCACCACAGAAATCTGTCCCACTTTTCAGTCTAGAAATAATAAGCAAGTGCTTATTGATTAGCTTATAGCTTAACCTGTGGTCCCCTCTTGCTCATTCTAGCTTAATCATGTACCAATAGCTTATTCACACCTGTTTCAACCAGAGTGGGTCCCACACATGCTAGTTTAAGCTCATTTTCCATTTTGGTCAACTGTGGTCAACTGTTGACCATTTCAGCTCATATTCAGCTTATTTTAAGTTTATAAAAAAGTTGTTTTTGTAAAAAGTTTTTGTTTTTAGTTATAAAATAAGTTTCCAAAAGAAAATCCAAGAAAATCCAAGTTAAATTTAAGTGATAGTTTCTATTTAATGTAATTTAATTTTAATTTTCATTTTTAAATTTTTATTAAGTACTTGTCATTTTTATATTTTTATTAATTATATCTTATATTAAAGTATTTATATTAATTTTCTTAGATTTTTATTTTCTCATTTAGTATTAATTAGAATTAATTTTAGTTTTATTAATTATTAATTAATATCAAGTTTAAAATAGCATAATTAGTTTTTATTAAGTAAAATCAAGTTTTTATATTTTTTATAGCTTTTATATGTTGTAAAATAATTTTAGAAATTTTCTTAGAATTTTTACTGTTCATTTAGTAATTTTCTTAATTTAAAATAGTTTAATTAGTTAATTAGTAATTAATAATTAATAAGTAATTAATTAATAGAAAAATCACAAAAAGACAAAAATACTTATTTTTATTTTTAAAACTTATTTTTAGTCATTTTATAATTTCATAAATTTTATTTTCACCTTTTTAGTATTTAAATAATATTATATTGTATTTTAGTTATTTAAGTATTAATAATAAGTATTAAATTGTTTTTAATTAATATTAAATAATTAATTAGTGTTAAAATTTATTTTCTTTTTCTAAAAATTTTCTTTTACTTTTTAATTTGTAAAAAAGTCATTTTCACCCCCTGGGTTTTTTCAGATTTTCGTTTTCACTTTTTATTTTGCACGTTCGCGTTTTATTTAAAACGTAACGTACGCGTTTTTAGGTTTTTAACATTTCTGGTTTTTCTTACCTTCTCGTCTTATTCACATAGCTTGTTTAAGCTATTTCATTGTATATTCCTTTGTTCAATCACTCACAAAACCTTTTTCTCATCCAAATTCACCCGATCACGAAGCCGTTTTGTTTACAATTCACACCTCGTCGGGACATATGACCCGGGGAAACCTTATACTTCCGCGGAGATTGATTCTAAGTTGTTTGACTTTGTTGACCATTATTTGGTCAATATAAGTTAGGTGGTTTGGCATCAATCAGACATTCAGTTACATGATTGTGCACACATTATTGATTGATCAGTGGGTGTTTGTGTATGAAAAACTTTGTTGTATGACAAACTTGTGTTTTAATTACATGGTAGAAACTTATAACAATTATGTTACAACAAGAGTTTATCATTACAAGAGATTACACATTGGAAATTTTACAACACTTAGAAAAATTTCATGAAATGGACAATGTTACGCGTAAGTTGAAAAAACTACGCATAACTTATATTACGCGTAGGAAATGACATTAAGCGTAGGTGCAAAGTCTACGCATAACATTATATTTTACGCGTAAGTTCAACTTCTGCGTAGGCTTAATTTTACGTGTAGGATTATATCTTATGCGTAAGATTAGAGCGTAGGCAAAGGATTGAACCTTAAGCGTAAGATATAACTTGTGCGTAGGTTTTGACTTACGCGTAAGATCATGACTTATGCGTAAGAAATAACTTATGCGTAAGTTAATCCTTTTATGCGTAAACATTGTCTTATCCAAGACAATGTTTGTCCACGTGTCGAATCTTACGCGTAAGATTCAATCTTACGCGTAAGATTCAATCTTACGCGTAGGATGAACAACTTGTGTGTAAAAACGTCTTTTTCCAGAAAATCACCTTTAGAAATTTGAGTCGTGAGATTCCTGAAAGTGTAAACTCACAACCACTGATCAATATTCATTCCCACACACTTATAACATACATTTTATGCGTAAACATGTCATGATTCAAAGTTACGCGTAAGGCCGTATGAACACATAATCACAACCTCATTCAAACATGATTCTGGGTAGAAAATAACTTAGGGCAAGTGATACTAACATCCTAAGGAACATATGGTCCAAATTTTAACACCAATTGACCACAAAAACACAAGATCACAACTGCTAGTGCGTTCGACCCCTAAATCTTTGATTCATGATCAAGAGATGTAATTGAAGCAATTAAACCACATGTATGAGTTCCTAGGCATGTAACAACACAATCCCCATCATTAATTTCAAGTATAACTCACAGAATCAAGAACCCCTAAATGACTCGTATGAACCCTAATTCACAAATCGATCACTTGATGTTTCTGGGTGAGATTAAAGGTTTGATATATGTTAATTAACATCTAAAGATCATTTCCCATCAATCAATTTAACCATAACAACAACAATTTTCTGGGTTCATGATTTACGCACAACCCTAGATCTAATTAATCGATTGTGACAAATTAAACCGTTGGATTAATGTAAAATTAAAAACCATTGTATAAAATAACAATCCAAACCTTATAACACTTACAGATTGAAAGATTAGTGATCGGATTACTAGATTGATTAAGGGCCGTAGATGATGGTTGGTGAAAGTGTTAAATGTTTTTGCAGGTGGAGTAAATGCGTGGTCAAGGTGGTTTTGACCAAGGGTAAAAACAAGTTTGAAAGATTGACAAGTATGGTCCCTTAACCTTATTAACCATTTACTCTTAATGCCCAAACTAATACTCACATATAACTTACGTTAATTACACCAAGCTATGACAAGAACAACATGTTGAATTATACTCCCCCTCGACCTTAGACCGTAGTCTTAAAAAATATTAAACTTTATTATAATGGTCAAGGAGAGTATCCCGAAACACTTTTGAAGCATCATTTTGTATGATAAAAACGTAATTTTTTTTTGGTAAAATGCAAGTATAAAAGTTAATATTTTATGAAAATTTTAAAATTCTTTTCCTCCCCCTCAACACTTGTTTTTAATAATTAAAGACATTTTACAAAAAATTAGTGTTGAAAAGAGTGGATTATACTTGCATTTTTTTTTTTTTAAGAAAAAATATTTACAAAGATAGTTTTGATGTTTGACGATCAATTGAGTTTTAAAAACTTTTCCAGATCATCTGGAGTCAAACATCGCATATCAATTTGGTGAACTAGACTAGCAAACCTTGAAGGTGCTAAGGATTTGGTAAGTAAGTCCGCCAATTGGTACTCAGTCCCAACAAAATACAGTTCAACGGTACCCTTTTCAACGTGCTCTTTGATGAAGTGATATCGGAGATCGATGTGTTTGGATTTGCAATGATGAACTGTGTTGCAGGAGATAGCAATTGCACTTTTGGAATCACAGTAGATTGGAATCCTATTGAACAAGTAGCCATAATCCTTAAGTTGTGATCTCATCCAGATGACTTGAGCACAACAAGCAGACATAGCTACATATTCAGATTCTGTTGACGACAGTGATGTGCAGTCCTGCTTCTTTGATTGCCATGACACAAGTTTATCTCCGAGAAACTGTAATCCACCAGATGTACTTTTGTGTGTGTCTAAACATCCTGCATGGTCAGCATCTGAAAAAGCAATTAGTTCAAAACCAGAATCCTTCGGATACCAGATTCCCAAGTTAATGGTTCCCTTTATGTATCGAAGGATTCTTTTGACCTCACTGAGGTGTTTTTCAGTTGGTTTAGACTGATAGCGAGAGCACATGTAGACAGCAAATACTATATCAGGTCTACTAGCTGTGAGATACATGAGTGACCCAATCATACTTCGGTATTTGGTAGGGTCAACTGGAGTCCCATGTAAGTCAGCATCTAGTTTTGTGGTATAGCCCATTGGTGTATTATAAGTATCACAAGTCATCATTCCATGTTTCTTTAAAATTTCAAGAGCATATTTGGACTAATTTATAAAAATTCCACGGGGTGATTGATGAACTTGTAGTCCTAGAAAGAACGAAAGTTCACCCATCATGGACATTTCAAAATTATCTTTCATTAATTTTGCAAAATCATTAGAGTAACTTCTTTTTGTTGAGGCAAAAATAATGTCATCGACATATATTTGAACAACAAGTAAGTCCTCCCCGTAGGTTTTTGTAAATAGTGTTGGATCCACCGATCCTTTAGAAAATTTATTGGCCAGCAAGAAAGTGGACAGTTTGTCATACCACGCCCGTGGGGCTTGCTTAAGTCCGTAGAGTGCCTTTTTGAGTCGGTAAACATGATTAGGATGCTCAGGATCAACGAAGCCATCTGGTTCGCTAACATAAACTTCTTCACGGAGTTCTCCATTAAGAAATGCTGTTTTCACATCCATTTGGTAGACCACCATGTTCCTGTGTGCAGCATAGGCCAAAAAGATCTGAACAGCTTCATGTCTAGCCACTGGAGCAAAGGATTCAGCAAAAATCAAGTCCTTCTAGTTGAGAGTATCCTTTCGCTACCAGGCGTGATTTGTTACGTATGACAGTGCCTTCAGCATCTAGCTTATTCTTCAAAATCCATTTTAACCCGATGACAAAGACTCCGTCAGGTCTTTCAACTAATTCCCAGACTTCTAATCTTATGAATTGCTGAAATTCCTCTTGCATAGATTCAATCCAGTTGTCATAAGTCATTGCTTCTTTAATGTTCTTAGGTTCTTCTTGACAAACTGTGAGTGCATAGATACAAGTTTCTCCATCAGTGTGAAGTCATTGTCTTGTCATTACAGGTGCATCTGGATGGCCAATAATATGAACTAGTGGATGGTCTCGAGTCCATTTGTGTGTTGAAGGGTGTAGTTGATAAGTATCTCGCATGTTAGCAGGTTCCAAATTGCGTGTTGACGACTCACCTATATTAGGAAAGGTAGGAGCTGGTGCAAACGGGTTAAAGAACGCATCAGGATCATGCTCTGCGGGTTGTGGAACTGATTGTGGTGTAGGATCTGCAGCTGAATGGCGGGAGTTAGAAACAGTTTGTTCTGCTGTAGATGGTGATGCAATTGGAGGACCGTCTCTTTCAACACTTGTTGTAGTTTGTTGAGGTGAGTCTGGTACTGGAATGTTATCAGGTTGAGCAGCGGAATTAGGTGAGACCTCAGTAGGACGGTATTCAATTGTGTCATCAAACAGTGGAGCAAACAAGGTTTCCAATTCTTTGCGGTTGAGTGGCAATGGTTCGGCCAAAGATTCCGGAGAGTTAAGACGGTTGAATTCGGGTCCTAAGCTGTGTTGCTCAGAAGCCATATGTGTGAGTTCATCAAAATTAGCGTGAATGGTTTCTTGAATTTCTCTTGTTCGACGATTCCATATCCAAAAACCTTTAGAATTTTCACAGTATCCAACGAACACTCCAATGTCAGCCTTTGCTTTAAGTTTACCTAAATCATCACGATCATTTTTCGGATAACAAAGTGCTCCAAATACATGAAAGTAATCGATGTTCGGTTTTGTTTTGTGAACAATTTGATAAGGTGTTTTGCGATGGCGTTTTGTGATCATGCAACGGTTTTGGGTATAACATGCGGTTCAAACAGCTTCTGCCCATAAGTAATCTGGTAATTGAGCATTAATCAACATAGTTCTAGCAGCTTCCACTAACGTCCTGTTGCGTCTTTCAACAACCCCATTCTGTTCTGGGCTTCTAGGAATAGATGTTTGATGTTCAATTCCCACTTTCTCAAAATATGACCGAAGTGTCTGATTCTTAAATTCAGTTCCATTGTCAGTTCTGACTATTCGTACCGTATTGCGTAACTGAACTTGAATTTTAGTGAGAAAGGTGATGATCATTGAAGGAGTCTGATCTTTACTTCGTAGAAAATAAACCCAAGTCCATCTGGAGTAATCATCCACAATTACAAGAATGTAGCGTTTACCGTTGATACTTTGAACACGCATCGGTCCACACAAATCCATATGAAGCAATTGTAAAACATGATTCGTACTGTTCTCAGGTTTAGAAGGAAAATGAGCCCGAGTACTTTTTCCTTGTTCACAGGATGAACATAAGTGATCCTTGGTAAAACGGAATCTTGGAAATCCATCAACAAGTTTGTGACGAGCAAGGTCAGTCATGGTTTTGAAATTTAAGTGCGAAAGACGTTTGTGCCATAACCAAGATTTAGTCGATTCTGCTTTGGAGAGAAGACATATCGGAGATGTAGCAATCATATCTGACATTGATATTGTATAAAGATTAGAACCACGAGAGCCAGACATAAGATCGTTTCCTTGTAAGTCACGAACGAAGCAAGTTTTCTCACGAAATGCAACTTCTAGATCCCCATCACAGAATTGACCAACAGAGAAAAGGTTGTGTCCAAGGCCTTCCACATAATAAACACGACTGATTTCAATGTTCCCACTGACATAGTCACCATATCCCATGATTAAAGCGTAATGATCATTCCCGAATCTGACAGTACCAATGAACTTTGAGACAAAGTTGTGTAACAGTTTGAGATTGCCTGTCATATGTCGGGTGCATCCGCTATCAACAATCCAGAGAACAATCTGTACCACCTGCATCACAAGAAGACGACACGGATGGAACAGAAGTAAGGGTGGAACCCAAAGAAAGTGCGGTTTCCTGTTGGTTAGAAGCACAGGTATTCAACAATTTAGGAATCCATTTAAATGCTGGTCTATATTGTAACCAACGTTGCCAATTCCAACTAGTTCTTGCTTTCTTAATGGTGAATTCACTAGTGGTTGGCTTATTCCTAGATTTGTTCTCTGCACTTATGGGGGTAACTTTAGCTTCATTAGAAACCGTAGAAGGCGGCTTTCCTAAGATAGACTTAGAGGCAGTAGTGGGCCTAGAAGGAATGCGTGTCCTACGTTTCTTATGATGATTAAGAAGAGAATTAGCTATACATTTTGTATGATCACCAGATGATACGCTTTTACGACAAAACACACAAGATGCATTAATATTCAAAACTTTCAAAGGTTCATCATTCGTTACATTTAGATTTTGATTACAATTTGCCAGATTAGAATCTAAATCTGATGCAACATGAGTTTTATTCAAATTCCTAAGTTGATCTTCTACTTCTTGAGCTTCTAGTGATCCTCTTTTACGGTGCCAGAGCCTATTCTTCCTTTTACTTTTTCGCTTAGGTCTGCTAACGCTATTAGTGGAGACTAGTCCTGTAGAAGTGGAGTTATCAACATTAGTGTTTTGAACAACATTTCCTTTAGCAGTTTTGTCTAATTGATACAATCCTGGTGCTATCACCATGGTGTCAACAATCTTTCCTTTTTGAAGTAGCTTCATTTTCTCTTTTAAATCAATGATGATGTGATTTTTATCCTGAATTTCAGACTCAAGTAAACCATTGCAATATTTGATGTCATCGCGGTTTTGTTGCCATTCGGCATTTTCAATTTTTAAATCCGCAATTTCTTTCTCGTATTTGAGACACAGACTTTTGAAAGACTCATTGTTTTTGCAAAGCTGACAAGAGTTTGAAATATTTTGACTTTGAAGTTTCAATTCTGTTTCAATACTTTGAGCTTGACACCATTCAAGCCTTTGTTTGAGTTGACAAATTTCTTTTGAAAATTGTTTTGTCACATCATCATTCTGTATTCTGAGCTTGTCATTTTCATGTTTAAGTGTCTCAATTTCCACATTCAACAAGTTATTATCAACACAAAGATCATCCATAAGCATAGAAGTACTAGAATTATAGAGATCATTCATGATAACAGAATAAATATCAGCATGGAGAATTTGTTCCAAGAGTCGATCAACATCATTTTTTAAAACTCTATTTCTTTGCTTTTGAACCAAAATCTCATTTTCAGTAGAGTTGAAAACGTGTATCATATTTTTGACCTCGTTTTGAAGTTCCTGATCCCAACGTGTAGCACAGAGACGGAGGTGTTTGACAATTGGCAACATTTGTTTTTGAAAAATATCTCTCTTTTCTCGCTCGTAAGCGGATTGAAAAGTTTCAATTTTAATTTCAGAATTACGTTCAATTGTTTCCTCCAAAATTTCGATGTCTTCCATAAATGTTTTGAAATAATTTAAGACACGACAATTTTTCGGTAAAGGTGTAAGTTCACCAGATGATGGTAAAGGACCATTGATTTGTGCTACAGTTTGGACAGGGGTCGCATTAGCGGATGAAACATATGACTCTTCGACAAACCATGATTTCTCAGGTAATTCCTTTTGAGGAACAAAAGATTTAGAAATATGTGGAGCTTTTGAATAATCATATGGTGTCCAATATTGAACATAACTCATTTTTGATCGACTCTCGTCTTCAAGTTCTTCTTCTTCTTCAGTATCAAAAACAACAGCACGCATAATCGTATTATCAAGCAAATGGTCCATACTGTAAATTTTAGGAATTTCTTTGAATTCCGTGTGAAGAAACATTGAATTGTAATCGCCAAGTGCAAATCCTTTATCGGGTCTCGGTTTTAAAGTAAATGTCTGAATTGTTGTGACAGAGTTCCCATGTTTGTAAACAATATTACGAAATTCTTTGAGTTGTTTTTCAAGATCAACAATCTCACCAAGTAAGTCATCTATATACTTCCTTTTTCGTATTTTATGTTCACAAAAATCCTTTTTACAACTTGACAATTCTGTTTCTGTTTTTGAAAGTACTGTTTGAAGACGTTCAACTTGCATTTTCAGTTCACACTTTTCACTTTCGAGTTTCGAAATCAACTTTCCGTTTGACTCAATTAAATCTTGCATTTTGTGTTGAAGATCTTGTTCTTTGTTGTAAGAATCTTGAAAAGCTTTTTCAAAACTTTTTGCATGTTTAATCTTGTCTTCCTGATTTGAAAGCTGAATTTTATAACACTCAATATCTCTTAGAAGTGACGCATTTGTTTCTTTTAAAACTTTGTTTGTCTCGTTGCATTTTATGATTTGCAATTGTTGAGCATTCAGTTGTTTAGATAACAATATGAGGTCAGGGTCTGGATCAAATGATGGTTCATGTTGTTCTATTTGTTCATGTTTATCATTCTCAATAAGATCATCAAATGAAACAACTGTGTCATCATCAAATATGACAACTGTGCTTATTTGTTCATCTGTTTGAGAAGATGAAAATGAGTCAGATGGAACAACTTGCGCCATATCTGATTCAGGAGTAGAAGGTGTAGCTATTTCATGTATTAAGCATGTTTTTTGGTCATGTACCTGAGACAAGCCGTCAGTGTCATACACTGGACCTGAATCATTAAACTGAAGTTCCTGCATGTTGGCCATAAGCATCACAGCTGCATTGGCTTCCAGATCTTCCATGTCATCATCGTTGTTCACATTTGCCATGAAGTTGTTATCTTGTTCAGGGAAATGTCCATCTTTTTCATCTTGAAGAGCCATGAGTAATGCCTGCTTGTGAAACTTACTACCCCGAGTTCTTGGTTTAGGACATGCTGTCGCTATATGACCTTGTTCATTACAATTATAGCACCATACTGCATTCCCTGAGTTGGAGTTCCTAGTTGCAACTGGTTCAGACCTTTGCTGAGAAGACCCTGAGTTGTTCCTGAACCCCCCATTGTTATTAAACCTCTGACCATTCCCAAAATTTCCTGAAGAACTTCCTGAACCAGATCTACCATAGTTACGATTCTGAATTTCCACTCTTCCATCATTGACAACAGCTTGATTCCTTGTGTTAGAAGATGAACGTTGACGGTTGTTTGTTTTGTTGGAGAATTTGCTAAAAGCACGAGCAATAAGAGCAAGTCCCTGATTCAACGTATTAAAGTCATCATCGTCATCGTCATTGGAGTTTGAGTAATACACTGCATCATTGTTGTTTAATGGAGCAAGTTGAGTAGAAGCATTATGTGGAGATGAATCATAAGGGACCATTTGGTTCGAGGTAGAAGACTGTGGATAACTGAAGTAGTTCTGCTCTTGAACATATGCATGATTTGACATTGGTGGTGGAGCATAGGGAGATTGAGCTACGAGAGCCAGAGAATTTGGTGTTTGTGTTGGTGTGTATCCTCCTCGTAGAGCTCGATCTTTTTCAACTTCAGATTCATGGTATTTCAGAAAATCATACAACAAACCATATGGTGCATCATGAAGATTTTTGGTTTGACGGACAAATGTCACATATTTATGCCAATCCGGGCCAAGACTACCAACGAATTTGGAGTTTACTGCAATCCTTGGTACTGTGATTTTGTGACGTTCCAGATCATTGACCAAATTTGTGAAACGATGATAGTAGGATTCAAGTGACTCTCCTGGTTCAATTGTGATGTCAGTGTATTCCATGTAGAGTTTGGATTCCATATCATCTTTGTTCAATTGAGTGCCTTCCATAAGGAGATGAACATGTTCCCACATAGCTTTGGCTGTTTTCTGAGCATCGACACTTCGATAAATTGGATTAGGTATACCTTGAAGTATATAAGCCATTGCATACTCATCAGCTTCACGATGTAATTTCTGTTCTTCTGTTAGTGCAGATTCTGGAAGAGGTCTATCACCAGGAGGACGTGGAGGATCAGCATTTGGATCACCAATTTCAAATCTTGTTGGCCACTCAAATGATCCTTCAAGTATCACTTGCTTCAAGAATTTCCCATGAGGTTTCTTTAGTTCAAGAAATCGTAAGAATCGACTTGACCATTGAACATAGTTCCCAGGTGTAAGCATTGGAGGTGTTTCAAGTGATCCTGCCTCATGTCTGGATTGTTGAGTTGTAATAACTTCACACATTCTATCAAACCAGTGAGGTTGTTTGGAGGAAAACTGAGTGTTTTGTTGTGACATCTGATATGGTTGTTGTTGCGGAATGATTTGATGTTGTTGCATCATGAGATATTGTGGTTGTGGATTAAACGGTTGTTGTTGAAAGTGTGACTGTGAAGGTTGTTGATATGATTGTTGCTGATGGTATTGTTGTTGCTGATACTGCTGATGTTGTTGCTGAGGATTAGAGAAGTAGTAATGTGGTGGTTGAGACATCTTTGAACACTTGTGTAGAAATGGATCTTTGTAGAAGATTGAAATGCACGTTCCTTTGGTTAAGTTCAAAAATCCAGGGGTAAGTTGAGTTCTTACGCGTAACAATAATCTTACGCGTAAACTATAGGTTATGCGTAAAGAGTAGTTTATGCGTAAACACAGAGTTTATGCGTAAGTTTTCTCTTTACGCGTAAGCTTTGGCTTATGCGTAAGTTTAGACTTATGCGTAAGGTTAAACAATCAAACAAATCTTTCAAACTTATCCAAGCTTGAAAGATATCCAAAGTCGAAGTATTCCACTAACTTATCCAAGCTAGGGAAGTACTGAGTCACCGTAACACAAGGAGAAGACCTTTGATGAAGTTATGCGTAGAACTCTGAAACTTACGCGTAAGATATGATCTTATGCGTAAGAGCTGATCTTCTGCGTAGAAAGTGACTTAGGCGTAGGATTCACAACTTCTTCGTAGAATCTTGAGCGTAGACAGTGGACTTACGCGTAGGAAATGGACTTACTCGTAGGTTTTAGGCGTAGAAGACCAAAGTTACTCGTAAGAACAGGGTTTTGACCTATGTTACTCGTAAGAAAAGGGTTTTAGCCAAAAGTTACTCGTAGAAAGGACAAAAAGTACTGTTGACAGCTTTAGAATCGTACTATTCACATGAGTTACGCATAAAGAGGTCAGAATCTTGAAAAATCTCAAATTTTTGAAGAAAAATGCTTAGAAATAAGGTACTTTTGATCAAATAACTTCACCAATACTTAGAAAACACTAACTATTGAAGATTTTGCTACCAAAAACTAGTTTTCCAATATCAAAGAAGCTATAAAACCTTAAAAAAAACCTTAAAAATCAAGACTTTATGCAAAAACTAAGCTTCAAATCACTATATCAACCTTGAAACTTGTCCAAGCTTCAAGATTTGAGTGAAAGAAACAAAGAAAAATGCAAAAAGAAGGCAAAGTACACCCATAATCCCACGTTAACCCAAAGAAACACACTTCAAACTCTATTAGGCGAATGATACCACTTGTTAGGTCACCATTTATGTAAACACAAGTATGATATTGAAAGAGATGAGATGAGAAAAGAGATTGGTTGATTATAAGAAATGAGAGAAAAGTAAGAACAAGAGTTTCACTAAGATATTCAAATAACCAACAACATGAAATGTTTACATAAGCTTGGTATATATAGGGGAGGAGTAGGGCAACACTCCCTACCTCCCTCTTTCATCTAAATCGTGGGCTTTCTAGGCCCATGGGCTTACTAACTTATGCCTAGTAACATTAACATAGTGAATAAAATAACTAAGCAACCTATTACAAAAGGTAATGACCGAGACTTGACTAAAATACAAAAGTATGATTCCTATTACAAAAGGTAATTTTTCAGCAGATTCGAAACTTTGATGTAGTCCACATGTCTTCTAACTTTGGAAGTTTTCAGTACGCAGCAGAATTTGTAGATGACACTGTAAACCACACTAAGCAAATCAGACAAACACTTAATCACAGTTGTGCTCTACGCGGAAGCTCCATTCGGGGGTAACATGCAAGAAATCAGTAAGATCTTCTCACTTAAGTAGGCTACTTCACACTTCACACCCCGCGAGAGTTGAAATGATTACACCAAAATCACAAAATTGAACCACTGATCATCTCTGCGGACGTCTCTCCGGTAGTAATAAAATTGTAAGCTCGATCATTTGAGTCTATTATGCGTCCCTGATGTGCACATTTCTTCCCCCTAAATGCAGATTCTCATGGAAAATGAGTGTTTTCGCAAAGAAGTCAAGAAAAGTCAAAGAAAGCAAAGAACACCCACTCTCTCTTCCCCCACGATGTCTTCGCGGAATCGGAAGCTTACACACTATGTTTACGATGGAAACGGAGGCAGCGTAACCCCATATGTCCAATCAACCGATTATGTGTGAAGTATCATAAATAGCCCGTGTGAATCAACTGCTGATAAACAACTCTACTCTTTTATACTCCTCTCAACTAACACTTTACCGACCCCATTATCATTCTGACGGCTTTTTGTAGTGACTACTGATGGAGAAAACTCAATATGACGAACTTGAGACTGAAGTAAAATAACCCGAACTTGTGACTTAAACTTGCACTATTGTCTGACTAAGAACCAATACTGAGAATTTCAATAATGGTAGGAAATCATATACCCATCCAACCTTCCTTAAATGTATATGAACGTCTCTTGAATTATCCACATCTTTTGGTGACACTTGAGCACTACAACGTAACTCCTTTAAAGTGATAGCTATACACTGTGAGCACAACAACGTAACTCCTTACATCAGGTATAACTACACAACTCAAGTCTCTGTCATTCATACGGATAAAAGCTCGAACAAGGATCTCGAAGAATCATGCATCCAACCAACCCCGATATCTTCAAATACTAAGTACACGTGCCCGTGAAATCCCACTTCAACCTCAAATAAGTAATAATGAATTAACGCCGTAGTCACATCTTGCGGTTAAATGCTCAAAACTAGCCTTTTGACGGTTTAATGAACTTGATAATGGTTTCCCGATCTTGTCAAACATTTATCCCCGTGAAAATTTGTAGCCACCAAAATAATATTACTTGTGCCATGTTATCAATACATACGTGTACTCAAGAAATTTGGATAACATGTTTTGTTTACCAACATTCAGCAGTCCAATTTTCAGAGTCCACTTAGCAGCCCAAAATTAAAATAATGACATTTTAGGTCCAAACTGCTAATCATGTATGTATCTTTAAAGCCTACAACAAGTTCAACAAACAAAAAAAAAACTACAATACCAGTCCAAACCTTATAGATACGTCCAACCTATAATTTTTACCAGCCCAAATTCGGATAAAAAGGACCTAATCCAAAGAAAAAAATTGTAGCCGATCCAATCACTACATACAACCTGGTTATATAAAATAACCTAAACTTTCACACTTCAGATAATATCGCCTACCACTTCATCTTATCTTACTTTCACCCAGCAGTCAAATACAGCCACCAACAATAATAAAATCTCATCAAATCTTCAAATCACATCTTCATCTAATCTCAGCTCATCACCCAATCATCAACAATCCAACATGAAACGATTATCACAAACGATTATCATAAACACAATCACACAATCACTCAACCTTACCGTGACCTATACATCTAT
>CM060704.1:35870356-36270356 GCA_030686995.1 Artemisia argyi | reverse complement strand
GAATTACAATTACGTTGAGATCCAACCAAACAAATTGACAAAATACATCAATTACAATTCCAACACATTACAATTACAACACATTCCAACTCTTTGAATTACAATTCATTCAAATTACAATTCCTTTCAAAACATACTGCGAACCAAACGCACCCAGCTTATTAATTTGGTTAATATTGTGCAAAGCAAAATAAGTAATGGGTATGTTTAGGAAAAATGGATATTGTGGATGCCGGTGCTATTTTTGTTGCTAAAAAAGATTAAAATTGTAGTTTTATTTTTGGTAGTGGTGTTTGAAAACTAGTTGTACTTATAGATTAAAAGTGTAAAATAAAATATAATCTCCCGCATCTTTATAGAAGTTGATTTTCAAAACTTATTTTTCTAAAATTATCCACAATAATAATTTGCCAAACAAAATTAGTTTTTGACCAACGCTTATTTTTCAAGAAAATAATCTTAAACCATTCATAATTTTTCACGGGTTTTGCAAACCAATGCTCACTAGGTAGAGGTTATTGTCTAATAAATGAACACAAACTTTCCTGATTAATATAAAAATACATTAAACTGTGGTTTATTTGAGTGAAAATCAAGTTGACATATTATTTATACTACATATAAAGGAAAAATGGTCAATCTTGAAAAAATGGTCAATCTTGAAAAGTGGAAATCTTGAAAAATTTTTAATAAAGGAAATTATGAAATGTAATTAATACTCTTATTAAAACACCTCATTACTTAAAAGTATAGTGATTTATTCACATTCTACAACCAATTAAAAACATATCTACCAAATTAAATACAACCAAATAATACAAATCACAAACCGGGTTGACCCGAGACGCTGCAAACCCGACGGGTTTAACTGGTTTAATTTGACCCGTTTTCGACCCAACCTAGCAAGTTGACCCGGTTTAAATCGACCAATTTTATGATCGGAACGGTTCAACCGGTTGAACAACCCGGGTCGAACCGGGTTTCAAAACATTATGTTTAATTCTCAAATCTTCAAACTTTTATTATTTTTCATTTATAACCTATAAACTTTTTTTATGAATAAACTATTTGTCGCTATAAAATCCCGTTGCTATGCACGGGTACTCGTCTATTCTACCCTTGAACCTTGAAAGCCAAAAGGGCATTTAGGGTGAATAAAGGAAATATTGATCTGGAATGGAACATGCGTAAAATTTTGAATTGATCACTTATTAAGTAAATAAGACTTTTTCTTAAATTTTCTCATGTAAGCCTCATGATACCAGTTGTAACCCACCCCAATTACGCATTAAGAAACGCACCAGGATTTTATTCATGCACAAAGTATCAAACCATCATTCAGAAAACCCTTCATCAGCATCAACAAAAAACCGCCACTATTAAGCTTACCCAGGAGGTTTAAAGAAATGTGTTCACTTATTTCTTTGTTTCTACCTTCATGATTTTAATTGCATATTTTTTATTGCAAGCACTTTATAAAATGTAAAAAACCACATTGAATTCAAGCCCTTCAACAATTAGGTAACTCTTTTAGTTAATTTTTATATCACGATTGATTTGAATCATCTGCAATTTTAAGAAATTCCACAACGATTATTTTTTCTAATTGATCACATGTTAGGGTGATGTGTAATCAAGGCACACCAGATATTCTTGATAATGTCTGAATGAGTTTGGCATGGTGTGTTTCATTCAGGTGGTCTGTTCATTTGTTATGAAAAGGTTTTTGCATTATCGGGAACTGGAACCAGTAAAACTATAACCCTGTAAAGACTCAATCTTCTAATTTTATTCATTTTAACACTTTGAGCACTTTCTTTATTATGAAAAGGTTTTTTGCACTTTTAAATCTACCATAAGCCCATAAATATACATCATGACTAGAATTCTAGGCAAAACCCGTCAAGAAATGTCAAGTGGGTTTAGTTACCTGCTCCATGAGACATCACATTTAGTCAAGATCTTCTGTGGTTAATAGTCTTTATCAGTGATCACAGTTGGTCCAGCTCTTCTGTGGGTAATAGTCTATTAAGAGGCCTAAGGTCTTATTTATGTTAAGGATACATCATTTTCACATTCATTATTCACTCATTCATTAAGCTGTTGGTCTATTTGTTGTCTTAAAATTCAAGCGTAAATTTGTGAATATTGGTTGTTGATATAAACTATTTGTGAATATTAATTTGAATTTTACCACTAATTAAGGAAATAAGACTTTGTAACAAAACTTCTCATGTAAGCTTCATAAAATTCGAGCCAGCCTCAAAATATACGGCCCATCCTTATCAAGTGTTTGTACCAGGCTTTTTGGAAAGCTTTCAAAGTTTATTCATACCAACATAAGAGTATATGACACAATATCATTAAAAAAAACTCCTTCATCAACATCATAAAATCGCCACATATTTTCAGCTTCGATTCTTCAGGATTTTAATCATAGATAATATTTTATTTTTTTCATCTTTTCCGTGTAATTCTTGAATTCTTGTGAATGTATCAACTCAATTATGAATTGTTTGGTGCATGTTTGTCAGCTTTATGCCATTTTTTATTTGATTTTGAATGTGATATCAACATTTTAATATCGTTTATGTCAATTCTTATGGTGCAGTTACGATCAAGTATTCGGTGGTATTGAAATTCCGATTCACAGGTTCCAGATTCTCCGTTTCCTTTACTCCACTCTTTTGTGTTTTGTTTTTTCAGTTGTGTTTGTTTAATGCTGAGACTGATTAATTATTTGTTTTTTCAATTGTGTTTTTTTTTTTCATTGCAGGCATGGTATGTGGGATACTAGAACGAGTTAAAACCTCTAAAATCAGTTAATTGTGTGCCCATAACATGTTTCAAGATTCATTAGCATCTGAACTCTTAACATTTATCATTGGTAGTAAACATATATGGCTATCTTGAATCATATTTTATCGTGCTTATCATGTACAATTGTACCTTTCGTTGTATCTTTTCCTTAGATATGTATCATATGTTTCTTTCTTATCCACTTTTTCTTTCTGGTTCAGATATTAAGAACCTGACTGCTTGTGACGAAGATGCCCTTTTATTGTGAACGTTGTTCGACCAAGTTAATCAGAACGATTCGGTAGGTTCTTTTGAGATTAGCACCTTAGCTTCTGGATTCATTCAAACTTAAATGTTTTGATGCACCCAAATCGTTTAATAACATGGCATTTTTTAAAGGCGATATTGTCTAAAAGAAAGCCTGATTCTAAATCATATATGCATAATTTTTTGGAAAATGCCATAAGTCAAATACTACCTGCACTACTCACTAATCTCATTGGTAAAAAAATGTTGTTGACCATGTCTTCCAGGATGTGGTAACACGTGCTTCATCAATACCCATTGCAACAACTTATAATACAACACCCCCTTCTGATTCTGTGGAACAACCATCAGTTTCATCTTCTCGATCAACTAAAAGATAACTTTCCACACATCATTTTTATTGTTTTATGTTTTATGTATAAACGTTACATAAAATACTTAACCATAATATGACACCTATAACTATTTGCTGTTAGAAAATCTGTTGCTATGCACGGGTACTCGTCTAGTAATTTATAATTTATTTATGAGTTTTGCTAATGGCAGCCCTAAAGGTTGTTGTTAAGAGTTTGATTTTATTACATATGAACAAATGAAAGAATCTTATTGGATGATATTTCAGATAAAAATGGATGAAATCCTAAAAAATCTAGATGTATACTACATCCGTCCCAAAATAATTGTCCTCATTTGACTTTTTAAAGTCATAATTTCTCAACTTTGATCTTAAATATTTTTGTATGTGTTATATAATACTTGATGAAAATTATACCAATGAAAAAGTATTTAAAAACCATTCAATTCATATATTTTGCATCAATTAATATGTAACGTAAACAAAATTATTAAAGATCAAAGTTGAGAAATTAAGACTTTAAAAAGTCAAATGAGGACAATTATTTTGGGACGGAGGATCAAATACTTCATTCTTATTAATTGAATTAGTTTCTTACAACAAATTGTAATAAAAATGATCATTTTAATGACAGCCTGTCGTTAGCAAAATCTTTTATTTAATATGCATTTAATGCATATTTAATGTAATTTTATGTTAACTAAAAAATATTGTATTTTTTTTATTAGATACTTACCTCTACCTTAGCAAAACCCATTTTTCACAACCAATCGCGCCAAGATGCCCTAAATCAATTCTGTTACTAACCTTATCTAATAATCTCGATATCGATTAATGCAAAAAACATCTAAATCATACTACGTACAATGCATGGGCAATGACGAGACCATTATTTTGAATTGTAGATAAGTCAAAAAAGGAATACTATTTCAAAACTTAAAATAAAAAAAAATGGATAAAGCAAAGTATCCTAACAATAAATAAAAAATTGAATAAAAGAAAATCTTTTGGGGAACCGAACTAGAACTAGTAATCCCAATTCGTGTAGCCTTCCTTGTTCTCTTCTTTCTTTCTTCAAATCCTACAAATACAGCCCAAAAATCATACATCATAATGAAAAATTAACACATTGAATTGAATTGAATTGAATGATTTATTTCATCATCATGAAACAACAACCACCACCACAAGAAGAAAAAGAAGCAACAATTGAGAATAATAACAATGATGATGAAAAGCCGATTAATTTCGCAACGGTTGAAGATCGAATTTACAGATCTGGTTTCCCTAAACCTAATGATTTTGCCTTTCTCAAAACCCTAAACCTCAAATCAATCATGTATGTAACTTTTTTTTTTTTTTTTTTTTGATTGAATTTGGTTTTTGATGATGATGAATTTTTCTGTTTTGCAGATATTTGTGTCCTGAGGCGTATCCTGAAGAGAATTTGGAGTTTTTGAAGGAGAATAATATTCAATTGTTTCAATTTGGAATTGATGGCACTAAGGTACTACTAACTTTCTTTTATTTTAATAAATTCTGTGAATGCATCATTATGATTATTGTTTTAGGCGTGGACGGAACTTGAACGTTGATGGTAGAGAGGTCAACTTGAAAAATATTTATTTTAGGGGGCCAATATACAACACGCTAAATTTTTTGTATTAAACATAACTAAAACCATATATATAAAAAAGTATAAAATGTACCTTGGTAAAAAAAATTAGGGAGGGCCACAACCCCTCGGACCCTTCTTAGTTCCGTCCCTGCTTGAATTATGCTTTTTTTTTTTTGAAAAAAAAGGTATAGTAGAGAGAAAAGGAAAGAAAGCTAATGATATGCTTCGAATGTGTTTTTTTAGTAGAAGAAACTCAAAATAGTGTATTGTAGGTTATTTGTAGCATGCTTCGAATTAATCAATTTATGCAAAATTCTGTAGCTGAAGTTTACGTTACTTATATGTTAACGCAAGTTGTTACTTTCTGAAAGATAGTTTATTGCCGTGATTCTGATTAGTATTGTAACATTGGACATCATTGAGACAATGACGCTAGACGAGATTTATTAAATAGTTAATTCAGTGTGTAAGTTTATTTGATATGTTTGACCTATTGCTCAAATATCTGAAAAGTAGATAATTTAAAGAAAACTTGTGAATTTTAATATGCAGGATACACCCATTCCGAGGGGTATAATCACGGATGCCCTTAAGGTGTTAATTGGTAATGAATCTTCAGCAATCATGTATTACTGTGTTAATTTATTACCATTCTTCTTAAAGATACTAATCTTTACTGCTCGTTCTTTTGCAGACGTGAGAAATCATCCTATTTTGATACACTGCAAACGTGGAAAGGTATGTTCCAAATCATCTCTTTCTTTCTACACATTCATATCTACTATGATAGTGCTTTTAGAGAGTGTAAGGATGCTTGTTTTGAAAGTAATTGTTCAGTTATTCCAATATGAGGCACGCCCAAATGCTATTTCCTAGATGTTCTGTTAGGAGTTTACGACTGTTCATTTTTTTCAGTATTATATGATCACTTTCAGAGCCTACATCCGACCATCATATTTGTTTGCTTTTCAATAATAGTTCAAGCAGCAGGTTTTAACATTTTACATTTGTTTCACGATTGCAGCATCGAACAGGGTGTTTGGTTGGCTGCCTAAGAAAGCTGCAGAATTGGTGCACGTCCTCAGTTTTGGACGAATACAAGGTTTATGCAGGCAAGAAATCAAGGGAAATGGATTTGAAATTTTTGGAGACGTATGACGTTACCTACCTAAGACAGTGTCTTCACAGCATTATTTACCAATACCATGGATATGGCTCTAAGAAGAGGCGTTTGCTCTACAATAACGACATTCAACACACACCAAGGATAAGTTCCGTTTAGGTTCCAATCAGCCTTCTTAGAACAGATTTCCAGTGCTTCCATTATTTTTTTGGGATTTTTTTTTCTCCTTGTAAGATTTTGTCTAGTGTTAGGTTCAAACATAAATACCTTCAGAATATCATTTTCGGTTGATCTTGGTTTTATTGAGAGAAATCACTTGAGTGTTCTTTGAAAGACATACATGTAGATCAGTAGATGTGTGTAACTTGTTTTAGTTGGAGAATCGCATGCATACTGATGGGTATTTGGCTATACCTGAAAAAAAGAAGAGGTGGAAACATGATGTTAGTAAATCAAGATATTTTGAATCAAGTTTCTGTTTATATAATATCTATTACGGAGTAGTATTTTGTAAACAGTTTATTCTGAATTTCATAGCAAGGGTAATGAATCTTTATTAGATAATTTAGATTCAACACATGCATTTATGTATATTTAGTCATAAACCAGTCTTTGAATTATGATGTCTTTAACCAACTGCTTAAGGTTGGGTTAGTGTAGTAGACCATCCGGTTTTGGCTTTTTTCTGGTCGCTGTCACGCACACGCTGATGATGGAGTGGATTGGTTGTCGGCGTCACATGAACTTGCTTAATTTTCTGGGGTACCCATGCTGATCGACATGGGTGTATAACTGTATATGGTTTTGTCCAGTTTTGATTTATATGTGTCAACGTCTTATCTTTATTTTATCAAGAGATTCTAGTAATTTAAATATATTTTTGATAAGTTTTGATTCGTTAACTCTAGTAATGTTTTCATACTTTATCTATTTGACCTTGCATAAGAGAAATCAAGTATTAGTTATCTATTTGAGTAACAACAACAACAACAACAACAACAACAACAACAACAACAACAACAACAACAACAACAACAACAACAACCCAGTCTAGCCGGAGCAGGGTATGGGGAAGTAGAATGTAGACAGATCGTACCCCTACCCCAGGATAAACCCGGAGGTAGAGACACTGCTTCCAATGAGACCTTCGGCAAGTGCAAGTGTGCGGGTGAGAGAGCAAAGAGAAGAGCGCAAAAGCCAAAGTACAATATGCAAAAAGCAGGCAAAAGAAAGCAGGGGAAGGATGCAAACACGCAAACATAGCACAAATAAAACAAGGAACCCTAAAAAAGGCAAAGAGGCAAAGGGGCACGGGCAGGGCAAAAGCACAAGCAAAGAGGCACACAAGCAAAGACGCAGACAAAAACACAACAAAACAAAGAACCAAAGCACTGAAACGAGTAGACAAACCAAAAGGGGGCAACACAAAGCAAAGCAAGGCAATGCGTTGGGCCTATAGATAAGGCAAAGCAAAAACCAAAAGCTAAGGCAACGCACGGGGCCTAAAGCTAAGGCAAAGCAGGGCTACGCACAGGGCCTAACCTAGGGCAAAAACGGGACACTATCTATTTGAGTATATTTGTGATAATAATATAGAAGATCTTATGGAACCAAGATGGGAATCCTATCTCTTTTGCATGTAATTTGTGTTTATCATACCATATATACAAGGTTGACATATTGCCAAGTAACATTGGCAATTAGATCTATCTAAAATCGAAGGTAGATCTATTTAAACAATTAGTTTATTGTGTTACAATGTACTACTACGAATGTAGACATGCTTGGAAAACACTAGACCCAATTGTCTCCATGTTCCTGTCTTCGGGCCAATAAGATACTCTCCGTAGATCTTGTGACTAGATACACATGTTATTATTCACAATGGTTTTGTCTTGCAAAACTTTGGTATTCTTATTAGCATATGCATATGGGCTACTGACTACATTGCTTTGTTTGGTTTGTATACAAGTTGCCAACATTTTACAATAACAACAACAAACCCAATCCCGCCGGGGCAGGGTATGGGGAGGTAGAACGTAGACAGATCCTGCCCCTACCACAGGATACACCCGGAGTAGAGAGACTGCTTCCAATGAGACCTCCGGCAAGTGTAGGTGTCCGGGTGAAAGAGCAAAGCAAAAGAGAGCAAAAAAAACGACAGACAATAACAAGCAAAAAAAAAAAAAAAAAAAAAAAAAAAAAAAAAAAAAAAAAAAAAGCAAACAAATGCAGTCAATACAAGTAAAAGAAAACCAAGAAACAAGGCACAAAGAAAGCAGATAAACCAAAGTAAGCAAACACAGGGCAGAGCAAAGCAACGCATGGGCCTAAAGCTAAGGCAAGGCAACAGCAAGAAAAGCAGGCCAACCTAATGGAGCAACACAAAGCAAGGCAAAACAACGCACGGGATCTAGAACTAAGGCAAAACAAAAACAAGCCAACGCAGAGACAAGTCCACAAAGGAACGCCAAAAAAAACCTAACCCCCAAAAACACCTAAACCCACAAAGCCTCAGAACTACCCGCAAATCCTAATTCAATCTCTCCACGCATTCCTATCTAAGGTCATGTCCTCGGTCAAGAGCAGCTCCTTCAAGTCGAGCTTAAGTCTATCCTCCCACCTGAGTTTGGGCCTACCCCTTCTTCTCACTCCATCTACTACTAGCGCTTCGACTCTCCTAACCGGCGCTGATTGTGGCCTCCTCTTGACATGGCCGAACCACCTCAACCTTCCTTCTCTCATCTTCGAGATAATATTCTCGACTTCAAGTTTAGCTCTAAAAACTCCGTTCGGGATCATGTCAAGCAAGGTTTTACCACAAGTCCATCTTAGCATTCTCAGTTCTGCCACCTCTACCCTATTCGCATGGACCTTGGTGACAGGCCAACACTCAGACCCATACAACATAGCCGGTCTAACCGCCACCTTATAGAATTTTCCCTTTAACTTTAAGGGAACGTTCCTGTCACAAAGGACTCCCGACGCCGCCCTCCATCTCGCCCAGCCAGCTCTAATCCGGTGGGTTACGTCCTCATCTATCCTCCCTGATTTGTGAATCATCGACCCCAGGTATCTAAAAGTCTCCTTGGGTGGTAGGATCTGGTCACCAATACGGATATCAATTTCCTCGTGGTATCCTAACTCGATCCTCCGAAAATCACACCTCATGTATTCAGTCTTCTCTCTGCTCACCCGAAGACCATTGTCTTCAAGAGCCTCCCTCCAGTGCTCAAGTCTGTTGTTTAACCCTTCCGCCGATTCTGCCACCAGCACAATGTCGTCAGCAAAAATCATGTTCCACGGAATGGCCTCTTGTATCCCTCTAGATAACTCATCTAGAATCAAGGCGAAGAGGTAAGGACTGATGGCAGATCCCTGGTGGAGCCCAACTTCTACAGGGAAAAACTCTGAGGTCCCCACTGTGGATCGAACCCGGGTCTTAGCCCCCTCGTACATATCCTTAATAACCCGCACATATCTCTTTGGGGTTCCTTTATCAATAAGAGTTCTCCAAATCAACCCGCGTGGGACGCTATCATATGCCTTTTCAAGGTCAAGGAACGCCATATGCAGGTCCTTTTGTCTTTCTCTATATTTCTCCATGAGACTTCTGAGGAGGTGAATAGCCTCAATTGAGGACCTTCCTGGCATAAAACCAAATTGGTTCTCAGACACCGTCGTCTCCCTTCTCAACCTTCTCTCAATAACTCTCTCCCAAAGCTTCATAGTGTGGCTAAGAAGTTTAATGCCCCTATAATTGCTACACACTTGCACATCCCCCTTATTCTTATAGATGGGGGTGACTTTACTGAGTCTCCATTCATCTGGCATCTTAGCACCGGCGAAGATCTTGTTGAATAGGCAGGTCAGCCATTCTACCCCCTCATCACCTAGACACCTCCAAGCTTCTATGTGGATTTGGTCCGGCCCTACTGCTTTGTTTCTTCCCATCTTTTGTAGTGCAACCTTTACTTCCGGTTGGCTAATCCTCGAATAGTAGCACTCTGGCTGTTGGCTAGGGTTCTCTTCCTCCCCGCTTCCCCCAGTACTTCCTTCAGTACTTCCTTCGTTGAAAAGAGAGGAGAAATACTCTCCCCATCTTTTCCTAATATCCTCTTTGTTCACAATGGTCCGTCCGCCTTCATCTTTGATATATTTTACGTAACCTAAATCCCTCTTTCTTCTCTCTCTGGCTTTAGCAATCCTGAATATATCGTTAGCCTCCTCTTTGGAGTCCAATTTCTTATACAGATCTTCGAACGCCTTGTCCTTCGCCTGAGCAACAGCCTTTTTCGCTTCTCTTTTAGCTATTTTATATCTCTCTTCTGCGTCTGTAATGTCAGCTTGTTGTCCTTCTCGGCACACAAGAAGCTCTCTGAACCTAGATTGTTTCGCTACAACTTTGGCTTGCACTTCCTCGCTAAACCACCAAGATTCCCTGTTGTGCGGCTGGGTCCTCGATGCCCCGCTAGTTACACCAAGTGAATCCTTTGCTGCGTCCTTAATGATGCCGGCAAGAGTGTACCACATCTGGTTCGCGTCTCTAACAGTCAAGTCCTCCGACCGACTAGAAAATCCCTCTGCGACTTTTACTCTAAAGGACTCTGCCGCCTCGCCGTTCAGATTCTTCCAAAGAATCCTAGGCAACCTGGTTGGTACTCTCCTAGGTAGTTGCCTCTTGAAAAGTGCATCCAAGACTAACAATTTGTGTTAGGATGAGCATGCCTCGCCAGGGAAAACCCTGCAATCCCTACATGCTCTAAGTTCCCCTCTTCGCACCAGCAGATAATCAATCTGGGTGTTGTAACCCCCACTCTGGAAGGTGATCAAGTGAACATCTCTCTTCTTGAAAAAAGAGTTCGCTACTACCAAGTCGTGTGCCGTAGCAAACTCTAAAATCGCTCGACCTTCGTCATTCCTAACTCCAAAGCCAAAACCTCCGTGGACCCCCGCATAGCCATCCGCTGCCGCTCCTATATGGCCGTTCAAGTCCCCTCCTATAATCAGGCGCTGGTCCGACGGGCACTCCCTAACTAGCTCGTCGAGAGAGTCCCAGAAGCTCTTCTTCTCTACTTCACTTCGGCCCACTTGTGGTGCGTATGTGCTGATAACGTTAACGGTCTCCCCATCAATAACCAACGTAACCGCCATGATCCTATCACTACTCCTAGTCACTTGCACTACATTATCCTTGAGGTCCGCCGCCAAAATAATCCCAACTCCGTTTCTTGCAGACCTAGAGCCCGAGTACCAAAGCTTGTATCCGTTCCCCTCCCTCGTGCTGGAGCCCACCCATTTAGTCTCTTGGAAGCACGCTATGTCAACCTTATGTCTCCTCAATACATCAGCAAGCTCAAAGAGCTTACCGGTCAAAGACCTAACATTCCAACAACCCACTCTAATCCTACGAGAAGACACTACTCTAGCAAAACCCCTACCCACCCTAAACCCGCCTGCCCCACCTACACCTCCTACAACGCCTTCTACCTCGCCTACACCGCCTACGCCTTCTACCCCGCCTACCCCGCTCGAACCGACGAGACATGACCTCAGGTGACCATCACTAACCGAGGGGTCAATCCTAACCCCAACACACTACCGCAGAACAAGGCACAAAAGCAAAATAAATAAACAAGTAAATAAATAAGTAAAAATAAAATAAAATAAATAAATAAATACTAAAATGGAAATAAAAAAGGTGACAAGCAAAAAGTCCAAAAAGGAGCACACTACAACCACAAACTACGACAAACAAAAACTACACTCAAAAAGCAAACAAGCAACAAAATAAAAACCAGTGCAAAGGAGATACTAAGAATAGGCAATACGGAGGGCGGTAAAATAACAGCTCAGCTCGAAAGATAATTAACCGGTGACAGAGAGGCCAAAAGGAGCAAAAATAAAAGACTACCTAGAAAGGCCAACGGAAAGAACTACAAGGGCAAAAATCAACACTAAAAGGCAGATAGGTCGAAAACTACCAGGGGAAGGCAAGCAAAACAACTAAACACAAAAGCAGCTAATGGCAAAAAATCAAAAGCAAGAAAAGAAAAGGGTAGCCAAACAAAAAAAACAAGAATACAAACAAGGGCTACAAGAATAAAAAGAAAATAGAACAAGACTCCCTTGCCGGAAAAAAAATTCCGGTGATCGGACGTGGTCGCCGGCGGCGAAGGCCGACTGAGATGGCGAAGAAGCTTGGATCTGCCTCGGAGATAGATGGGGAACCACCACTCGCGGGCGGTGGTAGTCCAGGTATCCGGTAAAAGGCCGAAACGACGCCGGAAAAACAAGAAAACCACCACGAAGGGGTGGCGCGTGGCGGCGCGTGAGTAACTCCGGCTGGGGTCCTGTTTGTGGAGTTTAATTCCAGGTATATTGGTGATAAAGATGCAACTGTTGTATTTAATTAAATGGAGATGTCGGTGGTGGTGGTATTAAGATAACGCGTTACAACCGATAGTATCAAAAAGATTATAAACAAATATCAGCTCCACTAAGTTGCCAACATTTTGTTTTTCCTTAAACTTTTAATAAGTGATATATGGTTATTTTATTATGATTCTGTCCGTATTCTTGAACTGTTTAGTGTATTCAACTATTTAAGTAATTTAGAGATGGAGTTGTAACCTATTTGGGCTTTACCTGTAATCTTATTTGTTATTGTCATGGCAATATGGCATATCATATACTTAAGGGCACGATCTAAAAATCGGACCGGACCGAGACCGAGTTAGGCAAAAACCCTAGACCGAGACCGGATCGAATGTGGTCGGTCCGGTCTCGGTCCGGTCCAAATAGGCTAAATGTCCTGTTTGTAAGCTAGACCGAACCGGATCGGTCCAGACCGAGACCGAAATGATGTAAAACCTCAGACCGAGACAGGACCGTTGGTCCTTCAATCGGTCCGGTCGGTTTTGTCGATCGGTCTGGTCGATCCGGTTGGATTGCTCACCCTTTACATATACTAGCCTTTTTATACTCAAACATATTTGTTTTTATATAAGAATTCTTGAAAGTTGGTTTATAAGACTTTCCGCATTACAAAATGACCGAAATTGACCACAAGGTTACTTCTTCCGTGTCTCAAAATAAGTGGTCACATGCAAATTATAATCAATGAAAACAATAAATGTCATCTAGTTCTATTTATGTATCTACAACTTTAACACCAAATTAGCTGTAATTATTCCTTTCGACTTTGTTGTCTCTTTTTTCTTTTCTTCTCTTATAGCAATGTATTCATGAAGAAATTAATATTTGTTGCATTAGTATGACAGCTATTATAATCTACTGGAGTATAAACTTTGTATAGTAAAAATGAAACAAAATCTGCTTACCCATTCACTATCTAAATCGGGCGCATGTGACTCAACCTCCTACTGAATACGACCCATTGAACCTGTTCGCAGATTATCAATGGTCCAGAATGACCCAACTCTAGAAAAGATGCTGCTCACCTTGGTGATGACCATATGATCTCCATAGCCTTCAATTAACCAATACATTAAACGAGCACGGGGCACTAGTAAGAAGAAAAGTTGCATCTTAAGACGATATGTCTAAAAGGGAAAAGAGCTCTTATGAATGATGTACTTACAACAATCACCAACACGTATAACCAGATGAAGCTTGGTCGTCCATGGAAGTTTATATTTTGAGATTATTTCACCAGAAAATCTGAGGTTTATTGATGGAAAGGTTTGATTATAATGTTGCGGAAAATCCCAAATCTCCCTTATGAATAACCATGTTAATGCACTAATGCTTTGATTGGAGGATTGGTAATAGATACGGATTATCCATTATAAGATTACAGTAGCCTTTGGCGTTCATGATTTACTAGCCAACTTCAAGGGTTAGAACTACGGACTCATTCAATTAACCTGCTGCCTAAATCTATCCAATTAACCGGGTTGTTTCAAGATGTCCACCCATAATGATTTGCCAAACTCATTTCAGCAAGGCTTGATTCAAAAGTATTACTCTTATTTGTTAGCATCTGAACTTAATGCAAAATCTAAATAGAATCCCAGTTGCATTATATCAACGACTTATGCATCTAAAGAAATTTATTCTCGAGCTCTCAATCTCTTTCAGATAAGTCAATAAATCTCTTATCCGCCTACAACAAAAAACTATCTACCTTCTTTTTGAATACCAACACCTTGAGTCTAACTTTCTAAGTTATCTTTTATTTAAACAATTACAACATAACTGTTTACTATAATGAACCAAGTCAAGTAACTCAAGCCTGAAGTCACCCAAAGTCTCAGATTGTATTAGTAACACATATAACCTCCCAAGTCAATGCATTTAGATAGCCATTTTTGACCCTCACTGAATTATTATCTGCCTTAGCCCAAACAGCATTGAACTATGACCTGTACCCCGCAGCCCAGCCGTCAGGCCCGTCTCATAGACTTCAACCACACAAAACCATAAATAAATTATCAGAAAACAGCTACTTGTTCCATCCTACTAAAATCCTGGGCAGAAAATACCTATACCAGAACCGTATTAGTGGTTGGTTGTATACTTGTTTATCCTAATTTTATCGTTATAGCATGACGGCCCCATCCTTGCAGGAGGTAAATGTGCATAGAGTCCCACAGAAATAATCAAAACTATATGAACATAGGATAGGCGAAGAATCTTACAATATCAGACAAACTGAATCATAAACGAACACCGACACACATAATTCTATTATTTACAAGCACAGTCAGCTCTTGAAGTGTAGTTAAGACTGAAGTCTACCTCCTAGAATCATTAACTTCCTACACCATCATGGATACCAACTCAAAAAGTTAAAACGTTGGTAAAGATCGTTCATGATTGCCTCAATTATCTCAAAGATTAACTGTTCGCAAAATCCAGCGTCTACAGCATAATTTTTGTATCTTATGGCACAAAAGAGATTTTAACATTCTTGGGTTTATCTATCTTAAATAAAAGGTACAACAACATAAGGCAAAAAAAAAAAAAAAAAAAAAAAAAAAAAAAAAAAAACCGACAACAACATGTACCACAACTCCTACGATTACAACACATATAAGAATACTCTCAGTTCTCACCATCATTGGTATTTGGATGTGGGTTTCCATATTCATTATTGTGACATGAAACATAATGATTTTGATTATCAGACTATTATTGTGATCCAAATCGGCCAAATTAATATAACCGGACACCCAAAAGAGAACAGTCAGATTACTGCAACTCATAGCCAAGTCTCAACAATGAGTTTAGGCACTTTGACAACATCTCCTGATTAAGACCTCTTATCTTGTAAATCAGAATTGACAAAACATGATTAAGACCTCTTATCTTGTAAATCAGAATTGACAAAACAGAAGATAGCCGCCCTACAAAAATATTTTCTTGAGATAACTATAGAGTTAACGAACAATCTTTAATGCTCTGATGGCAATGATATCATTCGAAACACCTCCTATTCATAAGCAGCAAAAGAAACATAGAACAGATCATTGCTACTTCAAGTCACAATACTCTGTTAAATAGCACCTTAAGTCACCCTATGATTACCTATCACACAAAAACACTCACAGTTTTGCCGTTCCAAGAACACCATCCTACACCAAGACACATAAACCATCTACAAATCAAAAACCTAAATCAAGGACTATGAACAAGTTAATCTCATACCCTACACTTTGCTTCATATTCTGAACATAATGATAAGATTCTAACAAAGAATCCCATGATAACTATGTACCATCACAAAAAACAATGATATCCCATGTAAAACCTCATATTAACCATAACCTTCAATCTTCTAAATCAGAATTGACTTAAGAGACGATGGTTGGCCTAAAAAAGCCTCGATTATCTGTAAAGTCAGATAAACAAGATCTAGTTCTGACCTTTTATCTTTTGAACTAGAAATGACAACAGATAATATGCCCTAAAGAAAAGAATTTTTGAAAAGAATGTTATGGTAAACTAACTTTCCAAACACCCCCAGATCACCCTTCCTAGAACACAAAGCAAGATATTCAGAAAAGGTTCATATGCAGCAAAACAGGTTCAGAACAGGCTCAATGATAATTTTACTGCAGCGATAGTTAACTGATGCACCATGTAATTACCCAATCACACAAAAACAATCACAATTTCACACTTCCAAAAGACATGTAGAGACATACACGCAAACAACCCCAAAGTAGCCACGCCAATCTCCTGAAAAGGGAGGGCTTTACCCAGTTTGAATCTGTTTGGCGGTGGGTACCTCGTGGATTAGTCGGCCAAAACAATGGTTACCCAAAAAAACAATTGATACGCTTGAATCAAGAACTATGAACACAAGTTTATCCTATATCCTACACTTGCTTCATATTATATGCATGACAAAAAAAAATCAAACAAACAATCCCAAGATAAAAACTTTCTATTAAATCAATTATCAATTTAGACAGTTGGACAAAAACTTTCTATTAAATCAGATTGAAAGGAAATGACCCTAAAAGACTGATTCTTGAGATATATTTCAAGTTAAATTAACTTTCAAACACCCCTAGTTTACCACCCTCCCAAGAACTAATTAAGATCTTTAGAAAAGTTTCATATGCAGCAAAAGACACATATAACTAATCATTGCTACTTCAAGTCACAAAGTTAAAATTAATCACACCCCTGGTGATCATACTTAATACAGTTCCAAAAACACCATCCTAAGACTATATAGGGATATACAAAGCAACACATAAAAACCATTTGTACACCTAAACCAACTATGAGCACAGCTTTATTGTGTATCCTTCACATGCTTCATTTTATGAACATAGCAAATGAAGAGTAAGCAAAGAATCCCAAGATAATTATGTATGATCCCACAACATAATCACAATCAAACATATGAACACAAGATCAATTACTAGAAGCTAGCATAATTATTTCACAAAGTATACTATAGGGGTGTTTGTTTAAGCTTACATGCAGCTTATGAGCTTATTTGTTTTCGGCTTATATTTCACAAGCCTCATTTTTCTGGCTTAATTTGAGACTTGTGAGCTTATATAAGTTTATTATATAAGCTCACAAGTCTCAAATTATGCCAGAAAAATGAGGCTTGTGAAATATAAGCCGAAAAACAAATAAGCTCATAAGCCCACATATGTAAGCTTAAACAAACACCCCCTATATATCAAAACAACAAAAACCATCTTCAAATCCACCAACAAAACCTAATATATACATGACCAAATTCATGACACGGAACATATAAAGAAGCACATGATTATTATAAAACATAGCTTCAAATATCACATAGCATAAATAAGTTATCATCACGACACAAACAGATAGATTAATAATAACATCAAACATCACAACATCACATCAAATTAGAGTTCACCAAACAAACATAAACGATGACAACTTATGCTTAAACTCGTTCGAAAGACGACAATATAACACCACCACTTCCATTAAAAAGCATCAAATCACTTCACTTCTTGAGACTACCACGAACGCCAGGTTTAGGCTTCTCAGCAACAACAGGAGCAAGGACAGCATGAAGATTGGTAATCTTGGATTCATCGTACGGAAGCTTAGGATGTTTAGATTCATGATGAATCTGCATAGTTTTAATATCGGGCGCGGTTATTTTGCAATGAGGACATTCGAATTTAGCATGTCCACCTTTCACTTGACCTGTTCGATCTGCAACTCCGGCTTTGCCTCCGCCTCTGTTGGTTGTTGCTGCGTCCACCTTGGCTTGGATTTCTTTCGCTGTGTGCTTCTTTGGCTTTGCCTTTCCTGTCATGATTGATGGTTGATTTGATTAGGGTTAGGGTTTGGTGTTTGATTGAGGAGAGGAGATGAGAGGATAGGAATGAATACAGGGGGAACAAAAAAAAGGGGACGAACCCTAATTGGTTGCGTCGGCTTTTATGGTCTTAAATACGTGGAATAGTACGATTGTGAGTTTCTTTAAGGGGTGTTTGGGTTATCTATTACTTTTGTGTGTTTGGGTTTGCTTTTGCTTTTTTCTCAATTTGATTTATGATTATTTTTAGAGAAAATTACAAAATTAAGCCAAAAAATTCCTCTAAGTCTAAAGTACGGTCAACTTTTTACCGCTCTTCTCATCCATCACAACCATCACCTCCCAGCTGCCATCCACGAAATCACCTTTTAGCCGCTACCATTGTGACTCACTTTTTCTTACTCCAACCGGTGTCGTCATTTTCATCAAGAAAACCGTCGTTGGATGAGAAGGCACCTGAAAAGATGTAACACCGATCATCATGTTATTTCTTCTTCTTCTTCTTCATTATATAGAACTGAATCTGTTTCAAAAAATGGTAATTGATGATTCTACCATCGAGTCGTTGTAGATCTAGATCTGGATCTATTTCTAGATCTTGTATAAACAAAGTCTCGGGGTAAGGTATTGTTTTTGTTTTGTTAAAGATCCGGTGATGAGTTATTGTAAATGGTCTTCAAAGATCTTTGCTTGAAAAAGCATAGATTTTTTTTTTCTTTTTTCTTTTTTTTTTTTTTTTTTTTTTTTTTTTTTTTTTTTTTTTTAATTTTTTTTTTATTGTTGATTTTTTGAGGAGTTATATAGTGATGAAATAGTGTGAAGGATAAGTTTTGAGATCTTTTTTTTCTTTATGTTCTTTGATTCGAAACTGTTGTAGGCTATGATGGGTTACAGATTGTTCGAGCCTTTGTTGTTGTTTGGAGAGTGGTTTGCAACAGTGAAGTTGTAGTACATTTGTTGTAAGATTATTGTTTGTAAGAAGAAGCCTTTAAGCTCACTTACAACTGATTCTTTATAAATAGGTTATCTTTGTCTTTAAACAGGAGGAGACTGTTGGCTAGAAAAAAATGACCAACAGTCCCTTATTTACTTAGGATAGCCTATTATTATCTTAAAAGAGCTGAACCAATGGTGACTCTGACCTATGAAGCTGATAGTTCAAGGTCAGAGTCTATATCTTCTTCAGCAACAATAAGGAATCAGACTGTAATTGTTTATCATTTTATTCCTTGTTGTAATTTAGTATGTAAGAAGAAGCCGTTATGCTCACTTACTAGTGATTAAAATTAGGCTATTTGTATATTCAAATAGGCAGAGATTGTTAGGTATGATTTTGACCCAATTGTCTCTGATATTTATTTAAACATAAAATAGCCTAATTTATTAAGTCTTTGATATAAATCAAGGAGAAGAGCACTCGCTGACAAGGATCAGAGAGTAAGTCAACCTTTGACGAAAATCAAAGGTCTTACTCTTTGATTGTTATCAAAAAGTGTTACTTTCTGATGGTTATCAAAGAGTACACATTAATGGTTGTCATTGAATGGTACCTAATGATATCAAATAAGTACATATTATTGTCATCATTTATCTTATTTATTTGACTTGTTTTATTGTATTGTTTATGAGAATTGGTGCTTTAATGTTTAATTTAGTAATTCTCAGGTAAAAATAAGCAATTGGTAAAACTTAGCGATTTTGGACGAATTATGGAGCAAAACTAGTAAGATGTTAAAAGTCTACTGAAATCCAGAAGATACGCCCTATCTCTATCAACAGATACGACGCAATATCATACTTAGATGAATTCGAAGACCATTAACTGACTTCGAAGAATGCGCCGCATGTAATTCTATCATGCGCCGCATATGAAACTTTGGTCAACGAAGAAGATCAAGCTTGTTCTACTCCAGATACGCCGCATTATACTTCTGACATACGGCGTATCACTATCCAGACCTCACCAGATACAATCCAAGACACTAAAGGACATGCGCCGTATACAAGATCAAGATACGCCGCATCTGAAGACGGTGTACGAATATTCCATGTTAATACAAATATCGCCTAAAAACGTTATTTATATTTTACGATCTTCGCTAAGTTTTGTTAATGACAAATGTTAACTTTAGTTTCTAAGTAAAACATAATCTTAGTTTTAAAGACTTGCATAAACTAGACTTTTGCTACATTTTACATTTCATAAAACACAACACTTGTTATTTTCTAAAAATAGAATTGTCACATCACATTTATGGCAAGTTTTGTCATTATACATTTATAGAAAGAAATGTGTTTGACTTACTAAGATGTTGCTTGCAAGTTTAGTGTTTGACTTGATATTATGAGATGTGACATTGTTTGGTTTGCTAGAAGTTATGAGATGTGACTTTGTTTGGTTTGCAAGATTTATTGCAAAACCAATTGCAAGCCCGGCGGTACCCTGGGGTACACGGGCGGAACCCTTCTGAGGGGTCCGCCTGATCCGCCAGACCTGCAGAAGGTTTGGCTATAAATATCAAGCCACAAGTTGAATTTTGGCTTATGACTTTACATCATATTTTACACACACACATTCATTCTATCATCCAACCTCTTAACATTTCATATGTGAAGTTTCTTTTTGTAGCAAAGAGATTCACGAGCTTACTAAAAGTAACAAGTATTCAACACAACATTGCAAGACTTGTTAGCTTAGCATTGTGTAAACTTGTGTAGTTTACACTTCATTTGATTGTGTATTTTCAGTAGTGATCGGTTAGTATTTTAGTCCTCAAAATACAAAGTGTATCGGGAGTAGTTGTACCCTTGTAAAAGAACTAACGGGAGTGGTTGTACCCTTGGTAAAGAACTCGACATCTAGCTTAGTGTCGGTAAAAGTATAAGCGACGTGTAAGGTTTTCTCCGCCGGTGAAAGGAGCTTGTTGACTAGTGAAAGAAACTCTCGACTTGGATACTCGGGGCGTGGACGTAGGGCAAGGAAAAAGAGTCCTTGTAGCCGAACCACGATAAATACTCGTGTTGTGGTTTGATCATTTCTTTCATTTACTTGCATGTTATATATTGTGTTTGTGTATATATCTTTGATCAAACGGAAAGTTTCAAAGCTAACTTAACAAGTTAAAAAGATTTTAAACGGTAAACTATTCAACCCCCCTTCTAGTTTTCCACAATTTGCATCAAGAGCTACGTTACTCAAGCTTTTAAAATATATTGTGTTTTAAAACTTGAAACGATCCATGGATTTTGAAAATTACAAAGAAGGGCAATCTATGCAAAGACCACCACTCTTTGAAGCAAATGGTTTTATATATTGGAAAAACCGTTTTGAAACTTACGTGAAATCTAAAGATATAGATTTGTTGTACATAATCATTGGTGGTGATAACGTAGTTACTAACATTAAAGATGATGATCAAAAGAAATTGATTGGTAAAAATAATGAAGCTAAAATGATGCTTTACAACGCTTTGCCTAAGAAAGAATATGAAAGAGTCTTTTTGTGTAAAACCGCCAAAGATATTTGGCAATCTTTAATTGTCACTCATCAAGGAAACTCATAAGTTAAAGATAACAAAATTGATCTTCTTGTTCAACAATATGAATAATTTGTTATCTCCGAAGATGAGATTATTGATAATGCTTTTGCTAGATTTAATACTATTATTACTTCACTTAAAGCACTTGATGAATCTTTTTGTAGTAAGAACTTTGTCAGGAAATTTCTTAGAGCACTCCATCCGAAGTGGAGAGCAAAAGTGACGGCAATTGAAGAATCCAAAGATCTTTCAAGCATGTCACTTGATGAGCTAATTGGAAACCTCAAAGTTCATGAAATGGTAATGGAAAATGATTCGGAACTAGTTAGAGGCAAGAAAGAAAAAGTTAAGTCCATTGTCTTGAAAGCTAGAGTCCAATCAAGTGATGATGAAGAATCTACTTCGGATAGTGATGATGAGGAATATGCTATGGCCGTTAGAGACTTCAAGAAGTTCTTTCGTAGAAGAGGAAAGTTTGTAAGGCAACCTAAAGATGACAAGAAAACTTTCCGAAAAGATCGTGATGATAGGAAAGGAAAGGTTGAAAGAAAATGCTATAGGTGTGGAGACACAAGTCATCTTGTAGGAGAATGTCCAAAACCACCCAAGAGCAAACCTCAACAAGCTTTTGTGGGTGGTGCTTGGAGTGACTATGAAGGAGATGACGATGAGCCAAAGAATGATGATATTGCTCTCATGGCTCACAACTCAAATGAGGTATTCTCCGACTCATCTTACTCCTCTATTGATGATGACACTTTACAAAAAGAATATAACAAACTTTGTGAATTGAGCTTAAAAATCACAAACAAAAATAAATTTTTGAAAACTAAAAAGGAGTTTTTAGAAAATGAAGTTTATGAGTTAAAAGAAAAAGCTAAGAGATTAGAAAAGAGTAAAAGTATTGACACATCTTGCAAATCATGTGAAGAGCTTAAACTAGAAGTTGAGAAACTCAAAATTACTCAAAATGATCTAATAAAACAAACCACAAAGTTTAAGAAGTTCGATAAGAGCATTTCTTGTGCGGATGAAATTATGAAACTTCAAAAGTCACCCTTTGATAAAACAGGACTAGGATTTACGAAAATAGAAACTTCAAAGGGTCAAACGAAACAAGAAAAGATTGCACAAGAAACAAACAAAATTGCTACAGCAGCCTGCGGATCAGACGGAACCCAATCCAGGGTTCCGCCCGTTGGACCCGAAGGTTCCGCCAAGTCTGCTGCAGCAGTAACTCCATCCACATCGGATCGTTCAAAATTTGTTAAAGTTACATACAAAAATGGAACAAAACCTGTGTTTAAAATGAATTTAGAGCTAAGACTACTCAACCAAGACCTAAGACTCCAATTCCCAAACGCCCCTTTCCAAAGAGCAACTTCAACGCTCGACCAAACTACCAACACGTTTGGAACCAAAACACTCATAGACATTACCAAACTCCAAATTACATGCCATGGAACCCTTACACTCTATTTTCATACTTGGAACAAGTTAATGGTATGCTTAACCAAAATGGACCCATGAGAAATTGGGGACCAAATGTTTGAGTGTTTTTCATAAAATAGGTGTGCCTCAAAGTTTGTTTGGAACCGGATGAATGGATTAAAGATAGCGGTTGTTCAAGGCACATGACGGGTAACAAAAGCCTCTTCACTTCTTATGACAAATGTGACGGAGGTAATGTTACGTTTGGTAGTAATGCTAAAAGCAAAATCATCGGAAAAGGTACAATCTCTCATGACTCCCTTTTTATTGATGATGTGGCTCATGTTGATAACTTAGGTTTTAATCTCCTTAGTATTAGTCAACTTTGTCGTAATAAGTATAATGTTCTTTTTAGTGAAAACGGAAGTAAAATACTTAAAGTTGGTATAACCATAGCCAAAGGTGTCCTTAAGAACAACGTATATGTCATGAAGATGGATCCAACATCTAGAGACAAACTTTGTCTTACCTCATTAGATGAATCTTCAACTTTATGGCATAGACGTTTAGGACACGCTAACATGAGACTAATCCAAAACCTCTCCTCCAAAGACTTAGTTCGAAACCTACCTAAGTTGAAATATGACCAACACTTTTGTGATGCTTGCAAAGTCGGTAAACAAGTCCATAATAGCCATAAGGCTAAAAACTTGATTTCTACATCTAGGTGTCTAGAACTTTTACATATGGATTTATTTGGTCCATCCACTATACAAAGTTATGGAGGTAACTTCTACACTTTGGTCATAGTTGATGATTACTCAAGATATACTTGGACAAAATTTTTGAAAAGTAAAAATGAAGCTTTTGATAAATTTGAGATTCTAAGTAAGAAAATTCAAAATCAAGTAGGGTCTAATATTGTGTCTATTAGAACGGATCACGGTCGTGAATTTGATAATGAATTTCAATTTGGAAACTTTTGTGATAATAATGGAATAACTCATAACTTTTCGGCTCCACGTACTCCTCAATCTAATGGTGTAGTAGAACGTAAAAACCGAACATTGCAAGAGATGAGTAGAACAATGCTTAATGAACAAAACATTCCAAAAAAGTTTTGGTGTAATGCCGTTGACATATCAACATACATTTTAAATCGAGTCTTAATTAGACCATTTTTGAATAAAACTCCTTATGAACTATATAAAGGTAAAAAGCCTACATTAGGATACTTTAGAGTGTTTGGAAGTAAATGTTTCATTCTTAACACCAAGGATTATCTCACCAAATTTGACCCAAAGTCTTATGAAGGTGTATTTCTTGGATATTCACAAAATAGTAAAGCATACATTGTTTTGGACAAAGAAACCTTAAGAGTCGAGGAATCGTTGAACGTAACATTTGACGAGAGTCCACCTCCCTCTAAGACATCACCTTTGGTAGATGATGACTTAGTTGAAAGCCAAGCAATAGAAAATCAAGAAATTTTAAGTGATGACAAAGAAGATGAACTATTAAACAAAGAACTTGTCAATGTCAAAGAATCTAAAAGTCATCCATTAGATGGTGTCATTGGCAATATTAACGAAAGAACACTAAGGTCAAAAGTTCAAAATGAAAGCAACTACTTTTGTTTCGTGTCAACCATTGAACCTAAAAATATTAATGAAGCCATTAAAGATGAGTCTTGGGTAATTGCAATGCAAGAAGAGTTAAACCAATTTGTTAGGAATGATGTATGGACATTAGTTCCACAACCAAAGAGTCAAACTATAATTGGAACAAAATGGGTATTTCGAAATAAAAAGGATGAAAATGGAATTGTGTCTAGAAACAAAGCTAGGCTAGTTGCACAAGGATATAACCAACAAGAAGGCATTGACTACGATGAAACTTTTGCTCCGGTTGCTAGGCTCGAGTCAATTAGAATCTTACTTGCATATGCATGTGCACATAATTTCAAACTCTTTCAAATGGACGTCAAAAGTGCATTTCTAAACGGACTCATTAATGAAGAAGTGTATGTTGCTCAACCACCGGGCTTCATCGATTTTGAAAAACCAAATCATGTTTACAAACTTAAAAAGGCTCTTTACGGACTTAAGCAGGCTCCAAAAGCATGGTATGATCGACTTAAAACATTCCTAGTTGACCATAAGTATACCATGGGCTTAGTTGATAATACTCTCTTCACTAAGAAGAAAGATTCACATATTATCATAGTCCAAATCTATGTTGATGACATTATATTCGGATCAACTTGTCAAGAATTATGTGTGGATTTCTCAAAAATCATGCATGACGAGTTTGAAATGAGTATGATGGGAGAACTCAACTTTTTCCTAGGACTCCAAATTAAACAACTGGAAGATGGTATCTTCTTTAACCAATCTAAATATATTAAGGACATGCTTAAGAAATTTGGATTAGAAGATTTGAAACCTATCAAAACTCCCATGTCCACGGAAACTAAACTCACCAAGGATGAGGAAAGTGAATCCGTAGATAGCACTAAATATAGAGGTATGATTGGTAGTCTACTTTACCTAACGGCTAGTAGACCCGACATTATGTTTAGTGTTTGTCTATGTGCTCGTTTTCAAGAAGATCCTAAGACTACCCATCTCGAAGCCGTTAAAAGGATTTTTAGGTATATTAAGGGCACTACACATTTAGGTTTATGGTATCCCAAAGGAACGGGAATAGACACCATAGTGTATGCCGACTCGGATCATGCCGGTGACTATGTCGATAGAAAAAGTACAAGTGGTATTTGCACTTTTGTTGGACATTGTCTTACCTCATGGTTCTCTAAGAAGCAAATGGCTCTTGCTATCTCAACAACGGAAGCCGAGTACGTTTCGGCCGGAAAGGCATGTCAACAAGCTCTTTGGATGAAGCAAGCTCTTGTCGACTACGGAATTCAACTCAACGACATCACAATTCTTTGTGACAACAAAGGTGCCATTGATCTTAGCAAAAACCCGGTTCAACATGCTCGTACCAAACATATTGAAATCCATCATCATTTCCTTCGTGACAACGTTCAAAAAGGAAATATCTCAATTGAGAAAGTTTCTTCTGAAGACAACATAGCCGACATTCTCACAAAACCCCTTAAATGTGAACCTTTTAACCTTCTTAGGCTAGGCTTAGGACTCATGGAACCTACATTGTAGTTCTGGACATTAGACAAAAATCACAAAAATCAAAACAAATCCATAACTCTTTTTCTCAGCAGGGTCGGTGGAACCCTCAGACACAACGGACGGAACCCATTTCAGGGGTCCGCCGTATCCGCCGACCTGCAGAATCATTTTTTTTTGTTTATATTAAACCAAACACCCATTATCTCATACCACCACTTCCAAACTGCTACTATTCACTTTACCATCCATCCATACCTACGAATTCTTGGTCTTCTATCCATTTACATTGCAAATCAATCATCATTGTAAGTATTCTAAACGTGATTACAATCCTGATCTGAGTCTAGGAATTCTATTTCTTGCACAAAAACAAAAACTTGGGGTTATGCATTAACTTGAAAAACTCATGCATAAGATTAGGTGTTTAACAAAACTAATCATGTTTCCCATAGTTAGGAATTGCATCCTTAATTAGTATAAATATGTTTGCTAAAACACCCCATGTCAAATCCTTCCAAAAATTCTCACAAGTAGGACAAATATTTTTTCGTCTCACATTGAGAATACAAAATCAAAACGTTATGTTTAAAACATCACTTGCATAATGTCTCTTGAATGCTAAAGGGAATACATAACCAATATGTATTTTCGGGTACATTCAAACGAAGCTACATTGAACTAGGAGCGTTTGGGTTGTCTTTTGTTTTATAACAAAACTTGCATAAAACGATTTTGAAGCATCAAAATGAGTCAAGATAACCGCACCTCCACATTGTTTTCATATAGGCACACACTAGAACATCCACATTATAATAGTGGTTTACTTAAACTAAAATGTGAAATTTTGTTGTTCTAGGAATCATCATGCCTCCTCTAACCCACTACGACCACAAGGACACCATTAAGTACCTACCAAAACACCACAAAACCAAAGGACTTACCCCAAACCAAGTCAACGTTTTCAAAGCCTTAGAAAAACACTATGTCCATGAGGGTAGAACCATCGACCCATCTTTCCTAGAAGGCACAAACCTTTACGCCGAATTTGCCACAATCAACTTTGAGTGTCTTTTGAATATCGACGAGCCTATTTGTCCTAGATTCATTTTAGAGTTCTATGCATCCTCCGTCCTCTCCACGGATGATTATGGTCAAATGTCTATCAACTTTAGGGTTAGTGGTCATCAATACTCCTTCACTCTTGAGGAGTTTGCTCAAATCCTAGGTGTCCCAAACCGCGGCACTTGCCTCTATTCCGACTTGCATTCCCTCTCAACTCTTGACGACCTCCAAGACCGTATCCACCCTTATGACACACCCCTTGTCTCAAAAGACGTACTCCGTGACCACCTCTTTGTTAGGACCACCAACACTAGGAGAACCCGTTCGGGGAATGAGGTCGATAAGGACCCATATGGAATGGAAATGAATGAACTTAAGCCCCAATTCAAGAAATGGGAGGAAGTCCTTAGAGCCAATGTCATTAGCACAATAGGAAACCGAGATCATATCAACCTTTGCCTTTGCTACATGCTCTACTCCTTGTCCGTTAGGCAACCCTTCAACCTTGCCTACTACATGGCCAAGAGAATGGCCGACATTCCTGTGCATGGCACGACGGCTATGCCGTATGGAATGCTCTTGACCCGTCTCTTTAGGTTCATCTCACCCATTCCACCAACTCCAAACGGTCTTCGCCTTAACTACTCTCTCATTCCACACACCTTTGTCCCTCTAAGTGATAAGAGAGTGTACAAAGCCCAAGGAAAACGTCCACATCCTCCTACCTCATCTTCGTCTTCTTCAATGAGTGAAGATGACAATTTGCCAAACTCTTGGCTCCCACCTCTCGAATACCTTTCCCAACTTCCGTATATTCCTAATGAGTCGGAGGAGTTCAAGCAAACAAAGGGGATGTTTAAGAATCTTGGAAGGTTCCTTGGAAAGCTCAAGAATAAGATCGACCGTCAATGAGAGCGGGTGCGTAGGAGTGTTTGGCACTAGGTGCTATTTGAACTTATTTGGTTGTTTAAACAATGTTTGTGATGTACTTGTAGGTTGGTACAATGTTTGATACTATTTGGAACATGTTTTATCTAACTTTGATGCAGGAAGACAACTTTTGGCAAGTTGTCAAATTTTCAAGCTTATGATATTTTCACTAAGTATAGTGAAATTCTCGACCTTAAGGTCAAAGTCCTATCATATGTGTGTTTACATGTCTATTTTTTGCATTGCCTAACCAGAAATGCCTTATCTTTTTGATTTTAGGAGTTTTCGAAAATTTTGAAAATCGTCTCGCGGGTCAAAAATGCGGACTGCCAACGTTTTAGGCTCTGGCGGATTTGGCGGTACCCAAAATTGGGTTCCGCCAGTGCAATTTCTGGGAATCCCAGAAATGGCCCAACGGACCAGGCGCACCCTCAAATGGGTTCCGCCTGTGTATTCTGAGGGTTCCGCCAGAATCCTGCAGAATTTTTGTTTTTGTTTTCAACATTTCAACATCCAAACACCAAAATCCAATCCTTTTAGATAGAGACCCATTTCCTGCAATGTGTTTAGCATAATAGGGTACTTCTCCTTCCATAAACTTAACCAAAACCATTTCCCGCCAAAATTCAAAAATTGCCATAACAACCTCAAGGACCCCTCACACATAAAGGAAGGAACCCTTTTAAAGGATCCTTGAAATCCCTGAGATTTATACTCCAACAAATCCACCAAAACCACTAACCATTTAGTGCAAAACTTGTCTTCTCACTTCACCATTTTCATTGGATTGACTTCCATGATATGACAACCCACAATTAGTTTTCCAAATCATTAGGAACCTCCATTTTTGTATGGACTAACATCAAATCCAAACACTCCTTTCCACAATCCTTCAATACTATAAATTAAGCCATCCTAAACACTATCAAATCACACCTTCTTCATCACAATTTCTTAACTTCTAAACCATTTTTCACCATGACTAAGTCAACAATCACCTTTCAACCATCATGACCCATCCGGAAAACCGCCCGGATAAGTGTTAAACCACTATGGTCTAATCAACCCATCAACCTAAGCTCCTCATCTTCGGATGAATTCACCTCACCTATAAAAAATGAACACTTTTTGAACCTTGCATCTCCATTACCCAATGAACTCAATGAGCTCACTCCACCACCAACTAAATCACCCATTGACCCAACTCCACCAAGTGCTCCAATCCAACCATCCAAAACTTCATCACCATCACCATTACCTAAAATTGAACCTATGGAGTTATTTGGGCCTCCTCCCACATCACCACATCCTTTTGTCCAAGATCTAAATGATCTTCCGCCAAGACCTACACAACCACCACCTTTTGCAAATGAATCACCAAGGTCAATTCTTGACCATAATGATCTTTTTAACCACACTCAACCACCACAACAAGTGTACCATCAATCCAAACCATTGTTGTTTCACCCCATCTACCATGACATCCATGGTCCTCTTTATGGAGAACCAAACTTTGAAAACCATGATCACCCAACTCCACCACACTCTCAAGCCCAAACCTTTGAGTCTTTCTTTCCTTCATATGAGGATATACAAAACATGGTTGAAAACCACCTCCATCAAGCAATGGAATTTCAAACCACCCTGCTTGACTCAATACCAAACCCATCATCCACCCAAGAACCAAAAACTAACCAACCCTCAAACCAAGAAACCAAAACCAACCCATTTACACCCACTCATCCCCATGTTTGCTCAAATTGTGAGCAAATGGGTGCAACCATCAAAACATTGCTTCACCAATTCCAAGATGAAACCCGGTTTGCATTCCAACACGTCATAGAACGTTTGGATGCCCTTTCCCACCCAAACAAATCCTAGACAACCATTTGGAGGCCGTTTGCCCCAAATTTAGGAAAATATGATTTTATTTTTCTCAAGGCTGTTAAACTCGCGAGTTTACACATAAGATCGTACGATCTTACGTGCACACCAGTCAAAATTGTGTAGGATCGTGGTAGGATCGCATCTGAGGTAGGATCGTAAGTAAGATCGTAGGATCGCACGTAAGATCGTAGGATCGACACGCGATCCGAGTTCACTTTTTTTTTTTTTTTTTTTTTTTTTTTTTTTTTTTTTTAATCTTTTAAGTCCATCCCACTTGCTTAGGAAAAAAAATAAACGTGTGTTTTATTAAGGTCTAATGAGTAAACCACTATTGTTTCAGTTTCTAAATAGATTATAGTTTATATATAGTTTTCTACTTTTCTAAATAGATTATAATTTAAAAGTGTTCAATAGTTTAATTTACTTTACTTCACTGTGATTAAACTAATCAAAGGGTATGTTTTGGAATGCCACTTATTAAACGTTTGTTTTCTTGAAATCATGTTGATGGCTCGTATATTTTGAGACATTTAGGACCTATGTTATGTAATATTATTTCACTATCGTTAATGTAACGATTGAAATTTGACTTTTTTGTGTTTTACTATTACTTTGGTGTTTGAAATTTGAACTTAGTCATTTTTAAGAGGATATTATATGAATTTATCTTTGACGTTGAGTAGAAATGTAAAACAGTTTGACTCGTATATCATTTGTTTACAAAATATGACAAATTGGTAGGATCTTAGGATCGCGATCCGATCTTACGATCTCGATCTTGCAAAGACAAAAATGATCCTGCGTGGGATCGCGATCTTGACAGCCTTGATTTTTCTTTCTTGGTTATTTTTTAAGTTTTTAGAAGTAGAAGAATATATCTCATTTCTTGTCCTTTGACTTTTATAAGTCAAAATTTTACTTGGAATGCTATTTCTTTCTACTTACTTTTGTGCATTGTTGGTTGATCATTTTTATGTTGTGGTTGCAATGTGTGTGGTAACTACAAACTTGGCTATATATATCACCAACTAACCATTTTTTTTGTAGGATCAAAATCCATGTTTCCCTCCTTGGCACTCCTTTTAGGGGGAGTAACAAGCAAGGGGGAGCAAGTGCATTTTTTCGCTTCGCTACTCTACTTTTTGTTTCGACAAAAAGGAGGAGAAATATATTAAACCTTCAAAACTTAATATGATTTTCATCACTTAAGTAAAACAAGTTTAATATAATTTTTTTTTAAGTCTTAAACACCAAGATTTTGTGAGTTACTTAAAAACAAAGTTTATGTTTTGTCATCAACAAAAAAGGGGAGATTGTTAATACAAATATCGCCTAAAAACGTTATTTATTTTTTACGATCTTCGCTAAGTTTTGTTAATGACAAATGTTAACTTTAGTTTCTAAGTAAAACATAATCTTAGTTTTAAAGACTTGCATAAACTAGACTTTTACTACATTTTACATTTCATAAAACACAACACTTGTTATTTTCTAAAAATTGAATTGTCACATCACATTTATGGCAAGTTTTGTCATTATACATTTATAGAAAGAAATGTGTTTGACTTACTAAGATGTTGCTTGCAAGTTTAGTGTTTGACTTGATATTATGAGATGTGACATTGTTTGGTTTGCTAGAAGTTATGAGATGTGACTTTGTTTGGTTTGCAAGATTTATTGCAAAACCAACTGCAAGCCCGGCGGTACCCTGGGGGTATACGGGCGGAACCCTTCTGAGGAGTCCGCCTGATCCGCCAGACCTGTAGAAGGTTTGGCTATAAATATCAAGCCACAAGTTGAATTTTGGCTTATCACTTTACATCATATTTTACACACACACATTCATTCTTTCATCTAACCTCTTAATATTTCATATGTGAAGTTTCTTTTTGTAGCAAAGAGATTCACGAGCTTACTAAAAGTAACAAGTATTCAACACAACGTTGCAAGACTTGTTAGCTTAGCATTGTGTAAACTTGTGTAGTTTACACTTCAGTTGATTGTGTATTTTCAGTAGTGATCGGTTAGTATTTTAGTCCTCAAAATACAAAGTGTATCGGGAGTAGTTGTACCCTTGTAAAAGAACTAACGGGAGTGGTTGTACCCTTGGTAAAGAAATCGACATCTAGCTTAGTGTCGGTAAAAGTATAAGCGACGTGTAAGGTTTTCTCCGCCGGTGAAAGGAGCTTGTTGACTAGTGAAAGAAACTCTCGAGTTGGATACTCGGGGGGTGGACGTAGGGCAAGGAAAAAGAGTCCTTGTAGCCGAACCACGATAAATACTCGTGTTGTGGTTTGATCGTTTCTTTCATTTACTTGTATGTTATATATTGTGTTTGTGTATATATCTTTGATCAAACGGAAAGTTTCAAAGCTAACTTAACAAGTTAAAAAGATTTTAAACGGTAAACTATTCAACCCCCCTTCTAGTTTTCCACATTCCAGAATATATTAATCTTGGACCCCACGCGAAGTTAAGTTAATGCACCGCATCTACTTACTCGATGCGCCGCATCGTGCCCTCAGACAGAAACTATAAATACCCCAAGACAGATACAGATTTTGTGTGCAACAAAACCCTAAGGAGACGAATTCAGTCCAAGAAGCATCACAAGACACACCCCAAACGAAGATATTAGAGTTGTAAGAAGGTTGTGGGAAACTAGAAGGGGGGTTGAATAGTTTACCGACTTGTTTTCTTTAGTTATAAAAATTTCTCTTTGAAAAACTTAGATTTAATTTTAGATGAAATCAATTGACACCAATATGAACACTACACTATACTAACACAAATAAGTAATAAGTAAATAAAGAGAAGAGATGGAAAGATCAAACTAAGATAACGAGATTTATAGTGGTTCGGTCACGAAGCTCTTCTTTGCCCTACTCCACTCCCCGAGTATCCGACTCGAGAGTTCTAGCACTATATCAACAAGACTCCCTTCAGGCGGAGAAAACCGTACAATGTCACTTACGTTATTTTTCGACACTAAGCTAGATGTCAAGTACTAATCTTAGTTAGTACTAATCTACCACGATCCACACGATCCTAACTTATCACACGACCAACACGATCCTCACTCAATCAACACGATCAACATGATCCTCACACAATCTACATGATCAACACGATCCTCACACAATCTTCACAAGATCCACACAATCCTCACAATTTACTCTTAATCCACTTGATCAATACTATATCACTCAACACTTAAGAGATCCCCAAGATCTCAACAAGATCACAATGATCAATCACAATGACTAAGAAACACTAATACACTTGATGTATATCAAGATACAATCAAGTAGACAACTAGTAATGCAAGTGCACTACTCTTATGACACCAACACCTTGTATCTTCTTGATACTTTGTGTTCTTCTCTTGACTAGTCGAGGTATGTAGATGATTCTTGGTTGGATGGAAGAATCACTCTTTAAACAAAAGGAAACTAACTAATGATCTAAGAAGTGTAGAGAGAAAAAGAGGATGGAAACCAGAAAGTTATGTGTGTGAAAGGATGGCCAAAATCTGGGAAATGAAGTGGTATTTATAGAATCTGGAAATTTGACTATTTTAAAGGGGACGACACCAGTAATTGTCACACGGTACCACTAAATTTAGAGGTACCGTGAGAAAGTTTTGTCAAGCTAAAAATGTGAAGTTCAAAACACAAATTAACTTCTTTGATCATTTGTCAAGTTGTAAATTTGTTTGTTCTTACCTAGAGTGATTGATGTAGAAGTCGGATATTTCGACTAAAAACTTGTTTACGTTAATTTTGACGTAAGATGTTTTCACATTTTGTTATCATCAAAACATAGAGATATCGAAATATAAGAATAACATTTTTAGATATTATTTGCATCAACAATCTCCCCCTTTTTGATGATGACAAAACATAAACTCATTTTATGTGAAAAGCTAGTTTCGAAAAGTTTTTAGTATGAGTTTATATCCCATTTCTCTCCCTTTTGTCGAAGCAAAAAGACTACTAAGGCTCCTCCTTGATGTATACTCCCCCTCATTTGGAGCATACCAAGGAATCGAGCAATGGTTGATGCTACAAAACAAAGTTAGATGACACAAATGCAATATCTAACATGTAGCATCCAAGACAAACATCCAACCAAAAACACAAAGGAAAATAATCCAACCACAAGTAAAAGATAAAATGAACCCATGCATTCATTAATAAAAGGTCATACATAAAGTATGATTAGAATAGCTAGACAAGTAGATAATTACAAGAAACATGTGACATTCTCAAGTGGCATTGAGGTCCTAAGATTTGCTTCTTGAATTCTCAAAAGGGTTCCTAAGGTTTTTATTGATGATGGCTAAACATAAAAGTTTAGTTACTTGGGCTATTTGTTGGAAGAGGAGGTGGTATGATGGGTCCTTGAGGTGGTGTCAATAGATGTTCAAGGTAGTAGAACATAAGGCCCAATTCATCTCTAAGATGAAAGATAAGGTCTCAGTTGTGATGACAACATGCACAACTAAGGCTATGTGGTTTAAGTGGGTAAAGAATGGGATGACCCATTAATGATTGTGGTGGTGGAGATGCCGAAGATGATGGGGATGAGTGGATTGGGTCAAGAGGAGTTGTGGGTGATAATGTGAATGTTAATGCCAAAGGTTGAGGTGGATTAGGTGCTAAAGAAAGTGTTGTTGCCCTAATTATGGATGATGAAGATGAGGTTTGCCTAGTTGATATGGTTTTAGAGGGAGCAAGTGGAGTTGAGATGGATGAGGTTGAGTTGGAGTTCAATGGTGTATGAATGTCTTCATTATCATCAAGTGTGAGATCAATAAGGAGTACTTCCTTAGATGGTTTGATGTTAAGCTTTGGTTTCTTGGCTTTATGGCATGTGGTGGCTATGGTGGAAGACATTTTGAAGTTTTTGATTGATGTGTGATTTGTGAGCTAAGAAGTTACATGATAAGAGCTTAAATAGCCACATTCAAGCATGCATTGGTGATAGGATTATGTGTTTAGGATAGTGGGATCATAGGGATCAGCTCATGGTTGCAGAATTCTAAGGGAAAATAGGTCAAAAAGCAAAAGGGAATAGTGAAATTCGTGTTTCTAGTGTACGGTACCACTAAATACCCTACGGTACCACTAAATTTAGTGGTGCTGTGCCCCATTTAGTGGTGCCGTGACCTGCTTGTGGCAAAATTTCCGTTTTTCTGCAGGTTTTAGGCTACTTAAATGGGTAATTCTAGGGGAACTATTTGCACCAAATCTCAGTACCTCAATCCACTCAAGAATAATCACATGATTTTCATAACCATCCACATGACTAGCAACAAACATGATCATGTGATTAATCTACTAAATAGGCTACTAGTTAGGCATGCAAATCATCATCTAGAAACATGCACATAAGATAATCTAAGCACATGTCATGATCATCTAGTAGCATGTAAGAAAATAAAGTTAAGCAAAAATCATGAGACCAAAGTTAACCAAGAATAAAGCTTTATTAATTACCTTTGGGTGCTAAAATGATAAGACACACCCAAAAAAATTCATGCAAGGTTAATATTATAAAGCCATAATCAAAGTCATTGAATAGTTAGATTAAGTACAACTTAGTAATAGCTAAATATTATTTTTATCTCCTTGACCTCCCTGATTTCTTCAACTTGTTCCCGATGCCTTTAATTGCCTTTCCAATCATCTTGAAACCTCTGATAGTTTGCTCGTGCATCGACACTTGTCTATTCATCATAACGGTATGCCTTTGCATGAGACCAGTTAAATTAGTCTCTCTGAAGTTAAGATCGGATGTTGTTCTGAAGTCGGATGTATTAAGATTGTGAAAGTATGTGTCGGGAGAGGGAATACGAGCACTAGAAGTTCCTTCTTCATTCATGTCATCATCATCTTCATCCATTGGATGTGATGATGACCCATGATGAAAGCAGGAGGATGAGAAAGTGGCGTCGGAAGTGGATTTACGACCACATGGTAACCCTTTGTCACTACGTTGCTTTGTGCGACGTTATGGTCCAGCAAGAGGTTTCATGACGGGATTGACGAGGAAATAATATATGGTTTCAAGGTGTGGGTAATGGGCCATAACCCACCGATGGAGAAGAGTGAGTAACATGCCATATGGCATGACTTTATCGGACCGACTATGGATATCAGCCATTCTCTTTGCCATATAGTATGCGAGGTTGTAAGGAACTGATGAACTCAAATAAGTGCATTTTATTGTCATCATTTATCTTATTTATTTGACTTGTTTTATTATATTATTTATGAGAATCGATACTTAATTATATACTTTAGTAATTCTCAGGTAAAAACAAGCAATTAGTGAAACTTAACGATTTTGGACGAAATATGGAGCAAAACCAGCAAGATGTCAAGAGTCTACTGAAACCCAGAAGATGCGCCGTATCTCTCTCAACAGATACATCGCAATATTATACTTCGATGAATTCAAAGACCATTGCCTGACTTTGAAAAATGCGCCGCATGCAATTCTAGCATGCGCTACTTATGAAACTTTGGTCAACGAAGAAGATCAAGCTTGTTCTACTCCAGATACGCCACATCATATTTCTGACATACGACGTATCACTATCAAGACTTCACCAGATATAATCCAAGACGCTAAAGGACATGCGCCGCATACAAGAATCAAGTTACGCCGCATCTAAAGGCAGTGTACGAATATTCCAGAATATATTAATCTTGGACCCCACGCGAAGTTAAATTAATGCGTCGTATCTCGTTACTCAATGCACCGCATCGAACCCTCAGACAGAAAGTATAAATACCCCAAGACTGTTATGAATTTTATGTGCAACATAACCCTAAGGAGACGAATTCAGTCGAAGAAGCTTCACAAGACACACTCCAAACAAAGATATTAGAGCTATAAGAAGGTCCTGCATGTATTTAATTCATTAATTAGTTTTGTTTTATTGTAATAGTATGCTTTAATTCATCAGGATTGATGGGCTTGTGATATGTGACTACGGAACATCGTACACTCCCCTTAATATTGCTTTCCCATTAATTAAAGTTTATATGTTGATGTCTTTGGTGACTTATATTAGTGCTTTGATAACCTCTGTGTCTAGCTGAGCCCGTGGACTGCCATATCTGCCCCTCGCCTTTTTAATCTAACGTATTTGGATAAGTAAGATAGACATAAGTGATTATAAAGGGTTTACTCGCCGATATATTGCGATCCAACAAGAGAGAATAGATTAAGATACACTTCATATAAAACTAGCAATAAAACAAGTGACAAGCTACTTAATTATCAGGACATGTATTCTTGTAGTCTCTATTATCTATCTGTGTACGTGTTGCTATTTGTTGATTCGTTCTCATCAATTTAATTTACTGTTTAATAAAACCAAAACTGTGCTAGTCTGTCAGACTAAACCCCCCTTGCGTTAGATTAAATTGTAAAACTAACTGAGGATATTAAAATACTGATAGACAAATTAAGCTTTTACGTTACACTCTTAGTGATCGACACTCTACTTACCACTATATATATATTGATCGGATACACTGTCCATTAGTGTGTGTGTGTTATATGACAAGTTGGCTAAATATAAATGTAAAACTTGAAATAGGCAATTACCCCTATACTGCATATGACACAATGCACGCCTCAAGTTTTTGGCACCGCTGCTGGGGTGTGAATTGTTAAAACTTGTTTATCTATTAGTATTTTAATTAGGTTTTCTACCTTTTTGATTTTTAAGGTTTTTTAGATGTTATTTTTACTGACCCTTTGTTTTTGTTTTGTTTGTTTGCATTCATTGTATATTTTGCATATTTTCTGTTTTTGTGTGTGTGTTTGTTTGTTTGTTTTTTGTGTTTTTGTTTGTTTTCTTTGTTTTCTGCATAAACTGCTGTCGTTGTATTCTGCTGATACAAACGATACGGCGCATCTGTTTTTCAGATACGGCGTATAGCGTTTTAATTTTTAAATACAACGCATTTAATTATTCGAGTACGGCGCATCTATCTTCTAGATACGACGTATTTTGTTTTTAATCAAAAAATTTTTAAACCCTAACCGACATACGACGCATCTGTTTCACATATACGACGTATTTAAACTTTTTGTTAAAAACAGTTTTCGAATTAATTAAAAAGAAAGCGACGCATCGATTTTTGTCGATACGACGCATTTATCTAAATCAAAAATCTTTTATTTTGAAACGTAATGAAGATACGATGCAATAGCTTCTGCTAATACGGCACATCTTATTTTTATAAATATAATTGATTTATTGATTATTAAAACATACGGCGTATTTAATTTATTAATTGCGGCGTATTGATTTTCTAAATAAAAGTCTGATTTACTTTTAACGATTAAGATATGACGCATCCTATTATTAGGATACGGCGCATCTTCTGCAGATATCAGCAACTTCTATTTTTTTCGTATTCCGTTTTCGTTGTTAATTTTTTGATATTCTACTTTGTTGAACATACCCTACTGATGCTTTTGTGGTGATTTCAGGAAGTGCATAACTAGAAGTTCGACTAAGAACTTAATTAAACCATTCGAAGATCCTAAACGAGCTTTCCATTCGCTTAGGAAGCTTTTCAACACAAAAAGCTCCGATCTTTTAAGTTCATCTGAGCTTGATTATTTTTCTGAACAGGAAGTAGAAGCAATAACAGAAACAATGGCGGAACCAACAATGGAGGAGTACATGAACAAAACTCGAGCTGACTTTAGCTCGGGAATTGCTAGGCCTAAACTGGATGATGGGGCCAAATTTGAATTGAAGGGTCAATTTCTCAAGGAACTATGATATAATGCTTTCAGTGGGTCGGAACACGAGGATGCTAATGAACATGTGGAGAAGATCCTTGAAATTGCTGATTTATGTACTACTGAGAAAGTCAATATTGACCAGCTTATGCTCTGAGTCTTCCCAATCTCTCTTACAGGTGCTGCTAATAGGTGGCTAAAGAATGAACCAGCTGGTTCTATTGAAAAATGGGATGACTTGAAGAGCAAATTCTTGAAAAGATACTGTCCACCTGCTAAAACTGCTAAAACAATGGAGGTTATCAACAATTTCAAGCAAGAGCCTGATGAAACCCTTTATCAAGCTTGGGAACGATTTAAGGATTTATTGATAAAATGCCCTCAACACTATCTAAACCCTATGCAGGAGATAATATTGTTTTATCAGGGATTGGACGTGCCAACTAGACAAATCTTGGATGTTAAGGGAGTTGTACCAAAGATGAGCGCAAAAAATGCCAGAAAAGCCATCCAAGAAGCTGCTGATCATTCTCAAAAATGGCACGATGGAACCTCTACTAGATCCAGGAGCAATACTAACTTTGATGGGTTTGCTGCCATTCAAGCTCAATTGGATAAACTTTGTAGGGAAATGAAGAAACGAGATGAGAAAGCTTATGCTGCCCAAGTTGGATGTGAATTATGCCAAGGACCCCACTACACCAAGGATTGCCCTTCTAAAAAGGAGGATGAAACATTTGAAGAGGCATATTATACACAATTTGGTCAACCATTCCAACCTTCAGGAAGATTTATGGAAGCTGCTCTAGGTTATTACCAAAGGAATAACTCTAACCCCTCTTATCAAGAAAGGAGGCAAACTTTGGATGATACATTGAAGCAAATAATGGCCGATGCTGCTAAAAGACATGAGGATGTGGAAAACTAGAAGGGGGGGTTGAATAGTTTTACGTTGTTTTTGAGTTTATTTTCGAAAAACTATAGTTGCTTATTAAAACTTTGATTCGATGTTATGTGAATTCAATTGTTAACAAGAATGAGCAAATCTAAGTAAATACAATCTAATAATGTAAGTGAAGTAATGAAATGAAATAAAAGATAGAGATGGAGAGATCAAACCACAACATGCGAATTTATAGTGGTTCGGCTACAAGGACACCTTCCTTGCCCTACTCCACTCCCCGAGTACCACACTCGAGAGTTTTCTTCACTATGTCAACAAACTCCTTATGGCAGAGAAACCTTACACACCTTGGCATACACTGATTAACGACACTAAGCTAAATGTCGAGTTCTAATCCTAGCTAGACTAATCTCACAACTTCTTCACAACTTCACAACTTCTTCACGATAGCTTCACAACTTCTTCTTGACGTCTACTTCACACCTTCTTCTATGCACCACTAATTCACACCTTCTACTCTACTTTTCAACACAACTAATATCTACAATCTACTAAAGCACACAACACTTTGCAAATAATCTAGCACTACTACAAGATGATATCAACTAATCACAACACTACTACTTTGTATAGATGTTGAAGGAGTGTTCTTCTTTTTGCACTTGTGTGGATGAAGCTTTGGATCACTTGGAAACAAAGACTTATGAATTATATGATCAAAGGTTCGTAGAATAGAAATAGAGATGAGATCAGAAAGTTTTTAGTGCAAAAAGGTGAGAAAAATTTGTGAAATAAACCAGTATTTAAAGGCCAAGAAAATACTGTTCTGGAGCATGCCGGTCCCCTTAATAATTAAGGGGGCCGCCCCTCCAGAACGTTGGGTATTTTTGTCCATTAGTGGGGAAGGTTTTTCTAGAGAAAATTTGCCCTTTTTGGTTGGAAATTTGAAATCATATCTTTGTTATTTAATTTAAACAATACCAAAAATGATTTTCTAAAAGATATAAAATGTTTATGTCATTTTATAAAATGTTTTGTGTTTAAGAAAATGCTTCTTTGATCATGTAATGCATTAGTCACTTTGTTTATACATAACTTAAGTGATTAGATGCTAAAAGTGAATATTTACTACTAAATACTTGTTTACGTCATAATTTTCGATTTAATCTAGTTTTCATTTTGTGATTATCAAAACGTAGAGTTATTGAAAAATATTAATAAAGCTTTTAAGCATTATTTATATCAACAGAGGAAAACATGGCTTTGATCAAAGAAATCCACGCCTCAACCGATGCTACCACAAGAAATCAAGGAGCTTCGATCAAAGCATTGGAACAACAAATTGGTCAGATGAGCAAGGTACTTCAAGAAAGGGGAATTGGAGGATTTCCAAGTTCGACTGAAACGAACCCAAGAGATCATGTCAAAGCGATCACCATAGCCAAAGGAGTCATGCCCAATGTGCCATTTCCTAGAAGATTGATGAATGGTAATGATGCTGCAAAGCTCGAATTTTTCTTTAACTCTTCGATCAGTTTAAGAAGGTTGCTCAAAGAAAAGGAAAAGATTGAAGAGGAGATCAAGGCTACAATGAAAGAAGAGTACTCTGCAACTGATCACAAAGCCTTGCCCCACAAAGAAAAAGATCTAGGAAGGTTTACTTTACCTTATTCTATTGATAACATGTCATTCAATAATGCTTTAGCTGACTTAGGAGCAAGTGTTAGTGTAATGCCCCTTAAGACATTCACAACTCTAGGCTTAGGAAAATTAACACCAACTAAGCTATTGATTGAATTGGCAGATAAAATGGTAAAACGACCTGAGGGTATAGCAGAGAATGTGCTAGTTAAGATTGAGAAGTTTGTGTTCCCCGTAGACTTTGTTATATTAGATATGCCCAAGGATGTTAAGATTCCTTTAATCCTTGGAAGACCTTTCTTGTCTACTGCTCATGCTAAGATGAATGTTTTCAAAAGAAAAATCTCATTAAAAGTAGGGAACAATAAACTAGTCTATAAGTGCCAAAATCCTGTTAAGAGCATAATTAGAGGCGTCTATGTGCTAGGATTAAGAGAACGTATGGACCTCGATCTAGAAGCTAGATTTATGGGAGAGATTTTAGTTCACAATAGATCGCTTAACCCTTATAGTGGAGACTACATTGAATTAAATGACCTTGATATGCCATTAGGGATAGATGAACGATCTATAGTTGACTCTAACTCCAATATAGATGAAGAAACTGTGGATATGCCTAGACTTAATGCTATTTGTACTAAGAATTGTGACGAGTTTGATGGATATCCTAGTTTTTGTGATTACGGTAGAAGAATCCATGTAGAATGTGCGTACAATTTACAATTTCCTTGCTAGGTTACAAACAAGTTAGCGCTAACTTCTTTCCTATTTTACCAATTAATGTGATGTCAAAGACCTTTTATAATTCTATTATGAAAAAGAAGTTTGAATATAGAGGAAAGAATGTGGTCGGTGCCCTTATAAATGTGCCTATTTTTGTTGGAAGATTTGTTATTGTTACAGATTTTGCGATAGTGGAAAACATGGATGCCTATCGAGACAAAGAGATGGGTGATGTGATTGTCAGCAAACCATTTTGCAGGGAAATTACTATTAATGCCAAAAGATTTGAAGGAAGAATCACCTTTCAAAGTGGAAGCGAAGTTATCACTTTTATGATGCCTCGCACTCACCCAAGTTTTAAACATGCTACTAACAAGTATTGCTACAAATTTTCACCATTTCTTAATGTAGATGACAAAGACGAACAGAGTGGGATCAAGTATCCGTATCAAAAGATGAAGGGATTCTATGAAGGAGTGTTAACATTAGGACCTGAATATATCCATTATGATTTGGTTAGCAAGTATATTATGAAGTGGCATTTAGACATTAATGATACAAAATAGGAGCTGAACGTGAGTCTAACTTGAAGACTCTGGAACAAAGAAAAGTGCTCACCGGGAGACAACCCGGATTTATCATTTACTGTTTTTCTGTGTCGAGTCTGTCAGATCTACAGTAGATGCGGCGCATCTCATCCTATAGATGCGGCTTATCAATTGAACATATCATATCGTTTATTTTCTGCATTTTATTTTATTTCCAAACTTTAAAACATTCTATCAGTTTATTTAATGCGGCGCATCCCTGGTTAAGGATGCGACACATCTGATTCTCTGATTCGTACTTATTCCAGGCACCATACGGCGCATCCAATCTAATGGATGCGGCGTATCGACTGACCTGATGATTTCCTAATTTTTAATTTTAATTTTTAGGTTTTGTTTTCGCTAACTACTAATGAATTACGTGCAAGTAGTTACTTTCTTAATACAGGTGTGTTATTTGAACAAAGGTATATATACGTTTCTGTACTTTCAGTGGAGACGTCATTCATGGAGGGATGAACGCCTTTTCGCCTACAAGAAAGTAGATTTTGCTTACAAACGCGTAATGGAGGATCATACCGAGCAAATCTCAGGGGAGTTTCCCGTTCTAATTCTTGTTATTTCCTGTTTTTAATCTTTATTAGAAACAACGAGGACGTTGTTCAACTTAAGTGGGGGGATGGAGAATTAGAATGCTTACTTGTCCTAAAATTTTAAAAATATGCTTAATCTATACTTAATATATCAAAATGAAAAATTTTTAGCATGTTTTTGTTAAATCTAAGTTGCATAACCGCACACATAACTTTATTTACTAAAATATTTTTTATGCGTATGACTAGTAAACTTTAGAACTTGGCTCGCATACTATTTGAATCCACTATAATGAGCGTAATTGTTATGATAGGAATGACCTTTCTAACTCGGTAAATTTCTAGGATTACACCAAATAGTCTTTAATATGTTATGTTTATTAACTAACTACACTGGTTAGTTAACCCCCGTGTAAAACCCTTTGTTACTCTCATTTTTAGAGTAAGATACCCTTACAAAAACCCTCAAAACCATTCATTTCGTTTCGTATACCCTTTGTTAATTGTTTCGTTACACGTTAAACCTTAGCCTGCCCTATAGATTAATGTCCGTGGTTAGTTGCTTTAAGGCAAAGTGTGTTTCCTTGCGTTACCTGTGTTAGAGTGTGTAAATTCATTATATTTGGTTAGGTCGGGAAATTGCACAATGCAATGGACAGAAAGTACATATTGTATAATTTTTGTGTCGTGTTTTTTTTCGTGTGTTTACGACTTTCACTATTACCGTTATATATGAAGTTATGAAAAGTATGGAAAAAAAATTTAAGTGATGTGGTGAAATTTTACACATCGTAGTTTATTTATATGTTAAAAAAAAGAAAGAAGAAAGTTGGAAGTTTGTTAAACCAACTATTGTAAAGTTCTGTATTAAGTGGTTGATATCGCCACTATTTGTTGTTGTATTATATTTATGGATTGATTGGGAGTTGGCCGTTATGGGAATGCCAACTAAGGTTTATTCTTTAATTAAAAGTTTTTTGAGTATAACTTGTGTCTACCTAAAGCGTGAGTTACAAGTGTCAAAAGCGTGAGTTATTCAATGATATGAGTCTTATTCATGGGATGGTTGGGAAAGTGATTAACCACACTAGGACTTAATCTATCTGTTTGTTTATTTTTTATTTTACACCCATTTTTATATCCTAAATGTTATCCCTACCCAACCGTATTGTTGTATTCATTGTTAGCTCTCGAGCATCCGGATATAATGATGGCCAAGTGAGAATATTAAATGTATGAATAAGGTAGTGACCATCCGAGTATTAGATTAATCGGCTAACGCGCTAGCGATCTAGTGTATGAATTGGTGACCATCCATTATGCGAATAACGCGCTAGCCATCCAAGGAGGACATTAGTGACCATCCGTTAGTTGAAGAGTCGAGGACTTGCGCTAGCGATCTACTAATTTTATGCAGGAAATGTTTGAACGACGCTAGGTTTAACCCTTAAGCCTCAAAAACCCTTTTTACCGCTTTAGACTTGTCATTTCTTAGCTTTAGTGGAGGAGATGTGTATGATTGCCAAGCCTACGATAGAATATTCGTCACAACTAAACAATGAGACGATTAGATCGGTCTTAAATTGAAATTTTTAATTTTGTTTCTAACTCGTTAAGTGTTTGGTTGTGTGATTATGATAAAACGAATACGTGCTTAATGATAAAAATAAATCCTAATACCTTTTAGGATACATTTTCATAATTTATAATCTAGAGTTTACTTAGGGACAAGTAAAGTTCAAGTGGGGGGATATTTGATGAACTCAAATAAATGCATTTTATTGTCATCATTTATCCTATTTATTTGACTTGTTTTATTATATTATTTATGAGAATCAATACTTAATTATTTACTTTAGTAATTCTCAGGTAAAAAAAAGCAATTGGTGAAAGTTAACGATTTTGGACGAAATATGGAGCAAAATCAGCAAGATGTCAAAAGTCTACTGAAACCCAGAAGATGCGCCATATCTCTCTCAACAGATACGCCACAATATTAAACTTAGATGAATTCAAAGACCATTGCCTGACTTTGAAGAAATGCGCCACATGCAATTCTAGCATGCACCGCATATGAAACTTTGGTCAACAAAAAAGATCAAGCTTGTTCTACTCCAGATACGCCGCATCATATTTGTTGACATAAATAATGCCTAAAAACATTATTAGCATGTTATCAATATCTCTATGTTTTAATTATCACAAAATATAAACTCATAGAACTAAAACTTGTGACATAAACAAGTATTTAGTAATTAATATTTCTCTTTACATCCAAATCACTTAAGGTATGAATAAACAAAGTGTTTAGTGTATTTTATGATCAAAGGAAAGTTTAATTAAGCATTACAAAGTTTATTTAATTATATAAACATATTATATATTTTTGAAAAACACTTTTGGTAATAAAGAAAAATGTTTTATTCATACTAAATATATGAATTCAAATTTTTAACCAAAATCAGTTAGTTTTTCACCAAATAAATTTTCCCCACTAAAAGACAAAGAATCTGGCCGTTTCAGCTGGGCGGCCCCCTTAATTATAAAGGGCGGTCCCCTTAATTTTAAGGGGGCCGGCCATGATTTAAGGGGACCGGCCACGCTCCTCTATCAGATTCTTTTGCCTATAAATACCACCTTAAACCTGGATTTTTTCCTCACCTTTTGCACTACTAAACTTTCTGATCTAGATCTAAATCTCCATTCTTTTATCCTTTGATCATAAGTATATAAATTCTTTGTTTCAAAGTGATCCAAACTTCATCCTCTCAAGTGCAAGAGAAGAATACTTCTATCCCTCAAGACAAGAAGTATTACAACTTGTTGTGATCTCCACATCCAAGTTGTTGGTGTATCATCAAAGATCATTTACATTAATCTTTGTGAAGTTTGTTGTGAATATTTGATTGTAGATAGTTGTGTTAGATATTGATTGTGTGATTAGTTAGTAGCTTGGTGTGAAGAAGATAAGCTAGGCATTAGATTGGTGTGAATAAGATAGGTGTGGAGTAGTTAGTTGTGAAGTAGATAGATTTGAAGAAGTTGTGTAGAAGGTGTGACTTAGGTGTGACGAAGTTGTGGTGTGAAAAGCGGTGTGTAGATTGGTGTGTAGATTGGTGTATAGATTGGTGTGTATATTGGTGTGTACGATTTTCTCCGCCATAAGGGAGCTTGTTGATATAGTGAAGAAAACTCTCGAGTTAGGTGCTCGGTGTAACACCCCCAATTCATGGATGCAGCGGAATTCAAACTGGGTGTTACTCGACGGCACAATAGTCACAATAATAGAAAACGAACTCCAATTGAGTCGTTTTAAAAGATGTATCATTCAAATTATATAAATATCAGAGATTTCAAAATGAGGTCCCAATTGGTTCCATGTTTACAATGTATAATGAATGAGTTTTGAATGATAATAAAATTTATAGCCCTCTTGAGTATCCGTGCCCTTTCGTGCCATCCTTGATCGTCATGAACCTGAAATACATGCTTGAGAGGTCAACACAAAGGTTGAGTGATATTCATAGAGTTTGTTAAATCGATTGAACACAATATGTTGGTAGTGTGAGTTATAGGCTCACACCAATGTTTGGAAAACAAAACAGGTAGGCTACGTTATTATACGCCCGGAACATGTATTATACACTAAGCTTATGACACCATAACGTTAACGTGTACCAATATCAATCGGCGGTTTTATCCCGGTAGGTATGTTGCTAACATACCTAAATCTCAAATATTATTGCATTTGTTTGAACTTAGTCAATACAAATGGGATTCGTCAATCCCAATAGGCCTATTAATAATATTCGCGCTCACTATTGCTAGTGACTAAATGGTTCATAATCAAGGATATCGGTTTAGCAAGGCTGGTACTTAGTGATAATAAAACAATCAGGTAAGCATACAATTTAAAAACATTGTGCTCGGTTATAAATAGCATGTATTTCCCCCAAGGGTTTGTAAAACAATTAAGTAATCGAAAGTGGGGCTATGAACTCACCTTAAGTTAAGATAGCAAGTAATGAATGTGATGGTCGAATCGCGAAGGTTTCTACGAGCAACCTATAATAGAATGTCGCGACTTAGGATCGGAGTAAAGAATATGAAGTAGTGCCTATATATATATCTTGCATTTAGTCCATGATGTGGTATGATGTATAATGTAAGTCTTTGAAAGAAATGATTCATGAAACATGTATGTTTTGTATATCGTTCACTACCGTTCGGGCCGACATAATTCAGAAGTCATGTTAGTAAGCGTTCGAGGAGCCAGGACACTTTAACTCGTAAATCCACAACTCAACTCGACGGCTTACATAATGAACTCCTCACATGAGGCTCCCTACTATTGTAGTAGTTGATGAAATATATAGATATAAGTTTTGATCCGAAAGGTTACATGTCCGATATTTGAATAAACTTAGGAAAGTTTATTTGTACATGAAGATTGTTATTAGGGGTAGCTTCATAAGCCTTAAATGACCATGTTCTCTTGGTAAAATATCATGGTTTCCTTTTAAGTGAAGTAGATCCAAATTGCTTGTTCAAGTTATCGCCTAATTCATTGTTTCATGTTTACGCCTATGTGAGTTGTTATGGTCATTTCGTCATGGCCTAGCCATGACCTTTGGTCCTTGTTCCAAGGTCATGAGACTCAACCTTGGTTCTAGTCATGTTTGTGGTCTTGATTATAGGTCATAAGACCTCTTGTTCCTTTCAAAGTATAACCATAATCTAGTGACTTTCGCCTAAAAATGGGCTGTTTAGAATTTGAAGAATTTTATCACTCGGAAAGCGTTTTTAGGGCTCGAGCTTCTTTGTTCCTGAACGAAAACGTCGTTTCGGACAACTTTCGTGTTTTAACTTTTTGATGAATCGGACCAGAAGTGGGACTTTCAAAACCCAAATTTGATCAGGAAGCTATTTGGCAGTTTTGCCGGAAATCTTTGGTAATTTCAAATCGCCATAACTTTTGACTCGTATACTCGTTTTGGGTGGTTCAAATTGCTATGGTTTCCTTGTTAAGTCCTCTACTGTAATATGTAATGATCCAACATCATATTTTTACCATTTTGATCAGGTCTTACCAAGAAAGTCACTAGTTTACTTGTTTTAGTAACTTGTTGTAACAATCAATAACAATAACTTGTTTTGGTCATTTTTATACATCATGGACATGATAACAAGACAATATATAGCACAAATAATATGTAAATAACATGAACATGATTATTTAACAAGAATCAAGTTAGGGTTTGGCTCACAACTTTTGGCTTTCAAAGATGAAAGGAAGTTAACATGTAAGGATAGGACTTTGATAGACTTGCTTCAACCCTTTTTCACTTCATGCAATCTTTCTACCCTTGGTATTCTTGAAAGATGGATGATGAAGGTTTAGGTGAAATGAGTGGATTTAAACTCAAGAGAAATCACCAAGTATATGAGGTTATGGAAGTGTTTGATGAATGATAACCTATCTAGGGTTTCTACCTTGAAGAATCACTTGAATCATGCATGAAACTTAGAAGGAAATGAGCAAAGGATGGTGTGGTTTTGGTGTGTGATATCCCACGGCAAAAGGGAGGGGGAAGGGGCTTTATATAGCCTTGAGGAGGTTACTAATGTTGACTAGTCCAACCTTGGAGAGCAAGGTGAACACTTGTAATGATCCTAGAGCACAAGTAAGGAGATTAAGCCACACAAGGGGTGACTCCCCCCCTAAGTCGGTTTCAAGACCTTGGAGAACAAGGGTTGGACTTTGGATGATATTATCCAAGATATCTAGTGTGTTTTGACTCCGAAAACTGCAAACCGTAAGTTGTTACGCCTCAAAACGTAAAACCGGGTGTCGTAAAATTATGGAATTTGAAAGTATTGATAAACATGTCAATAAGTTCCATAATAAAATATAAAATGAGTGGTAGGTTCCATTTGGGTGTAAAACCCTGCTAAAAACTGAAAACACGGGTCTAAAACGCGTAATTCGCGTAAAACGCTGAATATTGCGTAAAATTGAGAAAAGTAAAATGTTACTTTTCTAATGTTATAAAAATGATTTAAAATGACTTATAACATCAAGGGATCATTTTTGGTCAATGGAGGAGGGAAAGAATATGTTGACTTTTTCTAATAAGTTGAAAACTCAAAAAGTCTTAGAAACGCGTTTTGTGGTTTCACGGTTAATCGCCCAAATGGTTAAGCGTGCTCATGCGAGAGTAGTACAGGCATGGGTGACCTGCTGGGAAGTTTTTGGTCATATTTTTCTCAGTCACGATTAATTCTTAAATAAATCATGAGTGTGTAAAATATTTTACTGATGTGGGGTCACCTGACGGGGTTGAATTTCGTTGTGCGTAGAATTTCTGATTGACGTTTTACCCTAAAACGTGTAATTCCGTGTAATTCCTTAATAACTTTCACGAAAATGAGCTTATGAAAGTTAAACTTTTAATTTGCCATGGAAATGATTTATCACTCGATAAAATCAAATAAAAATCAACTTTCGGGAAAGTTTCGGGAAAAAAATGAATAGTAAAAGTGAATAGTGAAATTTTCCAGGAATGGTAATTAACCTGAAATTGTGAATTGTTACAGTCTCTACCCCTTACGGGGAACTTCGTCCCGAAGTTCTATGTGTGTCATATGTTGGAGTGGTGTCGATAAAGATGTGTGGTTACTTATGAGGACCAAAGTCTGGGATTTCCGGTAATTTAATTTGATTTGTCATTTCAGTGTATGGTGTATGATGAGGCTTCCTTTTATATAGGAAAGGTATGGTAATAGTCGAATATCAAAGGAAATTGATATAGCAGTCGAATATTAATAGGAATCGATATAGTAGTTGAATATCAAATAGAACTTGATATAGTTAAATATCAAAATGGAAATTGATATAGTTGTCAAGTATCAATAGCAATTGATATAACAGTTGAACAACAATAGCAATTTACATAGGAATCCAATAAATGGAAATTGATATAAGAATCGAATCATGGAATAAGCGTTGAACATGTGGTTGGACCAAGTCCTGTTTGAATTGTACGGCTGCCCATGCATATGGCTACATGGCTTCACTATAAGTTTGGTATGACTGCCCATGCATATGGTTACATGGCCCCGTAATGAGTTTGGTACGACTGCACATGCATATGGTTACATGGCCTCGCAACGAGTTTGTTTGTTATTGCACTATCATTATGAAAACCAAAATGTAAACCTCGTACTTATGGAAATTGGGATAGTCGTTGCAATCATAGCCTTGTAGGTAATCGGTTGTTGTACCTAGTGTTTATGTCATGGTTTGAAGCGATGTCGGTGAAAAGATAGGATTTCTTGTGGCGAATAAAATGTAGGTATCATGCCATACCCGAGCAATGTAATGTAGGTATCAAGCCATACCCGAGCAATGTAATGTAGGTATCAAGCCATACCCGAGCAATGTAATGTAGGTATCAAGCCATACCCGAGCAATGTAATGTAGGTATCAAGCCATACCCGAGCAATGTAATGTAGGTTGACTTCATACTTATGTTATTTCGGATATAATTAAGCCCACTTGTTTATAATTCTTTATTTACATAGAGAGGCATCCCAAACAATGTAACTAAAGGAATATAAACGTATGGTTCGATGATTTATAATTTCTTTATTTAAATGAAAAGGCATCCCAATCCATTCAAATAAGGATATTATAAATCATCCTACTCAAGAATTCCCGACACATCATTCATACTTAGCCGGTGAGTTACAAGGTAGTGTATTACGAGATGATACTGGTGTTCCAAAGGTACAAGATGAATATTCAAACTTGTAAAGCTGATGAGGGTACTTGTGGTGTAACTAAGGATGATTTGAGCTTTACAAGTGCATCAAGATCTGTTAATGAGCTTGTGTTTGTAACGGTTGTGAAGATAATGATGTGATATGTTAATGAACAAAAGTGTGTAGTGTATGCTTAACATTAATACTCTTAGGTATCGATGTTGAGTTTGCTTTAAAAGTCTTAAGAGATTTTAAAAGTTTATGATGGAATGGTATCCTAAACAGAATGGTACTTCTACAGGATGAAGAGAATAATTGATAACTATCCCAAGATAGTCATTCGGATTATCTCATAAATGAAAAATTTCAAGAATGAAATTAGGTAACACAAATAAGGTGTTAAGATTTCGCTGAGTGGTAAGACATTATCGTGTCTCTAGATTGTTTTAATGTATTCTGGTGGTTTATCGAGTTCATGTAGGAAATCAACCTAAACATAACCCTAGTACAACTACTCTCAGTATTTGGAAATTTTAAGTCGAATATAGTTAGTCAGACTATATTCCACTGTCCCTAGGTTAAATATAGGTGACTAGTCTATATTTAGCCAAGGTTCGATAAAATTTTCAAATACCTAAACTAGGTATACTTTTGATATGTCCGTTGCTTTCGGGAAACTGTCCACTAAACAAAGGCGTTGTCAAACCCTTAAGTTGCAAGTCCCGTCCATACAAGACTTGTAATGTATGTTTTCATATTCCATTGCATAGAAGGTAGTAAGGGTAGATACGTATGGAAAGGAAGTTTTAAGTAGTTCTAAAATAGAACATACTTGGTCAGGATCACGAACTTTTAATAATGAAGGTTTCATCAGAAAACCTTAATGAATGTAGAGAAAGTTCAGCTTTTGTCGATGATGGATTAGTTTGTCCTTTAGAAATCTCATATTTCTTGTTTTGAAATCGATAGATTGTGACGGGTTTTTGATATCATAAGAAATGATATTGATGAGGTCGTGAAATAATTCCAGAGACCATTGCACAAATCACAATGTCTCGGAAGTAGGTTAGACCATTGTGCAATTCACAATGTCTGGGAAGTAGGTTAGGCCATTGTGTGACTCAAAACATTTGAGAAATGATTAAGACCATTGTATCATACAATGTCTTGGAAAATGAATGAGACCATTGTATCTCACAATGTCTTGGAAAATGAATGAGGCCATTGTATCTCACAATGTCTTGAAAAATGAATGAGACCATTGTAATATACAATGTCTTGAAAAATGAATGAGACCATTGTAATATACAATGTCTTGAAAAATGAATGAGACCATTGTAATATACAATGTCTTGAAAAATGAATGAGACCATTGTAATATACAATGTCTTGAACATATAATGTTGGAGTAGGAACATGATTGGGAGAATGTGATTGTGTCGAAATGCCCTAGAATAGGCATACACAGATATGTTTAGTTCATTGTTTAGATAAATGATTGAAAATAAACCGAGTTTATATATCAATATACTAATATGTGTTCATGTAGCATAAAATGCTTAGTGTGTATATATCAATATACTAATATGTGTTCATGTAGCATAAAATGCCTAGTGTGTATATATCAATATACTTATATGTGTTCATGTAGCATAAAATGCTTAGTGTGTATATATCAATATACTAATATGTTTGTGAAGCATAACATGCTTACTAAGTCCATAATCGTCTGGAGGATGGAAGACACGGAGAGCGAAAGGCTATAAAATGTTTTTGTTTGTGATTGTAGTTATAGTTTAGGTCTCACTTAGACCCGTTTCTCTATAACCATGGCTCTGGTACCAATCTGTAACACCCCCAATTCATGGATGCAGCGGAATTCAAACTGGGTGTTACTCGACGGCACAATAGTCACAATAATAGAAAACGAACTCCAATTGAGTCGTTTTAAAAGATGTATCATTCAAATTATATAAATATCAGAGATTTCAAAATGAGGTCCCAATTGGTTCCATGTTTACAATGTATAATGAATGAGTTTTGAATGATAATAAAATTTATAGCCCTCTTGAGTATCCGTGCCCTTTCGTGCCATCCTTGATCGTCATGAACCTGAAATACATGCTTGAGAGGTCAACACAAAGGTTGAGTGATATTCATAGAGTTTGTTAAATCGATTGAACACAATATGTTGGTAGTGTGAGTTATAGGCTCACACCAATGTTTGGAAAACAAAACAGGTAGGCTACGTTATTATACGCCCGGAACATGTATTATACACTAAGCTTATGACACCATAACGTTAACGTGTACCAATATCAATCGGCGGTTTTATCCCGGTAGGTATGTTGCTAACATACCTAAATCTCAAATATTATTGCATTTGTTTGAACTTAGTCAATACAAATGGGATTCGTCAATCCCAATAGGCCTATTAATAATATTCGCGCTCACTATTGCTAGTGACTAAATGGTTCATAATCAAGGATATCGGTTTAGCAAGGCTGGTACTTAGTGATAATAAAACAATCAGGTAAGCATACAATTTAAAAACATTGTGCTCGGTTATAAATAGCATGTATTTCCCCCAAGGGTTTGTAAAACAATTAAGTAATCGAAAGTGGGGCTATGAACTCACCTTAAGTTAAGATAGCAAGTAATGAATGTGATGGTCGAATCGCGAAGGTTTCTACGAGCAACCTATAATAGAATGTCGCGACTTAGGATCGGAGTAAAGAATATGAAGTAGTTCCTATATATATATCTTGCATTTAGTCCATGATGTGGTATGATGTATAATGTAAGTCTTTGAAAGAAATGATTCATGAAACATGTATGTTTTGTATATCGTTCACTACCGTTCGGGCCGACATAATTCAGAAGTCATGTTAGTAAGCGTTCGAGGAGCCAGGACACTTTAACTCGTAAATCCACAACTCAACTCGACGGCTTACATAATGAACTCCTCACATGAGGCTCCCTACTATTGTAGTAGTTGATGAAATATATAGATATAAGTTTTGATCCGAAAGGTTACATGTCCGATATTTGAATAAACTTAGGAAAGTTTATTTGTACATGAAGATTGTTATTAGGGGTAGCTTCATAAGCCTTAAATGACCATGTTCTCTTGGTAAAATCTCATGGTTTCCTTTTAAGTGAAGTAGATCCAAATTGCTTGTTCAAGTTATCGCCTAACTCATTGTTTCATGTTTACGCCTATGTGAGTTGTTATGGTCATTTCGTCATGGCCTAGCCATGACCTTTGGTCCTTGTTCCAAGGTCATGAGACTCAACCTTGGTTCTAGTCATGTTTGTGGTCTTGATTATAGGTCATAAGACCTCTTGTTCCTTTCAAAGTATAACCATAATCTAGTGACTTTCGCCTAAAAATGGGCTGTTTAGAATTTGAAGAATTTTATCACTCGGAAAGCGTTTTTAGGGCTCGAGCTTCTTTGTTCCTGAACGAAAACGTCGTTTCGGACAACTTTCGTGTTTTAACTTTTTGATGAATCGGACCAGAAGTGGGACTTTCAAAACCCAAATTTGATCAGGAAGCTATTTGGCAGTTTTGCCGGAAATCTTTGGTAATTTCAAATCGCCATAACTTTTGACTCGTATACTCGTTTTGGGTGGTTCAAATTGCTATGGTTTCCTTGTTAAGTCCTCTACTGTAATATGTAATGATCCAACATCATATTTTTACCATTTTGATCAGGTCTTACCAAGAAAGTCACTAGTTTACTTGTTTTAGTAACTTGTTGTAACAATCAATAACAATAACTTGTTTTGGTCATTTTTATACATCATGGACATGATAACAAGACAATATATAGCACAAATAATATGTAAATAACATGAACATGATTATTTAACAAGAATCAAGTTAGGGTTTGGCTCACAACTTTTGGCTTTCAAAGATGAAAGGAAGTTAACATGTAAGGATAGGACTTTGATAGACTTGCTTCAACCCTTTTTCACTTCATGCAATCTTTCTACCCTTGGTATTCTTGAAAGATGGATGATGAAGGTTTAGGTGAAATGAGTGGATTTAAACTCAAGAGAAATCACCAAGTATATGAGGTTATGGAAGTGTTTGATGAATGATAACCTATCTAGGGTTTCTACCTTGAAGAATCACTTGAATCATGCATGAAACTTAGAAGGAAATGAGCAAAGGATGGTGTGGTTTTGGTGTGTGATATCCCACGGCAAAAGGGAGGGGGAAGGGGCTTTATATAGCCTTGAGGAGGTTACTAATGTTGACTAGTCCAACCTTGGAGAGCAAGGTGAACACTTGTAATGATCCTAGAGCACAAGTAAGGAGATTAAGCCACACAAGGGGTGACTCCCCCCCCTAAGTCGGTTTCAAGACCTTGGAGAACAAGGGTTGGACTTTGGATGATATTATCCAAGATATCTAGTGTGTTTTGACTCCGAAAACTGCAAACCGTAAGTTGTTACGCCTCAAAACGTAAAACCGGGTGTCGTAAAATTATGGAATTTGAAAGTATTGATAAACATGTCAATAAGTTCCATAATAAAATATAAAATGAGTGGTAGGTTCCATTTGGGTGTAAAACCCTGCTAAAAACTGAAAACACGGGTCTAAAACGCGTAATTCGCGTAAAACGCTGAATATTGCGTAAAATTGAGAAAAGTAAAATGTTACTTTTCTAATGTTATAAAAATGATTTAAAATGACTTATAACATCAAGGGATCATTTTTGGTCAATGGAGGAGGGAAAGAATATGTTGACTTTTTCTAATAAGTTGAAAACTCAAAAAGTCTTAGAAACGCGTTTTGTGGTCTCACGGTTAATCGCCCAAATGGTTAAGCGTGCTCATGCGAGAGTAGTACAGGCATGGGTGACCTGCTGGGAAGTTTTTGGTCATATTTTTCTCAGTCACGATTAATTCTTAAATAAATCATGAGTGTGTAAAATATTTTACTGATGTGGGGTCACCTGACGGGGTTGAATTTCGTTGTGCGTAGAATTTCTGATTGACGTTTTACCCTAAAACGTGTAATTCCGTGTAATTCCTTAATAACTTTCACGAAAATGAGCTTATGAAAGTTAAACTTTTAATTTGCCATGGAAATGATTTATCACTCGATAAAATCAAATAAAAATCAACTTTCGGGAAAGTTTCGGGAAAAAAATGAATAGTAAAAGTGAATAGTGAAATTTTCCGGGAATGGTAATTAACCTGAAATTGTGAATTGTTACACTCGGGGAGTGGAGTAGGGCAAGGAAGGTGTCCTTGTAGCCGAACCACTATAAATCTCTTGTCTCGCGGTTCGATCTTTCCATCTCTTACTTATTTCATTACTTATCATTATTATACTTTGTGTAGTATTAATTGTTTATATTGTACAAGACTTGAGATCACATATTTTCGAATCTAAGTTTTTAAAAGCTAAGCAAAACTCTAAAACTAATTTTTATAACTAAGTAAAAAGACGTAAAACTATTCAACCCCCCTTCTAGTTTTCCACAATTGGTATCAAGAGCCACGTCTAGCAAGATTTTTAAAATATACTGTATTTTAAAACTTGTAACGATCTATGGAATCTGAAAAATATTTAGAAGGGCAATCTATGCAAAGACCACCACTATTTGAAAGTGATGGATTTTTATATTGGAAAAATAGATTCGAAACGTATGTGAAATCAAAAGATCTTGATCTTTGGCATATTATTACCTTTGGTGATTTTCCTCCTATTCAATATAATGTTGAAACTAAAATGAATGAAATTGTATCTTTTGAAAAACAAAATGATGATTTGAAAAAGAAATTAGCAAAAAATAATGAGGCTAAAATGGTAATTTATAATGCGTTACCACACAAAGAATATGAAAGAATTTTTATGTGTAAAACCGCCAAAGAAATTTGGGATTCTTTACTAATTACTCACCAAGGTAATAGCCAAGTCAAAGATAATAAAATAGATCTTCTTGTACAACAATATGAATAATTTACGATTCCGGAAAAGGAATCAATTGATAATGCTTTTGCTAAGTTTAACACTATCATCACAAGTTTAAAAGCACTTGATGAGACATTCTCTAGTAAAAATTGTGTTAGGAAATTTCTTAGGGCATTGCATCCAAAATGGCGAGCTAAGGTCACGGCAATCGAAGAATCAAAGAACTTGATGACGTTATCACTGGATGAACTAATTGGCAACTTGAAGGTTCATGAAGAAATCATAAGAAGAGATTCGGAAACGGTCAAAATCAAGAAAGAACAAACCAAATCAATTGCTCTAAAAGCCAAAAAGGAACCTAGTGATGATGATGATTCAAGTGACGAAAGTGAAGATGAAGAATATGCAATGGCCGTAAGAGAATTCAAGAAGTTCTTCAAGAGACGAGGAAGATTCACTAGATCATCATGAGACGAAAGAAAAGCATTCCAAAGGAATAGAAGTGACAACTACGGGAAGAGAAAATGCTTTAGATGTGGAAGTCCAAATCATTTCGTTGGCGAATGTCTAAAGCCACCGGGTTACGAAAGTCAAGGTGCTTTTGTTAGTGGAACATGGAGTGATAGTGACAAAGAAGAAGTTGAAAAGCCAAGAGACGAAAAGTGTTTTATGGCAAAAGAAACCGACGAAATATGTTTAGGAATTGACTTGGAACCTGACAAATGGATCAAAGATAGCGGATGTTCGAGGCACATGACGGGGAATCGCAATCTATTCTCTACATACAAGGCATACAATGGAGGTAACATTATTTTCGGTAGTGACTTACGTGGAAAAATCATTGGCAAAGGTACGATCTCTCAAGACTCACTTACTATTGAAAATGTAGAGCATGTAGATAAGTTAACATATAACTTGCTTAGTGTAGGACAAATATGTGATAATAAATGTAGAGTCACATTTACCAAAGATGATAGCGAAATAGTTAAGGATAGAAAAATTATAGGTAGAGGAATTAGAAAAGGTGGCATATATGTTATGAAACTAGGAAACAAACCTGAGGATAGGATATGCCTAACGACCCTAGATGAAAACTCTACACTATGGCATAGGAGATTAGGACATGCTAATATGCAACAAATACAATCGTTGGCCTCTAAGGAATTAGTTAGAAATTTGCCTAACCTAAAATATGACAAGCATTTTTGTGATGCATGTAAAATTGGAAAACAAGCTCATGCTAGTCACAAAGCCAAGAATATAGTATCCACTACTAGATGATTAGAATTATTACATATGGATCTTTTTGGTCCATCCGCTGTGCGGAGCTATGGAGGAAACAAATATACCTTAGTGATAGTAGATGACTACTCACGATACACGTGGACTAGGTTTTTAAGTGACAAGACCCAAGCCTTTGAAAAATTGATGAGGCGAAAAATGATCCGTTTTTAGGGGGTCATTTAAGCCCGAATCCGACTTTATTTGATCAAATATTGCCCTAAATCGTTCCTTTTGTGATTTTAGGTGTTTGGAGAGTGAATTCTGGAAAAGAGGCTATTTTGGACGTTTTTGGAGCATAAAGTGAAGAAAACGACAAAGTACCAAAAATCCAAGCTGAAGATACAAGGTGACGGCGTCAAGACCAAAAGCTTGACGGCGTCAAACATGAAGAATTAAATATCGAAGGTGGTGACGGCGTCAGATGTAGAGGTGACGGCGTCAAAGTGGCCAAGAATAAAATACCGAAGGTGGTGACGGCGTCACATAGGCCGTCACAAGTGGATCTAGGGCGTCCGAGGAAGTTTATGGCGGCGAGGTGACGGCGTCAGATTTAACTCTTGACGCCGTCAGAACGATTTTCCTATATATAGTTTTCTAGTTTTTTTTCATAAAAGGAGAGAAGTTTTGGTGAAACCCTAAAGACGATTTTGGTGCCTCTTTTACAGGTTTTTCAAGGGTTCCAAACCCTTGAGACCTTGCATTGTAATTGAGATAAGTGTACTTTCAATTCAATCAATATGTCTATGTGTTGGTTGTTTATCTCTTGTTCTTGTCTCAATTCTACTATGCTAGGCTAGATCTCTCTTGTGTTTGCTTAGATCTAATGAAACCTAGATGTTGATTATGTGTTGATTACTTGTCTATTCTTGTTTTGAATGAATGATTTATATGTTAGGCTTAAGAAAACTGGCAGATCTCCAAATGGTAACATGCTTGAACGTCTTAAGAAACATGAACCGAGGCGTACTAGGTCTTTATTGGTTGTATTTAATGCATGAGCCACTGTTTACAATCCCTATAGTTGTGCTGGGTCATGGTGTAGGAGGAGATAAGAGCTCATAGAGTTGGGGAGTTATGTATGCCACTCCACGAATGGTATTAAGGAATACAACCCGTCATTCATACAAGTGTAACAAGTAATTAACATGTAAAAGATATCTAGGGAGTAGTGAAGTCTAAGTAAACACAATTTCTCCAATTACTGCTCACAACCTTAGTTTAATTAGTTTAATTTCGTTTTCATTATTTTATTTTAATTATATCTTAGCTTTGGGTTAGTTGAATAGCAACTAATTCCGCCCACTCCTTCAAAAAGAGAGATTTTAATTGCTTTCATAAAATATAAAAATACAAAAATAATCATCCCTCACCTTTAGAACTATTAATTAGGTTTTCTAATCCTAGTGACACTATTCCTAAGCTGAACGATCAATCCCCCGGTACTTGTCACTATACTATACTACAACGATCAGGTACACTGCCTGGTGGGGGTTGTAAGCCTCGCGAGATCCCTCGAGAGGTAAAGCAAGGTGCGATTCCCACGCATCAAGTTTTTGGCGCCGCAACCCGGGGAATAGTTATTGTCTAGGTTAGAATTTCTTTTTATTAGGTCTACTTGCTAGATTCCTTTCTAGTAAGATTTTTATTTTTATTTTTAGGTCTTCTTTAGTCTTTCTTATTTCTTCGTGCTTTTGTTCGTAACTCTTTACCATCCGACATCATGGAAGGTGGTAACATCTTTGAACCCATCATCCCACCACAACAAAACCCACCATTAGAACCCCTTAGGCCCCGAACCTTAGGAGAGTATTCCCGACCTAGCCACCAAGGCTACCGAAACACCATTGAGCTCACCGGAGCCAATGTGACCCCCTTGCGATCCGACACCATCCGGTTGGTGCAAAGCGGATGTGCTTTCCATGGACTTCGTTCCGAAGATCCAAACCAACACCTTAAGGACTTCCTCAAAATCGTAGATTCCATAGACCTAGGTGTTGAAACTAGAGAGACTACCCGTTTATGCCTATTCCAATTCTCTCTACGGGATCAAGCTAGTCAATGGCTTGAGCGTTTACCCGCGGGATCCATCACCACATGGGATGATCTCACCACTCGTTTCCTTGCTCAATTTTTCCCACCGGGGAGAACTACTAAACTTAGGAATGACATCTTGATGTTTCAACAACGTCAAAATGAATCTCTTTATGAAGCATGGACTCGTTTCAAGGACTTACTCCAAAAAGTCCCTCATCATGGCATAGATCTTTGGCTCCAAGTCCAAATCTTCTATGACCATATCGACATCTCCACGAGGCGAACCATTGACCAATCGGCCGGTGGTAAGCTACGTGATCTTAGTGCGGAACAATCATGGGAACTCATAGAAGATCTTGCTCTCTATGACAACGAAAGTTGGAATGATCCCCGTGATTTGAACAAAACGGTCAAGGCAATATCTTTGCCTTCGAATAATTCAAGCACTCCCGACCGTAGGATCATGGAACTTGAGGACCAAGTCAAGTTTCTCATGAAATCTTACGAAGCTCCGAAGCATTCAAGCCAAGTGAACAAAATCACTTCTTCATGCGAATTATGTAGTGGTCCCCATGACACTCGTGATTGTGTGGAACTCCTCGGAACAACTTTTGCGGACTACGCATCCACGCGTACCGACGAAGCGGGAGATAAGTGGTACACTTTCAAGCCCGAGCCAAACACATACGGTGATTCATACAACCCCTCATGGAAAAATCACCCAAACATTAGGTGGAAACAAAATCAACCCAATTCATCCAACCCACCTAATCGTTACCAATCAAACGGTCCACCATCCAACCGTACCTTCAACAACAATCCTTCTAACAACTATGGTAGTACCAACAATCTTGAAGGATTGATGTCAAAATTTATGGCATCTCAAGAAGCCCGCATAGCTAAGTTTGAAGCCGATTTCAAACAAAATCAAAGCAAGATGACCAATAGAATTGATGCATTGTTGAAAGTTCTCAATGACCGAGAAATGGGAGCACTCCCAAGCGACACCATCAAGAATCCGAAACTAAACGTTAATGCCATATCTTCAGTTTCGTCACCCACTTCGTGTCCACAATACTACTCGGTTAAATCAACGAGCACGTGTTTCAAACAACACCAAGTTCCCCAAAAGGACCAATCAACTAAAACACCCACTATAGAGCCGGTCAAAAGCATAGTTGAAACACCTCTTACGCAAGACCTTGACGATGAATTCAAAGAACTTCACCTTGAACGCCCCGTCATTGATGTCTTAGCGCGTGCTCCTTACTATAGTGCCCTCCTAGAAAAATATGAGAAGTATAAGCTAGGTAAAAATGGGACCGCCTTCGTTCAAAACAAGTTGCCTAAAAAGCTTGATGATCCGGGTATATTTGTTTTGCCTTGTAAGATAGGAAGATCCGAAGCTTTCGACACACTAGCCGATTTAGGGTCAAGCCTCAACTTGATTCCCTTATCCTTATTCACCGCTCTTAAGCTAGGAAAGTTAGAGGAAACGGAGGTATTGATAGGGCTAGCGGATGGAAGTATTGCCCACCCGGTTGGAATGATTAAGGATGTAGTTATTCACGTAGGAAGGTTAACTATATTAGCGGATTTTCACGTCCTAGACATGGTTAGTGACACTACATGCCCATTATTGGTAGGAAGAGGATTTTTGGCAACCGCTAGTGCCATGATAGATTGCAAGGAATCCAAGATAGCGGTAGGAGAAGGCGATACTTGGTCGGTGTATGATGTTAAGAAGCATAGTTATGATTGTGATGATGAACCAACACCGCATTGGGTAGAGATGAATAGGAGACCATCTAGATATGGACCTTGGATAGAAAGGAACTTCATAGGACCTCAATGCCCATTTTATCTAGAAAAGGATTTCGTTGAGAAGACACATTCGGTAGAACAACTCATAGCTAGGGATGAGGAGCTAGATCCCTTTGAGGACCCCTTAGTCTTTAGAAAGATGATTGAGTTCTTGAGCGTAATACCTATTAATATAGAGTTGAATAAATGGAAAAGAGATGGAGATAAGTATAAATGGAGGTGGGACAAGCCACCTAAAGAAGGTGACGGGTCATGGCATATTAGAATGACCTTGTATGATTCGGATGGAGAAAAGTTTGAAAGGTCATACCACACTAAGGGAACCGATAGGAAGTTGAAACCTAAGTTCGATCCCAAAGATGTCCTCAATGAGGAACTCACCCGAATCACGTAGTAACCCACGACTTTGAGTCTAGCTACAAGACTCGTAAATAAAGAAAAGCGCTTCTTGGGAGGCAACCCATGTTTTGTGTGATTTTTATTTGTTTGATTGTTATTTGCTTCCGTATGCATGTTTTATTTTTTATTGTTGGTTGATCATGTTTCTCTACTAAAAAGTGGAAATACTTTATTATGTTGTTTAGCCTAGTCTTAACTTCAACCTAGAGGTATTTTTGCAAAAGATAAGTGTAAGGGGAAACCCCAAATATGTTTTTAAGAAACAAACCGATCATGATTATCCACAATATTTAATGAACATGTATATTCGTATTTGTTAGAGTTAAATGCTTGTATCGAGTCATAATGAAGTTTTGCAGGATTTTCCAGGAAGTAGGACAAAGTTTTTCCAGAAATTTTCCAGAAACTTAACATAAGGATTTCTGCAGGTTCATTCTGACGGCGTCAGGGAATTGCTCTTGACGGCGTCAGGAGTCAAAAATCTGGAAATTTTACCGATTTTGTTTTTCTAACGGAGTCTTATGGTTTTTGTGAATTATTAAGTTTTATAATCTCTAGGAAATCTGCAAACTTCATTCCACAAGCATTATATCTTACTTTGTTTTCTAGGATTTAGTAACTTATATAGGATGCCGCCGATTTTACGCGAGGTTGCCTTGTCTACTTTTGTCAGGATTTACAGGTTATTTATGACAAGAAGATGATTTATATTCTGGAAGGGAAGCTTTGATTGTTCGTTTTCTTGGAAGAAGATTTAACCTGGTCAACTAAAATCCATACCGAGCAAATCAGGGGAGTATTTGATTTCATTCTCTTTACTTTTTAACTTTTACATTCTTTACTTGAACATTGGGGACAATGTTCATCTTAAGTGTAAGGGGAGGGTAAAAAGATGATACCTTACATATGCTCTTTCGCTTGAGTTTGTTTTGTTTGATAGTAGATGAGTAATAAAACTATGAGAAATACTTGTTAGTGTAATTTTAGCGCCAAATTTAAATTTTTTTACAACATTTAGGAGTGAAACTTTAGCCATAGCAAGCGTCTCATGGATAGGAGGTTGTATGACTAGCACATAACCGTATATTCAGAAAAATTTTCCACCCAAAAATGTGAGGTTCGTCTTTAGATTTGATAGGAAAAGCATTTATTATTAGTGCTTATGAGTGTACCGGTAGCATTTAGATTCTAGAACTTGCGTTAGTGATGCATCCCAAGACCGCTAGTGAGACTACATTCGTGTGGTAGGATTTACTACATGATAAGAGGCATTAGGATCACCCTTGTGTTAAACCTGTATCATAATTACTTGACCATTTAAGTCATATTACTTGGCTAGTTAAGTCAACTAATTTTTCCAACACCCTTAGCGTTGTACTCATTTTTAGTACACGATACCCCTAGTACACCCCTCCGAGCCTATCTTTTCGTTTCTAACTTTAAGCATTTTACTTAAAGGAAGAATTTGTTACACCCCACTTAAATGTACAACCAAATCGCCTTAGCCTTCCGTGTATGCGCTCATTTTTAGTGCATTATTGTTATTTGTTAAACCCTAAGTTAACTTTCTAATTGATTACATGGTTGCTAAGTCGAGTCATATCCTTGTACATATTGTTTTGGGACGATTGGGACTCATGGGTAAGTACTTATTTTATGGAGTAATGGGGAAGAACATCACTTATTACCCCCATATGTACGTTAATCTTAAAAGTGCTCCAAGTGTTTTGATTTTCTTAATTCGAGTCATTAGAATAGTTTAATGTAAAGTATGTAAAGATTCAAGTGTAAGGGGAATTCTCAACCCCTATGATGTATTATTTTGGATGGTAGGGTAAGAGTGTATGCAAAAAAAAAAAAAAAAAAAAAAAAAAAAAAAAAAAAAAAAAATCGAAAAAAATCAAGAAAAGAAAAAAAAAAAAAAAAAAAAAAGAAAAAAAAAACATACGGACTACCATCCCGTTTTTATTTTATGTTCATTTTATGTTTTTGTTATTTTTCATTTATTAGCTTAAGTCGAGTCTAGTCTTGGCTTAGCAACGCCATCTTGTACATGTAATTAACTAAGATTGTTAACTCGCCACCAGTAAAACTTCCTTTATCCAACAAAACCGTGTAATTCATATCCCTACACCTAACGTTATAACCCTTTAAAAGACCTCTTTGATAGTTTATCCTAGGTGCTTACGCCATATGGTGGAGGTTTGATCCTTTCCCAAGCCTCTGGTAATCTATTTTGCTATGACAGGTAGTGAGAGATATCTTCCATTTCCATAATGTTATATTACTTTATTACACCCGAGAGATGTGAGTATCTAAACACTATTTGTGAGGTGCTTGTGTATGACCTCCGTGCTTGTCTATTGGTCTTTAGTGGAACGATTATTTGTTGTAATTACTTTTATATTAGTGTTAAATGACCCCAAACTTGTCTTTTGAGTAGAATAAAAGCTCATTTGCTTGAGGACAAGCAAATCTCAAGTGTAAGGGTATATGATGAGGCGAAAAATGATCCGTTTTTAGGGGGTCATTTAAGCCCGAATCCGACTTTATTTGATCAAATATTGCCCAAATCGTTCCTTTTGGGATTTTAGGTGTTTGGAGAGTGAATTCTGGAAAAGAGGCTATTTTGGACGTTTTTGGAGCATAAAGTGAAGAAAACGACAAAGTACCAAAAATCCAAGCTGAAGATACAAGGTGACGGCGTCAAGACCAAAAGCTTGACGGCGTCAGACATGAAGAATTAAATATCGAAGGTGGTGACGGCGTCAGATGTAGAGGTGACGGCGTCAAAGTGGCCAAGAATAAAATACCGAAGGTGGTGACGGCGTCACATAGGCCGTCAAAAGTGGATCTAGGGCATCCGAGGAAGTTTATGGCGGCGAGGTGACGGCGTCAGATTTAACTCTTGACGCCGTCAGAACGATTTTCCTATATATAGTTTTCTAGTTTTTTTCATAAAAGGAGAGAAGTTTTGGTGAAACCCTAAAGACGATTTTGGTGCCTCTTTTACAGGTTTTTCAAGGGTTCCAAACCCTTGAGACCTTGCATTGTAATTGAGATAAGTGTACTTTCAATTCAATCAATATGTCTATGTGTTGGTTGTTTATCTCTTGTTCTTGTCTCAATTCTACTATGCTAGGCTAGATCTCTCTTGTGTTTGCTTAGATCTAATGAAACCTAGATGTTGATTATGTGTTGATTACTTGTCTATTCTTGTTTTGAATGAATGATTTATATGTTAGGCTTAAGAAAACTGGCAGATCTCCAAATGGTAACATGCTTGAACGTCTTAAGAAACATGAACCGAGGCGTACTAGGTCTTTATTGGTTGTATTTAATGCATGAGCCACTGTTTACAATCCCTATAGTTGTGCTGGGTCATGGTGTAGGAGGAGATAAGAGCTCATAGAGTTGGGGAGTTATGTATGCCACTCCACGAATGGTATTAAGGAATACAACCCGTCATTCATACAAGTGTAACAAGTAATTAACATGTAAAAGATATCTAGGGAGTAGTGAAGTCTAAGTAAACACAATTTCTCCAATTACTGCTCACAACCTTAGTTTAATTAGTTTAATTTCGTTTTCATTATTTTATTTTAATTATATCTTAGCTTTGGGTTAGTTGAATAGCAACTAATTCCGCCCACTCCTTCAAAACCAGAGATTTTAATTGCTTTCATAAAATATAAAAATACAAAAATAATCATCCCTCACCTTTAGAACTATTAATTAGGTTTTCTAATCCTAGCGACACTATTCCTAAGCTGAACGATCAATCCCCCGGTACTTGTCACTATACTATACTACAACGATCAGGTACACTGCCTGGTGGGGGTTGTAAGCCTCGCGAGATCCCTCGAGAGGTAAAGTAAGGTGCGATTCCCACGCATCAAAAATTCGAAATATTTAGTAGAATGATTCAAAATAAATTAGGATGCTCAATAGTTGCCATTAGGACGGACCATGGTAGGGAATTTGATAACGAAATACAATTCGGAAAATATTGCGAGTTAAATGGAATATCTCACAATTTCTCCGCTCCTCGTACTCCTCAATCAAATGGCGTAGTAGAAAGAAAAAATAGGTCACTACAAGAAATGAGTAGGACTATGTTAAATGAACAATCCATCCCACAAAAATTTTGGTGTCACGCCGTAGATACATCAACTTATATTTTAAATAGGGTATCAATTAGAAGAATTCTAGGAAAAACTCCTTATGAGTTATTAAGAGGTAGAAAACCAAACTTAAGCTACTTTAAGGTATTTGGAAGTAAATGCTATATATTAAACACTAAGGACTATCTCACTAAGTTTGATCCAAAATCATATGAAGGAATATTTTTAGGATACTCACAAAATAGCAAAGCATATATAATACTTAACAAACACTCCATGAAAGTAGAGGAATCACTAAATGTAACATTTGATGAAACACCACCACCTCCTAAAACATTACCTTTAGAAGATGATGATTTAATCGAAGATGAAGCTATTGAGGTTAGTAAAACAAAACCCATAGGAAATGATAATGTAGACATTCACTTAGAAAATAACGAAACTAATAATATTAAAGAATCTAGATCTCATCCATTAGATAATATAATAGGACATCTTAACCAAAGAACCCTTAGGTCACAAGCCCAAGATAAAAATAATTTCTTTTGTTTCCTCTCAGCAATAGAACCTAAGAATATTAGCGAGGCTTTAAAGGATGAAAGTTGGGTTATAGCTATGCAAGAAGAATTAAATCAATTTAAGGCAAATGATGTTTGGGAATTAGTCCCAAATCCAAAGGATATGACTATCATAGGAACCAAATGGGTATATAGGAATAAGTTAGACGAGAATGGAATAGTTACTAGGAATAAAGCTAGGTTAGTTGCCCAAGGTTATAATCAACAAGAAGGAATTGATTATGACGAAACTTATGCCCCTGTAGCTAGACTAGAATCGATTAGGATATTACTTGCCTATGCTTGCGCCCTAGATTTTAAGTTATTCCAAATGGATGTGAAAAGTGCATTCCTTAACGGTTTTATCAATGAGGAGTTATATGTGGCACAACCTCCAGGATTCATTGACTTCGCAAAACCTGATTATGTTTATAAGTTAAAGAAAGCTTTGTATAGACTCAAACAAGCTCCCAAGGCTTGGTATGATCGATTAAAAGCTTTTCTTATTAAACATGATTATTCCATGGGAATGGTAGATAACACTCTTTTTACTAAAAGGAAAGACCCAAATTTCATCATTGTCCAAATATATGTTGATGACATTATATTTGGATCGACTTGTCAAGATATGTGTGATGAATTTGCCAAAATCATGCATAATGAGTTTGAGATGAGTATGATGGGTGAACTTAACTTCTTCCTAGGATTACAAATAAAACAATTAGAAGATGGAATATTTTTTAACCAATCTAAGTACATTAAGGAAATGCTTAAGAAGTTTGGCCTAGAAGACTCAAAACCCATGAAAACTCCCATGTCTACGGAGGTAAAGCTCACAAAGGATGATGAAGGTGAGTCCGTAGATAACACCAAGTATAGAGGAATGATAGGTAGTTTACTATACTTGACAGCAAGTAGACCCGATATCATGTTTAGTGTCTGCCTATGTGCCCGTTTTCAAGAGGATCCCAAAACCTCTCACCTAGAAGCGGTTAAGCGTATCTTCCGATACGTTAAAGGCACAATACACTTAGGATTATGGTATCCTAAGGAATCCGGCATAGAAACCATTGTCTATGCGGATTCGGATCATGCGGGAGACTACGTAGATAGAAAGAGCACTAGCGGCATTTGCACGTTTATGGGATGTTGTCTAACGTCTTGGTTTTCGAAGAAGCAAACCGCTCTTGCTATTTCTACCACCGAAGCCGAATATGTAAGCGCCGGAAAGGCATGTTAACAAGCACTATGGATGAAACAAGCTCTCGTAGACTATGGCATTAGGTTAGAAAATGTCCCCATTATGTGCAATAACAAAGGTGCGATAGATTTAAGTAAAAATCCGGTGCAACACTCTAGGACTAAACACATAGAAATACGTCACCATTTTCTTAGGGATAATGTACAAAAAGGAAATATATCTATAGAAAAGGTTGCATCGGAAGATGATGAGGCGAAAAATGATCCGTTTTTAGGGGGTCATTTAAGCCCGAATCCGACTTTATTTGATCAAATATTGCCCTAAATCGTTCCTTTTGTGATTTTAGGTACTTGGAGAGTGAATTCTGGAAAAGAAGCCATTTTGGACGTTTTTGGAGCATAAAAGTGAAGAAAACAGCAAAGTATCAATTTTCCATGCTGGAAACACTAGGTGACGGCGTCAAGAGTTACACCCTGACGGCGTCAGACATCAAGAATAAAATTCCGTAGTTGATGACGGCGTCAAAAGTCATCCTGACGGCGTCAAAGTCCCAAGAATAAAATACCGTGGTTGGTGACGGTGTCACATAGGCCGTCATAAGTAGATCAAGGCCGTCCGAGGAAGTATTTGGCGGCGAGGTGACGGCGTCACATGGTTGTCTTGACGCCGTCAGCCCAGTTTTCCTATATATAGTTTTCTAGTTTTTACATTAAAAGAGAGAAGTTTTGGAGAAACCCTAAAGACGAATTTGGTGCAACTTTTATAGGTTTTTCAAGGGTTCCAAACCCTTGATACCTTGCATTGTAATTGAGATAAGTGTTCTTCTAATTCAATCAATATGTCTATGTATTGGTTGTCTATATCTTGTTCTTGTCTCAATTCAATTATGCTAGGCTAGATCTCCTTTGTGTTTGCTTAGATCTAATGAAACCTAGATATTGATTATGTGTTGATTACTTGTTTATTCTTGTTCTTGGATGAATGATTTTATATGTTAGGCTTAAGAAAACTGGCAGATCTCTAAATGGTAACATGCTTGAACGTCTTAAGAAACATGAACCGAGGCGTACTAGGTCTTTATTGGTTGTATTTAATGCATGAGCCACTGTTTACAATCCTTATAGTTGTGCTGGGTCATGGTGTAGGAGGAGATAAGAGCTCATAGAATTGGGGAGTTATGTATGCCACCCCATGAATGGTATTAAGGAATACGATCCGTCATCCATGCAATTATAACAAGTAATTAACATGTAAAAGATATCTAGGGAGTAGTGAAGTCTAGGTAAACACATTTTCTCCAATTACTGCTCACAACCTTAGTATAAATTAGTTTAATTTCATTTTTAGTATTTTATTTTGATTGCATCTTAGTTTTGGGTTAGTTGAATAGCAACTAATTCCGCCCACTCTTTCAAAACCCGAGATTTTACTTGCTTTCATAAAAATATAAAAATACAAAAATAATCATCCCTCACCTTTAGAACTAGTAATTTAGGCTTTCTAATCCTAGCGACACTATTCCTAAGCTGAACGATCAATCCCCCGGTACTTGTCACTATACTATACTACAACGATCAGGTACACTGCCTGGTGGGGGTTGTAAGCTTCTCGAGATCCCTCGAGAGGTAAAGCCTGTTGCGATTCCCACACATCAAGTTTTTGGCGCCGCTGCCGGGGAATAGTTATTGTCTAGGTTAGGATTTCTTTTTATTAGGTCTACTTGCTAGATTCCTTTCTAGTAAGATTTTATTTTTATTTTTAGGTCTTCTTTAGTCTATCTTATTTCTTCGTGCCTTTGTTCGTAACTCTTTACCATACGACATCATGGAAGGTGGTAACATCTTTGAACCCGTCATTCCACCACAACAAAACCCACCACTAGAACCCCTTAGGCCTCGAACCTTAGGAGAGTACTCCCGACCTAGCCATCAAGGCTACCGAAACACCATTGAGCTCACCGGAGCCAATGTGACCCCCTTGCGATCCGACACCATCCGGTTGGTGCAAAGCGGATGTGCATTCCATGGACTTCGTTCCGAAGATCCAAACCAACATCTTAAGGACTTTCTCAAAATCGTAGATTCCATAGACCTAGGTGTTGAAACTAGAGAGACTACCCGTTTACGCCTATTTCAATTCTCTCTACGGGATCAAGCTAGTCAATGGCTTGAGCGTTTACCCGCGGGATCCATCACCACATGGGATGATCTCACCACTCGTTTCCTTGCTCAATTTTTCCCACCGGGGAGAACTACTAAGCTTAGGAATGACATCTTGTTGTTCCAACAACGTCAAAATGAATCTTTTTATGAAGCATGGATTCGATACAAAGACCTACTCCGAAAAGTCCCTCATCATGGCATTGAACCATGGCTCCAGATCCAAATCTTTTACGATAAGGTTGACTATCAAACAAGAAAAGCCATTGATTACGCAGCCAAGGGTAGGCTAGATAGACTTAGCGTTGACGAGTGCTGGAAAGTTCTTGAGGAGTTGGCACAATACGAAGAGGAAGGATGGGAGGACCCGATGTTCCCAAGCAAGGTAAAACTTGACTACGCATGTGCCACCCAAGAAGAGTTGTTAGGAAGCATCGAAAAGCAGGTAAATGAATTGATAAGTGTCGAGAAACTTGCTGCTGAACCCGTGTGGAATCATAATCCACGCAGAAATACGGTTATCAGTCAGAATTTTCCTGAACGTTCACGAAAAGAGGAATTCGAAGGGATAATGGTAACCTTCATGGATAATCAGGAAAAACAAATCCAGCACCTAGAAGCACGCATGGAGAGTATTCATAAAGCGTTTATGAGTTTCGCTGACCAATTCATGTCAAGGGTCAAAGAAAGGATCAAGGAAAATTCCGCACCTAAAAAAATCGAAAAGGTCTTCGAGGTCTCAACCCCTTTGGTGTTTAACCAAGAGGATAATGAGAAGCTTTATCCAAGTGCTTCCCCGTCAATCAACCCCCACTCTCGTGAGCATCCTCAGAAGGAAAGGAATTTACAAGTCCACAACATTTTCGTTGGATGCCTGCTAACCACGTTCCCAACCCTATCTAAGAAAAGTTCTTTTGGTTTTAAACCCGGTGTAAAGAGGTTGCGCCTCAAAAACACCACTGATTTGAAACCCCTTATGGAACAACATCTTTCTTCTCACACCAATGACCCGTGCACGGGGATCAACTTAGCCAAAACGTCACCCGACCCCTTCTATAACCTTACCTCTTTCCGTGACAGTAATGAGACGTTCGACCCTGGTGGACCTCGCTAACGGAATAGCTACTCATGGGTTTTACTAATGTTTAGTTATTCACGCAAAGAGCAGGGACTAAACATGGAACTACTCCAAACCTCACCTTACACGGGCATCTGACGGCGTCAGATTTAACTCTTGACGCCGTCAGCTCGATGGATCAGCAATATTAACCCAAAACCAATCACTTTCAACCCATACCCCACAAATCTCACCCAAGGTGCTGCTGCTACTCCGATTCTCCACCTCCCAATTCAACATCTTCCGCATCCAATCTCCACTTTGTAAGTAAGTTTTCTTCATCCTTTTTCGATCAATTATCCTTAGGACCCATCAATTTGAAAAACCCCTTTCGCCCGAAACCCACTCATGACCCAATATTAGCAAATCGTAATGCCATCCAATTGGTGATTTGTAATCATGGGGTTACCATTTGATGATGTTATCTCATTCGAATCATGCATTAATTTAGAGAAAACCCATCATGCCTCGGATTCTTTGACCCCCTACCCCTGTTTCCTGATTAAGGAGCGTTTGGGTAATGGGTTAAGAGTTTGAAAATTGATCTTTCCCTCGCATTTGCATGAGTTGGATTTTTTGCTAATTCTGACGGCGTCAGGACCAATCCTGACGGCGTCAGATGTCTGACAGCAGAGACCGATAAAAAAATTTCTTGTTCTAATCATTTCCGTTCACTCCACCTTTCTTTTCAGGAAAATGAGCAAAAGGTCTCGCCAACATAAGGGCAGTTCCTCTAGATCTCAAGGGGTCAATTATGGAGAATTAGTCCATAGTTGGAGCGAGTTTGGCGATGTTGGTACTAGCACCAAGTATGTGGAGTTGTGTAACCACCATATTGATGCTGGGGCTGTGGTTGACTGGGATTTTCTGAGAGCTAGTGGGTTAGAGGCTGCATTTTTAGGGAGGATCCGCACAGATGGGTTTGCGGGTCCGCAGTGGGAGAGATTGTTTAGGATTAGAGAGACAGTGTATAGTGAGTTAGTAAGGGAGTTCTTTGCGACCTTCCGTTTTGATCAGGCTGAGGCTAGGGCAGATATGGGGGGCACCACTGTGTATTTTAGGCTAGGGGAGAGTTGAGGTCATGTTCAGTGGCTGAGTTTGGATGGAGGCTTGGGTTATATACTAGTGAGGAGGTTGATGGGGCTTTTCTGCTGAGGTTGTTACATGGAGAGACTCAGAGGAGTGAGATGAGGTATGTCACTTTTTGGCCAACCATAGGGGATGGGGTTTACACCTCGACTATTGGGGCTGCATCAATCAGGGACCCCATTGTTAGGCTAGTCCACAGGTGCATCACATATAGCCTGTCAGGACGTCATGGCACCACTCACCGTATCACTGCTTCAGACCTGTTTTACTTGTACACCATCTTTTCTGCGGATGTCTACTGCAACATCCCGTTTTGGGTGGCCAGTTATTTGAGGACCAGCGTGGGTTAGAGGGATATTGACAAGGTGTATGGGGGGATATTCGTGACCCGGTTGGCTCGTTCCTATGGTCTTCTTACTCCTCAGATCATAGGGTACTTGAGCGACTGTGGGAACTGTAGGATAGTTAGGGCGAAATCCCTCAGGCAGATGAGCATTGTGATGCAGATGGTCGATGGGTCCTACACCTGGTACGTGGCAGCAGGGCCCGCTGGTGAGGATGATGATGATGATGATGAGGAATGCCCCAGCAACATCAGTTTGCTGGGTACGAGGAGGGGACTGCTGACTACTACCGGCACATGGGCCGAGGAGATTGGCAGGCGCATCAGGGGGCTTGGATGGGTCAGATGGATGCTTGGAGAACCACCACTGACCAGAGATTTGACTGGATGTATGAGCACACAGTCCGCCAGATGCAGCATCTTTCGACCCGTGATCACATCGAGCCCCATCTGCAGATTGACCCATTCCCTGGGCGCGAGCAGGACTATCCTCCCTATGGTTATACTGGACACCTCCCACCTGGCTATGATTACCGCTTTGGTCCTCCCCCTCAGTGATTTGTTTTGATATCTGTGGTTCTTGAACAATTTATTCTCGGTTGTATGATTTGAAACATTTAGTCTTGTAATAGTTTAGGATTCAGCCTCTGTTGGCTTTGGACACTTTTTATTTTCTTTTAACAATTATTATGCATGTTCGACTTTTAAATTTTATTGTTGGTTAATCTTGGCAACCCATGTTTGTGTGATTTTATTTGTTTGATTGTTATTTGTTTCCGTATGCATGTTTTATTTTTATTGTTGGTTGATCATGTTTCTCAATTAAAATGTGGAAATACTTTACTATGTTGTTTGGCCTAGTCTTAACTCCAACCTAAAAGTATTTTTGCAAAAGATAAGTGTAAGGGGAAACCCCAAATATGTTTTTAAGAAACAAACCGATCATGATTCTCCACAATAATAAATGAGCACGTATATTCGTATTTGTTAGAGTCAAATGCTTGTATTGAGTCATAATGAAGTTTTGCAGGCTTTTCCAGGAAGTAGGACCAAGTTTTTCCAGAAATTTTCCGGAAACTTAACATAAGAATTTCTGCAGGTCCATTCTGACGGCGTCAGAGTATTACTCTTGACGGCGTCAGGAGTCAAAAATCTGGAAATTTTACCGGTTTTGTTTTTCTAACGGAGTCTTATGGTTTTTGTGAATTATTAAGTTTTATAATCTCCAGGAAATCTGCAAACTTCATTCCACAAGCATTATATCTTACTTTGTTTTCTAGGATTTAGTAACTTATATAGGATGCTTCCGATTTTACGCGAGGTTGTCTTGTCTATTTTGTCAGGTTTCACAGGTTATGTTCGACAAGGAGATGATTTATATTCTGGAAGGGAAGCTTTGATTGTTCGTTTTCTTGGAAGAAGATCTAACCTGGCCAACCTAAAATCCATACCAAGCGAATCAGGGGAGTATTTGATTTCATTCTCTTTACTTTTTCACTTTTACATTCTTTACTTGAACATTGGGGACAATGTTCATCTTAAGTGTAAGGGGAGGGTAAAAAGATGATACCTTACATATGCAATTTCGCTTGAGTTTGTTTTGTTTAATGGTAGATGTGTAATAAAACTATGAGAAATACTTGTTAGTGTAATTTTAGCGCCAAATTTAAATTTTTTTACAACATTTAGGAGTGAAACTTTAGCCATAGCAAGCGTCTCATGGATAGGAGATTGTATGACTAGCACATAACCGTATATTCAGAAAAATTTTCCACCCAAAAATGTGAGGTTCGCCTTTAGATTTGATAGGAAAAGCATTTACTATTAGTGCTTATGAGTGTACCGGTAGCATTTAGATTCTAGAACTTGCGTTAGTGATGCATCCCGAGACCGCTAGTGAGACTACATTCGTGTAGTAGGATTTACTACATGATAAGAGGCATTAGGATCACCCTTGTGTTAAACCCGTATCATAATTACTTGACCATTTAAGTCATATTACTTGGTTAGTTAAGTCAACTAATTTTTCCCACACCCTTAGCGTTGTACTCATTTTTAGTACACGATACCCCTAGTACACCCCTCCGAGCCTATCTTTTTGTTTCTAACTTTAAGCATCTTACTTAAAGGAAGAATTTGTTACACCCCACTTAAATGTACACCTAAATCGCCTTAGCCTTCCGTGTATGCGCTCATTTTTAGTGCATTATTGTTATTTGTTAAACCCTAAGTTAACTTTCTAATTGATTACATGGTTGCTAAGTCGAGTCATATCCTTGTACATATTGTTTTGGGACGATTGGGACTCATGGGTAAGTACTTATTTTATGGAGTAATGGGGAAGAACATCATTTATTACCCCCATATGTGCATTAATCTTAAAAGTGCTCCAAGTGTTTTGATTTTCTTAATTCGAGTCATTAGAATAGTTAATGTAAAGTATGTAAAGATTCAAGTGTAAGGGGAATTCTCATCCCCTATGATGTATTATTTCGGATGGTAGGGTAAGAGTGTATGCAAAAAAAAAAAAAAAAAAAAAATAAATAATCGAAAAATCAAGAAAAAGAAAAAAAAAATAGAAAAAGGAAAAAAAAAACATACGGACTACCATCCCGTTTCATTCTATGTTTATTTTATATTTTTGTTATTTTTCATTTATTAGCTTAAGTCGAGTCTAGTCTTGGCTTAGCAACGCCATATTGTACATGTAATTAACCAAGATTGTTAACTCGCCACCAGTAAAACTTCATTTATCCAACAAAACCGTGTAATTCATATCCCTATACCTAACGTTACAACCCTTTAAAAGTCCTCTTTGATAGTTTATCCTAGGTGCTTACGCCATGTGGTGGAGGTTTGATCCTTTCCCAAGCCTATGGTAATCTATTTTGCTATGACAGGTAGTGAGAGATATCTTCCATTTCCACAATGTTATATTACTTTATTACACCCAAGAGATGTGAGTATCTAAACACTATTTGTGAGGTGCTTGTGTATGATTTCCGTGCTTGTCTATTGGTCTTTAGTGGAATGATTATTTGTTGTAATTACTTTTATATTAGTGTTAAATGACCCCTAACTTGTCTTTTGAGTAGAATAAAAGCACATTTACTTGAGGACAAGCAAATCTCAAGTGTAAGGGTATATGATGAGGCGAAAAATGATCCGTTTTTAGGGGGTCATTTAAGCCCGAATCCGACTTTATTTGATCAAATATTGCCCTAAATCGTTCCTTTTGTGATTTTAGGTACTTGGAGAGTGAATTCTGGAAAAGAAGCCATTTTGGACGTTTTTGGAGCATAAGTGTGAAGAAAACGGCAAAGTATCAATTTTCCATGCTGGAAACACTAGGTGATGGCGTCAAGAGTTACACCCTGACGGCGTCAGACATCAAGAATAAAATACCGTAGTTGATGACGGCGTCAAAAGTCATCCTGACGGCATCAAAGTCCCAAGAATAAAATACCGTGGTTGGTGACGGCGTCACATAGGCCGTCATAAGTAGATCAAGGCCGTCCGAGGAAGTATTTGGCGGCGAGGTGACGGCGTCACATGGTTGTCTTGACGCCGTCAGCCCAGTTTTCCTATATATAGTTTTCTAGTTTTTACATTAAAAGAGAGAAGTTTTGGAGAAACCCTAAAGACGAATTTGGTGCAACTTTTACAGGTTTTTCAAGGGTTTCAAACCCTTGATACCTTGCATTGTAATTGAGATAAGTGTTCTTCTAATACAATCAATATGTCTATGTGTTGGTTGTCTATATCTTGTTCTTGTCTCAATTCAATTATGCTAGGCTAGATCTCCTTTGTGTTTGCTTAGATCTAATGAAACCTAGATATTGATTATGTGTTGATTACTTGTTTATTCTTGTTCTTGGATGAATGATTTTATATGTTAGGCTTAAGAAAACTGGCAGATCTCCAAATGGTAACATGCTTGAACGTCTTAAGAAACATGAACCGAGGCGTACTAGGTCTTTATTGGTTGTATTTAATGCATGAGCCACTGTTTACAATCCCTATAGTTGTGCTGGGTCATGGTGTAGGAGGAGATAAGAGCTCATAGAATTGGGGAGTTATGTATGCCACCCCATGAATGGTATTAAGGAATACGATCCGTCATCCATGCAATTATAACAAGTAATTAACATGTAAAAGATATCTAGGGAGTAGTAAAGTCTAGGTAAACACATTTTCTCCAATTACTGCTCACAACCTTAGTATAAATTAGTTTAATTTCATTTTTAGTATTTTATTTTGATTGCATCTTAGTTTTGGGTTAGTTGAATAGCAACTAATTCCGCCCACTCTTTCAAAACCCGAGATTTTACTTGCTTTCATAAAAATATAAAAATACAAAAATAATCATCCCTCACCTTTAGAACTAGTAATTTAGGCTTTCTAATCCTAGCGACACTATTCCTAAGCTGAACGATCAATCCCCCGGTACTTGTCACTATACTATACTACAACGATCAGGTACACTGCCTGGTGGGGGTTGTAAGCTTCTCGAGATCCCTCGAGAGGTAAAGCCTGTTGCGATTCCCACGCATCAGAAGACAACATTGCGGATATATTCACAAAACCCCTTAAGCGTGAATTATTCAACCACTTGCGTTTAGGATTAGGAATGATGGATCAAGTTGACTAAATTATATTGAATTATTTCAAATTTATACTTGCATGAAATTCATCTTTCTTCCATTTCACCTATTCTGAGTCTAGGAATCTATTTCGCACAAAACTAAAGATTGAGAAAAGCTAATTTCTTTGCATAAACCGTTTTGTAAAACTCAATCACTTCTCTCTAAAAATTATTCTCACAATCTAGGAACCCCATGAAAATCATTTTCCTTGCATTGTTGACTAATCCTAAAAACATTCTATTTCAAAATCATGCATAAATTCTCACATAAATTGTCAAGATATATAATGTAATATATGTCTTTGACATTCATGAACGAGCAAAAATTGAATCAAGGAGATTATTTGGATTGTTTCTTAGGATCGTTATTTTTTTTTGCCTCTAGGAGTCGAAACAATCACAACTCCACATTTGTTGCATATAGACACTCACTAGGACAAATTCATTAATAATGGTGTCATCTTGATCCATCATTAGTTGTTCACTCACTAATTATCCTTGCCTTTAATCTAAGATAGATGCCTTAGGAAGCTTAATTATGCTTACCTTTATTTGCCTCCTCTTGATTATTATATGTTGATTATTTGCTTTTATGTTTATGTGTTTTTGCATGCATGCTATATCTTGACTAAATTAGACTCTATATTGCCTAAGACAATTGAACTTGCTTGAATTCTAATCCAAACACATAACCTTTCTGCAAATTTTCTGCCAAAAACCCAATTCTGGCAACCTGGAAATCACCAGATGAGCGGCCCCCTTAATTTTGTTAGGCGGCCCCCTTAATCATTAAGGGGACCGCCCCCTAATTAAGGGGACCGGCCATCTGCTGGTCGGGTTTACAAAATCTTTTCTGCTTTTTAGCCCATTTCAACCTACATTTCCCATTTTTCACCAACACATTTTGTCCTAATCCCCCAAACAAACCTTATCCATCCTTAAACACACAAATCTTACATTATAAATATCCCCAATCCTCAAAGCTCTCCATTCATCCCATCATGAACTCTCCAAATAAACCAAAATCAAAAGCCTCAAGGCTAGCAAGGATGACGGAAAAACCCGTTTGGCGAAGAAAAAGCCCTTGAAACAAATCCATCATCATAAATGAAGTTGGAAATCATTCCTCACCACAAACTTCTTATTTCCCAAACTTTGCGTCAAACCAACAAAGTCATTCATTTGATCCACTTTACAAACCATACAACATTGGCCAAACATCCTCCTTCAAGCCAAACTACACCTCTCAACCTCCAACAACTTATAATGATCCATGCAAGTTTGATCAACCATCAAACTACAATTCCAACTACACAAACCCAACTCATCCATACCAAACCTATGATCCCCTCCACATTGCCACGGAAAAACAAAAGTTTCGTGATGAAATAAACCAAATCCATGATCTTAGTGATCTTCTTGCTATGCATCTTGCACAACGCAACAAAGGGCTACCTCCATCATCACCCTATGCAAATTGCCTTCCCCACTCTCTTAACTTGGATCAAGTTACAAATCACACTCACTTTTGCCCTTGTTGCATATTCCTTCAAAAACAAATCCTCTACTTGAGTGAAGATATTTCTTGGATTGAATATCTTCTCACTCGCAATCATACAATACCACCCTTAACACGATATAACATCGTGAGATCCACTTCTTCCGTTCCACACTCCACTCCATATCCCTCTCCATCAAACATCTAAGCTTTATGCTTATGTTTCTCTTCAAGCAAATAAAACAATCAACCATGGGTTGCAAGCAAGTCCAAGAGCTCTCTTAGGCAAAATAGGACTATGTCTTTTCTTTTGTGTTATTTTTTTATCAATATGCTCCAAGCATATTGAATGTTGTAATGTTTACCATTCCTACAATGCTTGAATGAATCTATGTTTAGTTGCATAATTGTTGCTTTGCATATATGTGTATCTTGCTCTCTTCAAATATTTTTGTAGCAAAGATCTCCATTGCTCATTCCATTGGTGCTCTCAAATGAGGGGGAGCATACATTAAGGGGGAGCTTTCTACCCGTTTAAACTTCCCTCGCGGAGCTTACTCGGCTTAACCTTTTTAATTAATACAAAAAGGGGGAGAAGAGAAATACAAACTATATAATACTTGTCTAAAAACAAGTTTTAGATATATTGAGTTTAAGGTTTTGTAATAAACAAAAAGGGGGAGATTGTTGACATAAATAATGCCTAAAAACATTATTAGCATGTTATCAATATCTCTATGTTTTAATTATCACAAAATATAAACTCATAGAACTAAAACTTGTGACATAAACAAGTATTTAGTAATTAATATTTCTCTTTACATCCAAATCACTTAAGGTATGAATAAACAAAGTGTTTAGTGTATTTTATGATCAAAGGAAAGTTTAATTAAGCATTACAAAGTTTATTTAATTATATAAACATATTATATATTTTTGAAAAACACTTTTGGTAATAAAGAAAAATGTTTTATTCATACTAAATATATGAATTCAAAATTTTAACCAAAATCAGTTAGTTTTTCACCAAATAAACTTTCCCCACTAAAAGACAAAGAATCTGGCCGTTTCAGCTGGGCGGCCCCCTTAATTATAAAGGGCGGTCCCCTTAATTTTAAGGGGGCCGGCCATGATTTAAGGGGACCGGCCACGCTCCTCTGTCAGATTCTTTTGCCTATAAATACCACCTTAAACCTGGATTTTTTCCTCACCTTTTGCACTACTAAACTTTCTGATCTAGATCCAAATCTCCATTCTTTTATCCTTTGATCATAAGTATATAAATTCTTTGTTTCAAAGTGATCCAACCTTCATCCTCTCAAGTGCAAGAGAAGAATACTTCTATCCCTCAAGACAAGAAGTATTACAACTTGTTTTGATCTCCACATCCATGTTGTTGGTGTATCATCAAAGATCATTTACATTATTCTTTGTGAAGTTTGTTGTGAATATTTGATTGTAGATAGTTGTGTTAGATATTGATTGTGTATTTAGTTAGTAGCTTGGTGTGAAGAAGATAAGCTAGGCATTAGATTGGTGTGAATAAGATAGGTGTGGAGTAGTTAGTTGTGAAGTAGATAGATTTGAAGAAGTTGTGTAGAAGGTGTGACTTAGGTGTGACGAAGTTGTGGTGTGAAAAGCGGTGTGTAGATTGGTGTGTACGGTTTTCTCCGCCATAAGGGAGCTTGTTGATATAGTGAGGAAAACTCTCGAGTTAGGTGCTCGGGGAGTGGAGTAGGGCAAGGAAGTTGTCCTTGTAGCCGAACCACTATAAATCTCTTGTCTCGCGGTTCGATCTTTCCATCTCTTACTTATTTCGTTACTTATCATTATTATACTTTGTGTAGTATTAATTGTTTATATTGTACAAGACTTGAGATCACATATTTTCGAATCTAAGTTTTTAAAAGCTAAGCAAAACTCTAAAACTAATTTTTATAACTAAGTAAAAAGACGTAAAACTATTCAACCCCCCTTCTAGTTTTCCACAATATTTCTGACATATGACGTATCACTATCTAGAATTCACCAGATATAATCCAAGACGCTAAAGGACATGCGCCGCATACAAGAATCAAGTTACGCCGCATCTAAAGGCGGTGTACGAATATTCCAGAATATATTAATCTTGGACCCTACGTAAAGTTAAGTCAATGCGCCGCATCTCGTTACTCAATGCGCCGCATCAAACCCTCAAACAGAAAGTATAAATACCCCAAGACTGTTACGAATTTTATGCGCAACATAACCCTAAGGAGACGAATTCAGTCGAAGAAGTTTCACAAGACACACTCCAAACAAAGATATTAGAGCTGTAAGAAGGTCCTGCATGTATTTAATTCATTAAGTAGTTTTGTTTTATTGTAATAGTATGCTTTAATTCATCAGGATTGATGGGCTTGTGATATGTGACTACGGAACATCGTACACTCCTCTTAATATTGCTTTTCCATTAATTAAAGTTTATATGTTGATGTCTTTGGTGACTTATATTAGTGCTTTGATAACCTCTGTGTCTAGCTGAGCCCGTGGACTGCCATATCTGCCCCTCGCCTGTTTAATCTAATGTCTTTGGATAAGTAGGATAGACATAAGTGATCATTAAGGGTTTACTCGCCGATATATTGCGATCCAACGAGAGAGAATAGATTATGATACACTTCATATAAAACTAGCAATAAAACAAGTGACAAGATACTTAGTTATCAGGACAGGTCTTCTTGTAGTCTCTATTATCTATCTGTGTACGTGTTGCTATTTGCTGATTCATTCTTATCGGTTTAATTTATGTTTAATAAAACCAAAACTGTGCTAGTCTGTCAGACTAAACCCCCCTTGCGTTAGATTAGATTGTAAAACTAACTTAGGATATTAAAATACTGATAGACAAATTAAGCTTTTACGTTCCACTCTTAGTGATCGACACTCTACTTACCACTATATACATATTGATCAGATACACTGTCCGTTAGTGTGTGTGTTATAGGATAAGTCGGCTAAATATAAATGTAAAACTTGAAATAGGCAATTACCCCTATACTGCATATGACACAACACACGCATCAGGAACCTCGTTACTTAGACAGAAGAGCATGTGGGCTAGACAAGCCGGAACATGATCCCGATTGCCCGTGAGATTGATGACAATTTCATGAATAAGAAGTTCCCAACTTCTGAGGTCGGGAAGGATTTCCTTAAGATAGATCCGGTTTGGATCAAGATTTAGAATTGTCCTATCGCGCCTTTGATGCGTGTGGACTTCACGAAGGGTTGACACGTGTTGTTTAATGGCTTGAGTATCGGGAAGTTAAGTTAGATACGGACCTTCACTTTCTATACTATAGTGGAACACCAAGAATATTACCTAGATCGGTGATGGACATCGTTATATTTTGGTTTTTGATCTAGAAATCTAAGAAGACATTACCATTAATGTCATTGAAGGTTTGGACACGACTATAGAACTCGAGAACGAAGCATGGACAAATTTGATCGTTTATTGTGTATAAACAATCAAAATCAATTGTTGGAAAGTATGCCTCTATGCCATCCAACGCAATAAAATGAGCATCGACTACACGCCCTTTGTGTATATATCGATGTTGGACTCTTTGAAGATGAGCTTTTTGCTCATATGGAATGTTTGGGTCATCGAGTAGGTTAGGAATGTATCGTTTAGTGTCTTGATAATCATTGCGAGGCATTGTTACCTATAAAATAAAATAATGTTTCATAAGTATATAAGTTTATCTATTTTGCGTTACGAATTATGACTATTCTAGTGTGTGCCTATATGCAAACCATGTAGAGGTGTAGTTTTTTCGACTCTACCATGATACTAATGAAATTACCCAAACGCTCCTGACTTTGCTTTTGCTCAATCAAATATGTCGAATAATACATTTTAGTTATGTATTTCGACCCATATTTGTGAGATCATGTATGCATGCGAAAACGTTTTTAGTTTGTATCAACAATGCAAGAAAAGTTATTTCATGAACCTAGTCGTGTGAAGTTTTTCGAAAAATATTATTTATTTATTATTTTTTTATTTTATTTTTTTAACTCTCTGGCGAAAAACGATTTAACGATTCCCTTTCCCTAAATCCTTATTGGTCGATCGGTAGTTTATTCTTTTCAACTGTCCCATTAATGTTTCTTAGATTTATTTAAGTTGTAATCGTGGGTTGGTTATGAGCAAGAATTAATTACGTTCGTTTATGTAGGGATAGTTAATTGCCCCTTGTTTTTTGCATGTGTATTTTTCCATAGATTGGTGATGTAGGAGAAATCCATAATAATTTTTTGTTCTTTTTTGCTCGCTTTTTCTCCTTTAATCGTTGGCTTGAAGGCTTATTTTCTATGATTTAATTTATCTATGGTTTCTATCATCATGGTGGGAGGTTAGTTACAGAAGCTTCAACGTTTAAAACCCTAACTTTTTAGTTAGGGGTTTCTTTCTTTTTCATTGGTTCTGCTTGCATGCGTGTTTTAGTATTTGATCGATTGATTGAAGTTTGGGGCTATTTACTGTACGTGGGTTGTAAGAGAGATGAATAAGGGTTTTTTTAACCAACGTAAGTGCATCCAAGGATGCAACTAAAGTTACGACTGAGGTTACTCGTTCCGTGGATAATACATTAACACAACCTGTTAATGTGAATATTGAAGAATTGAATGCTACTGTTGATTTGTCGAAGGTGACTATGAGGAAACATAAGAAGTCTAAGGATGTTAATCTTAGTTCTAATCAGCCTATACTTGCATTGTCTGGTCCTATTATTACTGAGTGGAGTGTTGATGATGGAGATATTTAATTATCTACGATTGTGGACAAGAATAATCAAATGAAGCCGGTTTCACTTGATCCTTTAGTTAATGATCCAAATGGTCCACATGGGGCTTATAACAAGTCTCATAGTTCTGATAAGGTTGATACGAATGCACATGGGGCTGTTGGTATTGAGAAGGTTGGTGTGGATGCTTTGAAACAACCTTCTACATCGTATGCTGGTGTTACTTCTAATGAACCTAAGAAATACATGTCTAACTTTCGTAGGCTGGAGTGTAGCAAGAAATCAAACGATGTGGATCTTTTTGTACCTATGAAAGTGGTTGAAGAGGTGAACACTAGGTTTTAGAATACTCTGTATGGGTACTTCCTTGGCCAACGACTTGCTTTTCCTGTTGTCGATTACTATGTACGCAATGCGTGGGCTAAGTTTGGTATACAGAAGGTAATGATGAATGCAAAGGGGTTCTTTTTCTTTAAGTTTAACTCGAAGAAAGGTGTTGATGATGTTCTTGAAAACGGTCCTTGGTTAATTAGAAATGTACCTATTATTCTTAAACCAGGGACATTGAACACCAACTTGCTTAAAGAGGATTTGACCAACATCCCGGTGTGGGTTAAATTCTATGATGTTCCTCTTGCTATGTTTTCTAATGATGGTCTTAGTCTTCTTGCTACATTGATTGGTACACCCAAAAGGTTAGATGCTTTTACTAGCCAAATGTGCAAGGAATCGTGGGGCCGCAGTAGTTTTGCTAGATGCATGATTGAGGTGAAGTCGGATGAGGTACTTAGGGATAACCTTACTATTGAGATACCTTTACTTGATGGTATGGGGTCAACTATTGAGAAGATTTGGGTTGAATACGAGTGGAAAGCACCGCGTTGTGATAAGTGTAAGATTTTTGTTCATACTCTTATTGATTGTCCTACAGTTGTTGTGCCTTCTGTTCAGCCTACTATGCCTGTTAATGATGGTTTCAAGACTGTCAGTAACAAGAAGAAAGGAAAGCAAGGTGGTCATACAATTCTGGGTCAAGGAGGGTTTACTAAACCAGTTGTGGGTAAGCAGTTTCAGTATCAACCCAAAAAGACTTCTCTTGAACCTATGAAAGTGGATGGCAATAAGAAGAATGCTTCTGCTGTGGCTAGTTCGAGTGGAACAAAGATTTCTACATCTAACCAGTTTGATACTCTTAATATGGAAGATACGGATGCTTTTGGTATTCCTACTAATGACACCAACAAGGATGTGGATTCTGGTCGTACAATGGAAGTTAATGAAGATGAGTCTACTAAGACAGGTAATGCATCACAAGAACCCCTTGTGAGTGAATTGAAAGAGAAGGAGTCGGTTGTGGCTCCTAAAACTAGTGATTCTTGTACTCCGCCCTCCTCTTCTACTAAGAGAGTTAACCCTTTTTCTAAGGTGGGAGAGATCGTGGTTTCTGATTCTGAAGATGAGGTGGTTGCCAACCCATTTGATGAGTCTGCTAATCTATACGGTGGTGGCCAAGAGTTTGAAAATGATTATGATGACTATGACTACGATGACTATGCGAACCAGGTTTATGATCTTCCAAAGAATTTGGATGCTTTTAATGCCATGTATGGCACCAAGCTTCAAGGTCTTAGGAAGTATTTTATTTCGTTATGTCCTATGTTATCATTTGAGTAGTGGTTTGTTTTCTTGTTTAGAAAATAGGCAGTATCTTGTTATGTAAGCTTTTTGCCTATGTAACGGACTGAGATATGGGATTTCACCCCTATCCATTGTACTTAAACGTTTTGGTTAATATATTTACCAGGGTGCAGGATTACTCCCCTTTACCCAAAAAGTTTTTCGAAAAATAATGGAATTGGGGTGTTTGGAAAATGTGTATGCTTGGCGCCAAAACAATTTTAATGTTGAAAAGCTTAAGTTCTAATCACTTCTAATCCAATTTTAAGTATCCTAGACATGATTTCACTAAAGATACTTAATCTAATTCGAATTTTGATAGCAAAATTCGGACCTAGGGTGAGTAATATGAGTGGGTTCATTCAAATCCTATGTTTAGAGAATCATATTTGTTCTACATTATCTAATCCTAGTCCTAATTTCATAAAAATCTAATCGATTTTGAAAAACCCCAATCCAAATTTTGTGATTATGAACAAACCCTAGAATTAAAATAAATGAAATTAGGTTCAATTGACTTACAATTTGTGTTAAGAATGATGTAGTGAATGATTATCCTTAATAACAATGCCTCGATCTTGATTAATAAGTGTGTGATGGAGTTATTGGTGTGAGGGTTTGGTTATGGCAGAGTTTTGGAGAGGAGAGGTTTGTTTGAGTTTGAATAGTGAGGGAAGGAAGGAGGAAAACGGGCTATCTCAGATACACGGTACCACTAATTTTAGTGGTGTTGTGCACTGCTGAGACAGTTTTCTATCCAGTTTTGGTTTTGTCAAAAAAGTCTTACTTATTTAGAAAGACCTTTTGATGCGAGAAGAGAATTTATACCTAATAAATTCTCGTGACAAGAGAAACTAGACTAAACTATTAATGATGATTCAAGAGGTTTCCGAGGAAACGAGTGAACTGCCATTGGAAAGATATACGGAATGACTTCAATATTTCCAGTGAAATAATTAGACAGTCATGAGTGATTCTGGGGAATGCACAACGAGAATGTACGAGAAGAGTTGACTCTTAATATTTCCAGTGAGATATTTGAATAGTCATGAGAGGTTTTTGGGAATGAAACAAAAGGATTTGAATGAAGAGAACGAATTGAGATGAGATGACCTAAATATTTCCAATGAAATATATAAATAGTCATGAGTTGGTTAGAAATGGAATGTCAACGAAGTTGTTCAATGAGTATTCCATATCGAAAGAGATGTTTCCTCATTGAACATCATATTGACAGAGATGAATTGTTTGATGCACGAGCTAATCATGGAGTATATTTTCAAGTCAATCTCTTCTTGTTGTAGCGCGTCACGGGAATGTTGGCATAGAAGTATCATCGAAAGATTAGAGCTTGTCTCATCTATAATGCTTAATTTCATGCCTTTCCAGCACTTGTGTGATCGGATTCGGTTGTGGAGATAGTAAAAGTTGTTTGTTTCTTGATGAACCAAGAAGTTTAGATACAACCTATGAAGGTACAAACATAACTTGTACATTATCAATCCACATAATCTCCCGCACTATCAGAGTTAGTGTCAGACAACAATCTTTTCACTAAACTCCTTAGGATCGCGCACTTCCCAAATGTATAATGCTTTGAATACATCAAATGATAAATTCAATCGTTTTCAATATAAGAAGTTTTGAGATCTTCTTACAAACAAACCTAAAGGCGAACATTAATCATGATTTTGGGCCTACTTGCCGAGTGATAGAGTAACCTATCATTTCCTAGTAGCTAAGTATTATCCGTATTCTCACTATCAACATCTTCAGTGAGCTTCCAACTCTACGGATAATATTTGTTAGTAAGGATAGTATTAGATAGGCTTTATTTGTATATGTTAGTATATTAGCACACAAAGAGATACAATTAGCACTTACTATTATAAAAGGATTAAAGAAATAATAGTAATTCACCCTTCATGTTCTTCTTAAACTCGTCACGCATGATCTTAAGGAGATCATCGTACATTTCAGGATGAGATGAGTTTAATATAGTGTTATCCACGTATATTTTGAGCAATGAGGTAATGTGAATTTTATTTCTTCATGAAAAGTGTGTTATTCACCATTCTCATGGTATACTCATGTTTGAAACATGATATGGTTTTACAAATCAACAAGTCTTGGAGATTGTACAACGTATGTCTCCTTGTTGATTGAAACCATTCAGATAAACACCTTTCATGTCCTTTATACTAATACTAACAAAGAAAGGTCTCAAGAAAACTACATGCACAACTAGTCACGTATAGAGGGGGTTTTGAGAAAACTTACCTTAGCCTATGATGTTATCCTCGCTATTATTCTTAGAGAGATGAGATATAGCTTGAATTATTCGTCACCATTTGTGCTTCCATTGAATAGATCCTTTGTCAGATTTCAAGTTGATTCTCAAGCGTAACTATCTAGTAAGATATGATTCAAACATTTGGTCCCCAATATCTCATGGGTCCAAGGTTGTTAGTGTTGAACATCTCATGCATTTTATGCATTTGGCTTGGATGTTGAAATGAAGGACAAATTTCCCATGGTAGATAACTTTGTTGTCGAAAGTTGTTCCAAGTGACGGGGTAGTGACTTGAATAACTTTGTCTTCTAAAGTTACCTCTCGGTAGAGGAGTTCTATCTTGAGGTTTGGGAGTATTAGTTCTTTTAGGAGGAGGAGTGTTTGATCTACGATCAACTTTACTAGGACCAAGTTTAGGAGACGACACAGGTTTGTAGAACCTTTTTACTTATTTTATACTAGCTACAGGTATTTCAACATTATCAACCACTATGTGACTTGGTTTGGGACTTAGAGAATTTTTTAAGATTGACCCTGTTTTGACTCTAGCAGATGACGGATCCACGGTACCACTAAATTTAGTGGTGTCGTCACCACCTTTAGTGGTGCCGTAATTCCCTGGACTAATTTCCTCTGGTCTTACAAATTTTACTTGTTTAGTTTCACTAGTAGATGCCTTATTTGGGTCAAATCCAAGACCTGCTCTATCATGTTTACTATACCTAATGTTTTCAAGCATGTCGTTAAGTGATTGTGTTCCTTTTTCAAACTAAATAATTTTAACGGCATTTTCTTTAAGTTTTTCATTTTCTATTTTAAGATCTATACATGACTTACAACCAACATCTATTTGCTTATTTTTCTCAATTCTTTTAAGTTGATCTCTTAGTTCTAAGACTTGTAATTCTAGTTCATGTAGTGTTGCTTTTAGCGTTTTGTTCCTAGTTATAATTTTTGTACTTACCTCACATAATTTATTATATTCATCATATAGCCTATTATCATCTATTGACGAATTATTATCACTATTGTAAGAAGAGTCGGAATGTACCTCGTTAGAAGCTTGAGCCATGAGACATATTTCGTCATTAGGCTTCTCCTCTTCTTCTTCACCACTATCACTCCAAGAACCTCCTACAAAGGCTCTTTGGTTGTTTGATCTTGATGGCTTAGGACATTCTCCAATGATGTGATTTGGGTCTCCGCATCTAAAACACTTCCTATCGCCTTTTCCTCTATTATCATCTTGGTTCTTAGAGAATGACTTCCTTACGTCACGAGATTGCCTAGTACATCTACTTCTTCTTCTAGAGAACTTCTTAAAGTTTCTAACTGCTAGTGCATACTCTTCGTATTCACTATCAGAATCTGAATTTTCATCATCACTAGACTCTTTCTTGGCTTTCAATGCTAGAGACCTAACTCTCTCACTTACACCCTTGACTATGTTCGAGTCCTTCTTGATTATCAATTCATGAACTTTCAAGTTACCTATTAGTTCATCAAGTAATAGTGTCTCCAAGTTCTTTGATTCTTCAATGGCGGTGACCTTTGCTCTCCATTTGGGATGTAGAGCCCTAAGAAACTTCCTAACATAATTCTTGCTAGAATAACCTTCATCAAGAGCTTTAAGACTAGTAATAATAGTATTAAATCTAGCAAATGCACTATCTATGGTTCATTTTCCGGAACGGAAAATTGTTCATATTGTTGAACAAGAAGATCAATCTTGTTCTCTTTGACTTGATTATTACCTTGATGAGTGACCAATAAAGTATTCCAACTTTCTTTTGCTGTATTACACATAAAAATTCTTTCAAACTCCTTTTTCAGCAAAGCATTATAAATTACCATTTTAGCCTCATCATTTTTGGCTAGTTTTCTTTTAAGTTCATCACTTTGTTTTTCATAAGGAACAATTTGTTCCTTTTTGGTAATTGGATCCTTTTCAATGGGTTGAAAGTCACCATCAGCAATAACATGCCAAAGATCAATGTCTTTTGATTTCACATATGTTTCAAATCTAGTTTTCCAATAAATAAAATAATCGGTTTCAAAACGTGGTGGTCTTTGCATAGATTGCCCTTCTTGATATTTGTCGAAATCCATTGATCGATTCAAGTTTTAAAATATAGTTTACTTTAAAAACTTGCCTGACGTGGCTTTGATGCCAATTGTGGGAAACTAGAAGGGGGGTTAAATAGTTTACCGACTTGTTTTCTTTAGTTATAAAAATTTCTCTTTGAAAAACTTAGATTCAATTTTAGATGAAATCAATTGACACCAATATGAACACTACACTATACTAACACAAATAAGTAATAAGTAAATAAAGAGAAGAGATGGAAAGATCAAACTAAGATAACGAGATTTATAGTTGTTCAGTCACGAAGCTCTTCTTCGCCCTACTCCACTCCCCGAGTATCCGACTCGAGAGTTCTAGCACTATATCAATAAGACTCCCTTCAGGTAGAGAAAACCGTACAACATCGCTTACGTTATTTTCCGACACTAAGCTAGATGTCGAGTACTAATCTTAGCTAGTACCAATCTACCATGATCCACATGGTCCTAACTTATTACATGATCAACACGATCCTCACATAATCAACACGATCCTCACACAATCTACACGATCAACATGATCCTCACACAATCTACACGATCTTCACAAGATCCACACAATCCTCACAATTTACTCTTGATCCACTTGATCAATACTATATCACTCAACACTCAAGAGATCCCCAAGATCTCAACAATATCACAATGATCAATCACAATGACTAAGAAACACTAATACACTTGACGTATATCAAGATACAATCAAGTAGACAACTAGTAATGCAAGTGCACTACTCTTATGACACCAACACCTTGTATCTTCTTGATACTTTGTGTTCTTCTCTTGACTAGTAGAGGTATGTAGATGATTCTTGGTTGGATGGAAGAATCACTCTTTAAACAAAAGAAAACTAACTAATGATCTAAGAAGTGTAGAGAGAAAAAGAGGATGGAAACCATAAAGTTATGTGTGTGAAAGGATGGCCAAAATCTGGGAAATGAAGTGGTATTTATAGAATCTGGAAATCTGACCATTTTAAAGGGGACGACACAACTAATTGTCACACAGTACCACTAAATTTAGTGGTACCGTGGTACCGTGAGAAAGTTTTGTCAAGCTAAAAATGCGAAGTTCAAAACACAAATTCACTTCTTTGATCATTTGTCAAGTTGTAAATTTGTTTGTTCATAACAAGAGTGATTGATGTAGAAATCGGATATTTCGACAAAAAACTTGTTTACGTTAATTTTGACGTAAGATGTTTTCACATTTTGTTATCATCAAAACATAGAGATATCAAAAGATGAGAATAACATTTTTAGACATTATTTGCATCAAGAAAGGTCCTGCATGTATTTACTTCATTTAGTATTTTTGTTTTATTGTATTAGTACGCTTTAATTCATCAGGATTGAAGGGCTTGTGGCCACCATACTGCTCCCTTTAAAATTGCCTTACCATCAATTAAAGTTTATATGATGATGTTTTTGGTGACTTGTATATGTGCATTGATAACCTCTGTGTTTAGTTGAGCTTTCTAGGCTACCATACCTGTTCCTCGCCTACTTATCTAGCGTATAGAAGGTAGGATAGATATAAGTAAATAAGTAATCATTAAGAGTTTACTCGCCTATATTTAGAATCCAATGAGACAGATTAGATTATGATACTCATCATATAAAACTAGCAATAAAACAAGTGATAGCAATAAAACAGGTGATAAGCTGCTTAACTATCAGGACAGGCCTTCTTCTGCTTCTATTATCTATCTGTGTACATGTTGCTATTCGCTGATTCGTGCTCATTAGTTTAATTACTGATTAATAAAACCAAATTGTGCCAGTCTCTCAGGCTGAACCCCCTTTCGTTAGATTAGACTGTAAAACTAACTTAAGATATTAAAATACTGAGTAGGTTAAGTAGATAATACGTTCCACTCTTAGTGATCGACACTCTACTTACCATTATATTCATACTGACCGGGTACACTGTTCGTTAGGTGTGTGTGTTATTGATAAGTTGGCTAAATATAAAATGAAATGAAAGACTAATGATATTACTAGGTGAACCAACACCCTCTAATGAGGGGTTACAAGGCTATTTATAGGTGTAGTTTAGGGCTTCACCAAACTATGCAAATATTACAAACTAGGCCCTTAGACTTTTACCAAACCTATAGTCTTAGCATAAAACTTTATAAAACATATTAACTCACTAACGTATTAACTTAATAATGCAACTTATAACAAAACTCAATGACCGACACTTGAAATACTAAAGTCTATTCCCAACAATCTCCCCCTAAGTGTTGGTCATCAAAGGTTGCTCGACGTCGTCATCTTCTATAGTTTGACTTTGTAGTTGACGTCCTCAAAAATAGTTAGCAAAATCTTTCATCGTTCTTTGTACTTCGTTCTTTGTTGATGTGATGGTGATCATGTTACGAAGTTGTCTGCCGATCGTCACTTCTGTGTCTGTGGTGGTTGTCCGCCATTCCAACATGCTCATACATCTTAGGACTTTGAATTTCAAAAGCACGAAGTTCCTTTGCATACACATTGATCTTTAGTCTTTATACTTTGTAGATTCTTCTTTTTGGCATAGAATCTTTCTTTGAACTTTGTGGTGCATAGATCTTTGGGGGAGCTTTCATTTGCTTCAAGATGTATGTATGAGCATGCTGGAATCTACCATCATGGAGGTGAAGTACCTGCAGGTAAACAGTTAGCAATAACCAACCTGTACTTATAGATAAAGAATTAGAGCTCGTCAACAGCATAGTGTGAAGACTCCTTCTAATCCTTATCAAGGCCGTTCCCATGTCAGATACCCTCGAAGGAGCTTACGAGACCTACTTAGTAGCTTAATGACTGGGTGAGTCGCTGGGGATCACTCCACGACTGTAGACCGCTAAAGAACCACCGCGAACACTAAGCGTAACCCGTGTGGGGTTACCGAAGTGACCTGCTGTCAGGGCTGTTTGATGTTGACCCTAGCAGGAATTTCCGTTCAATCATTGAGAAATACATTTGTAATTCTCTCATAAACGTTCTCAGCAGATTGCTAAGATCTGCGAAGGACTCGATAATTTACAGCTGGTGTCCATTTATGTAGAACACCAGTTGTAAAAATTCTAAGTGTTCCTAAGAGATCTTTGATGTATCTCATGGCTCTAGAATCGAAAAGTGCACACTTAGGTTTCCTATGCGGAGACTAGGGAGCGGTCTCCTGCTTCAATATCAACCATCTCTAAGAGATAAGTCGATAGATTACACCGGTTCCCCGTGAGAATGAAGCAAGTTCTTTTAAGAGAACTTGAGTGGTTAAGAAGGTTTAGTGCATTGCGTCACTGGGTCCATGACGACTTTATCTTCAATACCGGTGTTGCCTTAGCAACAACCAGTAGCATACGAATTTAACATATGGAGGGCTATTTCTTTTCACCCTTTTCTTTACTTTTCTTTTTAATTCTTCAACTCCTTCTTTCCCCTTTCATTCTTTTCTCCTTTTTTCGTATCATACCTAAGGACTTCTAATTCTAACTATTGGTGATGTCCTTGGGTAGATCCCTCCGGCTCTGGTGGATCATAGGACAGTTTTTCCTATCTTAATCACCTTATAACTCCATGATTATCCGACAATAGCCAAGAAACCTTTGAAAATCTCTCAAAGTGTTTGTGATTATTAAACATTTTGTTTAACACTTTGAGAGTTTTGTGTTTACTTTTGAAGGGCTCCCCCTTCACATGTGCTCATAAGCATTTAATAAATTTGCACATGCGGGAGGAACAAGCACTTTTTGAATTGATCCACTTTCAGTGAACAAGACCGATTCGAGACACGCTTACATCACTAGTTAGACTAGCTTAAAGTTATTACCCGGCCTGATCAAGTCCACAGAAAGTTTCTCGAGACGGTACATTTCTACTAAGACAAATCCTTTTCGAGACACGCTTATGTGGCTAGTTAAAGAGTTCCATTGTCAGCTTTTAGGTGACAACTAGCTCTAGTAACTAACTTGATGTTATTACCCGTCGAGGATAAGTCTTTTCGAGATTGCTAACTTTTATGTTTCATCAATTCCTGGATCAATTCTGAGTCTAGCTCGCACAAGATATTTGACTTTAAGCAACATTGAACTTTCATATTTTAATCACTTTCACTTTCTCCCCCTCAAAAATAGCATATGAAATGTTGTTTTTGATAAACTTTTGATTAAAATATGCTTTTTGAGTCTTATGGGGAGATATCAACAAGAACTTTTGTTTTTCAAACGATGAGTTTTTCAAGTGCTCCCCCTCAACAAGTGAATACTCATTGAGGTGAAATACTTGTCTTTTGAGTAGAATTATGAAAATCAGAAAATGTTTGATTAATTCTACTCAAAAGTAAGAAGCCTTCGCTCCTTATATAAGGATTGAGGCACTGATGCGTACCTCAGGGTCCTTTCAATACAAGTGCGGGTTGTACAATGTTATGTGTGCACAAACCAAAGTTATTGATGAAGAAAATTATGATGAAACAAAGAAAATGTTATACCAAAATGATCATACTCGAGGAGTATCCGGACGGCCGTAAGTGAGAATATCGGGAATCGGTTCCCTTGCTCCAATCAAGCTCTCCAATCTGCGTATCTGCTCCCTGAACCTTAACTTTTGATCAATCCTAGCCATGAACTTGAGTGCTTCCTTCACATCTCTACTTCTCCATCCCATGTTAATCCCACTATCATGTTCTTTGAGTTTTTCATTCAACTGAATTTTGACATACCTAAGAGTCTGATCCCCGAACTTATGAACCTCTTCATATCTCATGAATCTGTACCCATCCCTATACGGATAAACAACTCCAAAGGGTTTGTTGTTGAAGATGAACGGTCGAGGGTGCTGGATGCCATGAATATGTTTTTGTGAAGCAGTAAAGTTGAGTGATGTCTGATAACTTTCGACTCCTAATTGTGCATCTTCTACTCTTGCTTTGATGATAGTTTGACGCATGAAAAGCAAAATAGAGTTGATGATGTCATACTGAAGGCTGCCGGGCAAGTGCTGAAGTTTGCCTTGAACCTTGAGTAAGTATATGTCTGCTATGTCATTGAGGTTCAACCGATGATAGTCTGCTTCACCGAATTTATACAATTTATTATCGATTCGACGGACCTCAATTTCATCAAGAAAGTTGTAACCAAATCTTTTCTCTGTACGTGGAACGACTGTGATGGCAAGAATGCGTTGATTAGAGAAGACTCTGTGGTTAGATCGGAATGACAACTTGTATTTATAGAACTATTTGTGCATCTCTGGCCAGTGAGAGTTGCATAAAGCTGCTTCAATATTGTACTTGCTGACAGAAGTGGAGTATAATCCTCTCATTTGATCGTCAAGTTCTTCCAGAGTATATGAAGCGGCTTTGAATTTGGTGAGAGATATAGCATAACGGTGTTCAGGATTAGTGTTCCCATGGATAAGATATAGAAGATCGTTGTTGAAGAAGTATTCCTTAGGGATCTTTGGATCACTTGGAGGACCAACGAGGGGTAATGGTTGAGAAAAATCTTGAAATTTGAAATCATTAGGATCCTTGCCAATATACATTCTGTCCCAAGATGGTCTCTTTTCCCAAGTAATATTTTCTGACAGAGCTCTAGCAACCTCATCAACGTTATATTCGAACTCGAGTTCAGTTGTGGTGCATGTTTTGAACTCTGTGAACCCTGCTTTACGAATCTTAACTAAGTCAGAAAGCCGAAGTCTTTGTGTTTGCATCACTTTCTTGATTCTTTTAGTGAAGTTTACAATCGATCCTTCAGTCATTTCTTCAGCGTCAGTGTCATCAGGGTGAGCATCAACCATTTCATCAAACCTGTTAAATGAAGGAGCATCGGGGTTAATCCATTCTGGAGCTGGAATTAATTGAGCTTCCTTAGGTGGTTCCGCAATGGTTTCGGTGATTTGTGGAGGGATGCATCCATATCTACATAAGCTTCCTTGGTTGATTGTGTAGGGTTTGGATCCTCGGTTGATTGTGTAGGGTTTGGCTCAGCAGAAACGTTGACGGTTGCGGTTTTAGTTGGAGGCCCGGAGGTGGAACCGGACACTTTCTTCCTTTTTTCCTGTTGTGGCTGATCATCTGGGTCAGAATCATCATGACGACGCTTGGTAGCTTTCGTCTTTTTGCAAGCTTTGCTTTTCTTTTCAGCTCTCTTGATTGACTTAATAAGTGCCTTGCGTAGATCATTCTCATCCGGATCATTCACAATTGCTTCCAAGTTTACCTTTGAGATCACTTACTTAAGGGTTTGAAGGTAGAGTCTGAATGGTGATTGGTGTAGTTTGAAACCTTTGAGAAACAATCCCTTCAAGATTATCTCTGACGTAGTGTTCTACAGCGGAAGGAAGTCTCTCCTGAATATACTTTTGAACCTCTCTTGGTAATCTCTGTTTCACCTGGTGCTCAACTGCTGCATCAACATTATAAATTTTGAACGCTTCAACATCATGCTTTTGTTCGTTAACTTGTTTCTAGAGCGCGTTGAATTGATCATGTAATGACCTCAGCAAGCTTGGGTGAATGACTGTTGGAAGATCAGGGTCTTCCAGAGGATGACCTTGTGTAGGTGATAAAGGTTGTTGTTGTTGTTGAACTGTTGCTGGTCCTTCATCAATACCCACAATGTCAATAGAGGTGTCTTTACTTGTTTCAAGTTGCTCATCCTTACCATCACCATCCGAATCATCATCACTTTCATCATTCTTATCTTCATCGTCATCTTCAGTTTTCTCAGCTTCTTCACTTTCAGAATTCTTTTCTTCATCACTGCTTTCCTCATTCTCTGATGCATCATCATCTTTGCCTTTAGAAGCTTCTTCTTCTTCACTTTCTTCTGGTTTATCGATAGAGTCTTTTGGTTCAGAGCTGGATGAGTCAGCTTCATCATCGGAGTTATCATCATCTTGTTCAGAGAATGACAATGTTCGAGATCGTGTTTAATCTGATGATTGTTCATCTTTTTCCGAGCTTGGAGTTGGCATTTCCACATCCTGAGTACTAGAACCTTCACCTTTCTTAGTTATTCTTGCAATTCTGTCCTCCTCTGATAGTTTGCTTTCTCTTAAAGTAAGTTGCAATTGTTCCGCTTCTTCAGATTTGGACATTGGTGAGGTGACTGATTCTTCTTGAGTTTCTTTTGCTTTTCCCTTATCTGCCCTTTTCTTCTTAGTCAGTGTAAGCTTTTCAGTTTCAGTCTCCTGCTGAGCATCTCCTTCATCATCAGTTGGTTCATCCCGAATAGTTGTCACTTTCTTCTTAGATTGTAAAGTGACTTCCTTGGTTCTGGATTTGGGAATTGTTTTGATTTTAGATGCAGCTTTAGAAGTTCTCTTTTTCTTCGGTTGAGTCAAACCAATTTGGTTGTTTCTTTGAGCTTCATCGTATACTCTATAAGCTTCAGTGCTACGGATTGCTTCAGGTATCAAATTATCAGGGATTCTCATTCCTTGTTTCTGAGTATTTATCTTCTGAATCCTGGTTTTAGAATACTTATGATCCATAACAGGGGTGTGTTTCTTATCTTCCAATCTACGATCAATCTCTGGGAATATTTCCATGAAATGAGCAATGAGACACTTTGTGAATTAGTAGAATGGAATTCTAGTGGTTGAGGATTTCTGAAACTGTCTTGCTTGATAAACCATATCCTCCCAAATCAGTTGAGCATAGTCAATGTTTGCTTGTTTGACAACCCCCCAGAAAATCTGCATCATTTCTAGAGTAGGATGTTCATGCCCAGTTTCCTTGCCCGTTAAACTATTGGTGAGGATTGAGTAAAGTGTGAGCCATGGTTGTGGAATGAATTTCCTCTAGACATGGGATATTTTGTTGAGTTTGACTTGTGATTCATCATACTGCAGTTCTCGAAGAAGTCTGATAATGTCTGACAATGAAGGCAAAGGAGTGAATTTCTTGACATTAGCACGCAAACTAAGAACAGTGCGGAGAGTTTGTACATCAAACACAATTTGTTTGTGATCAAGACGAACACCCAATGTTTTCTCATTTTTGCTAATTTCAATAGATTCCCAAAACTGTGTTAAGTAGACTTCTGGTACTGTAGTTGTGATGGTGAGAAGATTAAAAATGAAGTGTTCTTTGAGAATCTCTAAGATGATAGCACAAGTTGGATGACATGTGATTGTCTCAAGATCTATCTTATGATTTGTCTTTGCGATTATTCTTTCATCTCCTTGAATCAATTCGTGTCTAGGTGTTGGTGCCTTTGCCATGTTTGGACCTGAAATGAGTCATAAAACCAACAAACGCCATGTAGTGATAAGCTTGTTAGTGTTAGACAAAAGAACAATTTTCCATGAAAGAAATACAAACACCTAAGACAAAATCATCATCACATATACATCACATGATACAATCAATCCAGACAACCACTTCATAGAGAATCACATCACTTAGATAAACATAAGTCACATAACTCAATAAAATATTCCTTAAGTCTAAGTCGACGAAATACCCATAACTTGATAAAATTTTGAAAAATTTCGGCAGCATTTTTTTTTACGTAAAATAGGAAAAACTAGAACCCATACGTGATGGTTCCATTTGAAACTCCTAACTCGGAGTGAAAATCAATGAAACAAGGTCAGTCCACAAAAAGTTATGTCATAACTTGGAAAAAATAAGTGTTACTCGATAAAAGTTCCTTAACTAGATAATGTAGACATAACTCGAAAAATTTTAGTCATAACTCGATAACAATGACTTAACTCGAAAATTATTTGACTTAACTCGAAAAAATCCACTTAACTCGATAGTAAAATTTGTAACTTGATAAGTACAATAGTAAGACAAAACTCGATAAACATCCAAGTCTAAACTCGATAACCAGATATTAAACTCGATAATCCCCATCAGATCCTAACTCGATAATTTATCCGTGTAACTCGATAAGGAATTTTTTTTAAGATAACTTGATAAAGCAATAGTATCCTAACTAGATAACCATAGAAAAGTCCAAACTCGATAAAACAAAGCTCATGCTAACTCAATAAACATCATTATTAAAACTCGATAAGCACATGTTCCTAACTCGAGAACCCAACCAGTTATTCTAACTCGATAAATTCATGCAAACTCGCTGACATCCACACATAACTCGACAAGTTCATAATCATAACTCGCTAATCCAAAATTTGAAATGAGAGATTTAGGCCTGTGGTCTACTATAGTTGAGTGACAAAAGGTATTAACATACATAATCCAATCCAAAACGAAACATAAGCCAAATGCGAATCACGCAAAAGATCAAACAGTTGGTGACAATCAATGAAATTCAAGGTCCATGTATATAATTCACAAATAAGCTACAAACAGTTCACATAATCAAGCAAACACAAGCTCATTGGGTGCCAAGAATGAATATCGAGCACATTAACCCTAATCACTTAAATTATGCTAAAACGATGCTATGAACAATCAAGGCAAAGGTGGATTTTAACACATAAGGACATGCCGCAATTGGCCACAAACATCAATTAACCTAAAATAGTCCACCTAAGAAACACCCAAATTCCGTGATTATGAACCCTAAAAATTCGATTTGAGACAATAACAAACATAGATTGCTTTAAAGAAGATTAGGGCGCATGATTGTAGCAATAAAACGATAAAAATTAAAGCTTACAATCACTGAAACTTGGAAATCTTGAAAATCGTAGAGTTATGAAAGACTTTAGCAGCGTAGAGGGTGTTTGCAAGCGAAAAAAATGAAACAGATTTAGAAACTAGATATTATACTTGTGAGAATGGTGAAATGACACATTTGGTCCTCATACTTTATTGTCAATCAAAGTATAAATCAATTAATCACATTTAGCCCCTCAAGTTTAAAGAATTTTATGACTTATGGGATCATGCAAAGATGTTACGAGTATAATGTATGTGGCACCCTCTTGAACCAACCACGAGAAATAATTTTGAAAAACCATAATAATCAATGGTTCAAGAGGTGTCGAGAATAAGATTTTATTGTGATGAGAAAAAACTTTGAAATAAAGAAGTTGAAAAGATTTCTGTCTCCCCCTCAAGATATGTATTTTATAAAGATTGAGAAAAATCGGTGTGAACAACATATCTTGAAGAAAGAAACTTTTTTTTTAAATATTTTTTTTATTATTTTTTTTAATGAAAGAGTGAAAAATCTTTTTGAGTTTTTGTAGGTTTTATATTTTTGTATTTGGTTTTTGAAAAATTATTTACAAAAGATAGTTTTGATGTTTGACCGTTACTTGTGTTTTAAAAACTTTTCCAGATCTTCTGGAGTCAAACATCGCATACCAATTTGGTGGACTAAATCAGCAAACCTTGTTGGAGGTAATGCTTTAGTAAGTAAGTCTGCCAATTGGTACTCAGTTCCAACAAAATATAATTCAATTGTACCCTTTTCGACATGCTCCTTGATGAAATGATATCGGAGATCGATGTGTTTAGATATGCAGTGATGAACGGTGTTGCAGAAAATGGCAATTGCACTTTTGGAGTCGCAGTAGATCGGAATCTTATTGAATAGGTAGCCATAGTCCTTAAGTTGTGATCTCATCCATATGAATTGAGCACAACAAGCAGACATAGCTACGTACTCAGATTCGGTTGATGACAGTGATGTGCAGTCCTGCTTCTTAGATTGCCAAGACACCAGTTTATCTCCCAAGAACTGTAAACCACCAGATGTACTTTTTCGTGTGTTTAAGTATCCTGCATGGTCAGCGTCTGAAAAAGCAATTAGTTCAAAACCAGAATCCTTCGGATACCAGATTCCCAAGTTAATGGTTCCCTTTATGTATCGAAGGATTCTTTTAGCCTCATTGAGGTGCCTTTCAGTCGGTTTTGACTGATAACGAGAACACATGTAGACAGCAAAAACTATATCAGGTCTACTAGCTGTGAGATACATGAGGGACCCAATAATACTTTGGTATTTGGTAAGGTCAACTGGAGTCCCATGTATATCAGCATCTAGTTTTGTGCCAAACGCCATTGGTGTATTATAAGTATCACAGCTCATCATTCCATGTTTCTTTAAAATTTCCAAAGCATATTTGGACTGATTTAGAAAAATTCCACGAGGTGATTGATGAACTTGCCGTCCTAAAAAGAACGAAAGTTCACCCGTCATGGATCCTTTAGAAAATTTATTGGCCAATAAGAAAGCAGATAGTTTGTCATACCACGCCCTTGGGGCTTGCTTGAGTCTGTAAAGAGCCTTTTTGAGTCGCTAAACGTGATTGGGATGCTCAGGATCAACGAAGCCTTCTGGTTGGCTGACATAAACTACTTTGCGGAGTTCTCCATTTAGAAATGCCGTTTTCACATCCATTTGATAAACAACCATGTTCCGATGAACAGCATATGCCAGAAAAATCTGAACAGCTTCAAGTCTAGCCACTGGAGCAAATGATTCTTCAAAATCAATTCCTTCTTCTTGAAAGTATCCTTTAGCTACCAAGTGTGATTTGTTACGTATGACAGTGCCTTCTGCATCCAGCTTATTTTTCCAAATCCATTTTAGTCCGATGACAAAGACTCCGTCAGGTCTTTCAACTAATTCCCAGACTTCTAATCTTTTGAATTGCTGAAATTCCTCTTGCATAGATTCAATCCAGTTGTCATAAGTCATTGCTTCTTTGATGTTCTTAGGTTCTTCTTGACAAACTGTGAGTGCATAGATACAAGTTTCACCATCTGTGTGAAGTCGTTGTCTCGTCATGATTGGTGCATCTGGATGGCCAATAATTTGAACTAAGGGATGATCTCGAGTCCATTTGTGTGTCGAAGGGTGTAGTTGATAGGTATCTCGCATGTTATCAGGATCCAAATCTCGTGTGGATGACTCAGCTATTTCAGGGAATGTTGGAGCCGGTGCAAACGGGTTAAAGAACGCATTTGGATCATACTCTGTGGGTTATGGAACTGATTGTGGTGTAGGATCTTCAGCCAATTGTCGTGAGTTGGATTCGGTTTGTTCTGCTGTTATGGGAGATGCAATTGGAGGACCGTCTTTCTCAACAGTTGTAGTAGTTTGTTGAGGTGAGTCAGGTACTTGAATATTTTCAGGTTGTGCAGCGGAAATTGGTGAGACCTCAGAAGAACGGTATTCAATTATATCATCAAACACTGGAGCAAACAGGGTTTCCAATTCTTCGCGGTTAAGAGGCAATGGTTCAGCCGAAGAGTCCGGAAAGTTAAGACGGTTGGATTCGGGTCCTAAGCTGTTTTGCTCAGAAGCCATTTGAGTGAGTTCATCTAAATTAGCATGAATAGTTTCTTGAATTTCTCTTGTACGATGGCTCCATATCCGAAAGCCTTTTGAATTTTCACAATAACCAACGAACACTCCGATGTCAGCCTTTGCTTTAAGTTTACCTAAATCATCACGATCATTTTTCGGATAACAAAGTGCTCCAAATACATGAAAGTAGTCGATGTTTGGTTTTCTTTTGTGAACAATCTGATAAGGTGTTTTGTGATGGCGTTTTGTGATCATGCAACGGTTTTAGGTGTAACATGCAGTTGAAACAGCTTCTGCCCATAAGTAATCTGGTAATTGAGCATTTATCAACATGGTTCTTGCAGCTTCCACTAACGTCCTGTTGCGTCTTTCAACAACTCCATTCTGTTCTGGGCTTCTTGCAATAGATGTTTGATGTTCAATTCCCACTTTCTCAAAGTATGATCGAAGAGTCTGATTCTTAAATTCTGTACCATTGTTAGTTCTGACCATTCTAACCGTGTTGCGTAACTGAACTTGAATTTTAGTGAGAAAGGTGATGATCATTGAAGGAGCTTGATCTTTACTGCGTAGAAAATAAACCCAAGTCCATCTGATGTAATCATCCACAATTACAAGTATGTAGCGTTTACCGTTGATACTTTGAACATGCATCGGACCACACAAATCCATATGAAGCAATTGTAAAACATGATTCGTACTGTGCTCGGTCTTAGAAGGAAAATGAGCTTGAGTACTTTTTCCTTGTTCACAGGCTGAACATAAGTGATCTTTGGTAAAACGGAATCTTGGAAAACCATCAAAAAGTTTATGACGAGAATGTTCAGTCATAGTCTTGAAATTCAAGTGCGAAAGACGTTTATGCCATAACCAAGATTTAGTCGATTCTGCTTTGGAGAGAAGACATATTGGAGATGAAGCAATCATATCAGACATCGATATTGTGTAAAGATTTAAACCACGTGAGCCGGACATAAGATCATTTCCTTGTAAGTCACGAACGAAACAAGTTTTCTCACGAAATGCAACTTCTAAATCCCCATCACAAAATTGACCGACTGAAAAGAGGTTGTGACCTAAGCCTTCCACATAATAAATACGACTGATTTCAATGTTCCCACTGACATAGTCACCGTATCCCATGATTAGAGCGTAATGATCATTCCCGAATCTGACAGTTCTGATAGACTTTGAAACAAAGTTAACTAACAGTTTGAGATTGCCTGTCATATGTCGGGTACATCCGCTATCAACAATCCAGAGAACAATCTGAACCACCTGCATCACAAGAAGACGACGAAGATGGAACAGAAGTAAGGGTGGAACCCAAAGAAAGTGCGGGTTCTAGTTGGTTAGAAGCACACGTATTCAATAATTTAGGAATCCATTTAAAGTCTGGTTTATATTGTAACCAACGTTGCCAATTCCAACTAGTTCTCGCTTTCTTTTTGGTGTATTCACTAGCTTTGGGCTTGTTCCTAGAATTGTTCCTAACTATGGGGGTAACCTCAACCTCATTAGAAACCGTAGATGGCGGTTTTCCTAATATAGACTTAGATGCATTATTGGGCCGAAAAGGAATGCCTGTCCTACGTTTCTTATGACGATTTAACAACGAATTAGCAAGACATTTTGTATGATCACCAGATAACACACTTTCATAACAAAACACACAAGATGCATTAGAAGCATTTAGAGGTACATCATTCGTTACACTGAGATTTTGATTACAATTTGCCAGATTACAATCTAATTCAGGTGCAACATGAGTTTTATTCAAATTCCTAAGTTGATCTTCTTCTCCTTGGACTTCTAGTGTTCCGCTATTACGTTGCCAAATCCTAGTCTTCCTAGTCTTTTTGAAACTTTTTCTCTTAGGTCTGCTAACGCTTTTAGTGGAGACTAATCCTGTAGAAGTGGAAGAATTAACATTAGAACTTTGAGCATGATTTCCCTTATCTGTTTTGTCTAAGTGGTATTGTCCTGGTGCAATCACTGTGGTGTCAAAAAACTTCCCTTTCTCAAGTATCCTAATTTTCTCTTTTAAATCAATGACGATGTGATTTTTATCCTAAATATCAGACTCAAGTTTCCCGTTACAATAAGCAATGTCATTGCAGTTTTGTTGCCATTCAGCGTTTTCAATTTTTAATTCCGCAATTTCCTTCTCATATTTGAGACACAGACTTTTAAAAGACTCAGTGTTTTTGCAACTTTGACAAGACGTTGAAATATTTTGACTTTGAAGTTGCAATTCCGTTTCAAGACTTTGAGCTTGACACCATTCAAGCCGTTGTTTGAGTTGACAAATGTCTTTTGAAAATCGTTTTGTCACATCATCATTGTTTTTCCTTAACAAATCATTATCTTGTCTTAATGTCTCTACTTCCGTGTTCAGCAAATTATTATCAACACAAAGATCATCCACAAGCATAGAAGTACCAGATTTATAGAGATCATTCATGATAATAGACAAAATATCAGCATTGAGAACTTGTTCCAAGAGTCGATCAACATCATCTTTCAATACTCTATTTCTTTGCTTTTGAACAATAATCGCATTTTCATTTGAATGAAAAACGTTTATCATTGATTTGACTTCTTTTTGAAGTTTCTGTTCCCAACGTGTAGCACAGTGACAGAGGTGTTGGCAACATTTGTTTTTGAAAAATATCTCTCTTTTCTCGCTCGTAAGCGGATTGAAAAGTTTCAATTTTTATTTCTGAATTACGTTCAATTGTTTCCTCCAAAATTTCGATGTCTTCCATAAAAGTTTTGAAATAATTTAAAACACGACAACTTTTTGGTAAAGGTGTAACTTCACCAGAAGATGGTAAAGGACCATTTACTTGTGCCACAGTTTGGACAGGAGCCACATTAGAAGATGAAACATATGACTCAGTGATAAACCAAGATTTCTCGGGTATTTCCTTTTGAGGAACAAAAGATTTAGAAATGTGAGGAGTTTTTGAATAGTCATATGGTTTCCAATATTCAACTTGACTCATTTTTTATCGACTCTCTTCTTCAAGTTCTTCCTCTTCCTTAGTATCATAAACAATAGTACGCACAATCGTATTATCAAGCATTTGTTCCATACTGTAAATTTTAGGATTTGCTTTGAAAGCTTTGTGAAGAAACATTGATTTGAAATCACCAAGTGCAAAACCTTTATCGGGTCTCGGTTTTATAGTAAATTTCTGAATTGTTGTGCCAGAGCCCCTGGTTTTGTAAACAATATTACGAAATTCTTTGAGTTGTTTTTCAAGATCAACATTCTCATACAGTAAGTTATCTATATACTTCCTTTTTCGTATTTTATGTTCACAAAATTCCTTTTTGCAAATTGACAACTCTGTTTGTGTTTTTGAAAGCTCTTTTTGAAGTTATTCAACTTGTTTTTGAAGTTCGCACTTGTCATTTTCTAGTTTCGAAACCATCTTTCCATTTGACCCAATTAAATCTTGCATTTTATGTTGAAGATCTTGTTCTTTATTGTAATATTCTTGAAAAACTTTTTCAAAACTTTTTTCATGTTTAACCTTGTGTTCCATATTTGAAAGTTGAATTTTATAACACTCAATATCTCTTGTGAGTGACGCATTTGTTTCTTTTAAGATCATGTACCTGAGACAAACCATCAATGTCATACACTGGGCTTGAATCATTTATACGAAGTTCCTGCATGTTGGCCATAAGCATCACAGCTGCATTAGCTTCCAAGTCTTCCATATCATCATCGTTGTACGCATTTGCCATGAAGCTGTTCTCCTGCTCAGTGAAGTGTCCTTCTTTTTCATCTTGAAGAGCTATAAGTAATGCCTGCTTGTGAAACTTACTGCCCCGAGTTCTCAGTTTTGGACATGCAGTTGCAATATGACCTTTCTCATTACAGTTATAACACCACACTGCATTCCCAGAGTTTGAGTTCCCAGTTTCAACTGTTTCAGACCTTTGCTGAGAAGCACCTGAATTGTTTCTGAACCCTCCATTGTTATTAAACCTCTGACCATTCCCATAATTTCCTGAAGACCCTCCTGAACCTGATAGACCAAAGTTACGATTCTGTATTTCAACTCTTCCATCTTGCACAACAGCCTGATTCCTTGTGTTAGAAGAAGAACGTTGACGGTTATTCGTCTTGTTGAAGAATTTGCTAAAAGCACGAGCAATGAGAGCAAATCCCTGATTCAACGTGTTAAAATCCTCATCTTCATCTTCATTGGAATTCGAGTAGTACACTGCATCATTGTTGGTGTATGGAACAAGTTGAGTGGAAGAATGCTATGGAGATGAATCATAAGAAACCATTGGATTTGAGGTAGAAGGTTGTGGATAACTGAAGTAACTCTGTTCTTGAGCATAAGCATGATTTGTCATTGGAGGTGGAGCATGATGAGATTGAGCTACGAGTGCCAATGAATTTGGTGTTGGTGGTGGTGAGTAACCTCCTCGAAGAGCTTGATCTTTTTCCACTTCAGGTTCATGGTGTTTAAGAAAATCATACAACAAACCATATGGTGCATAATGAAGATTTTTCTTTGTCGAAATAATGTCACATACTTTTGCCAATCAGGACCAAGACTACTGACGAATTTGGAATTCATTGCGATCCTTGGTATTGTAATTTTGTGACGTTCCAAATCATTGACCATATTACTGAAACGGTGATAATATGATTCAAGTGACTCCCCTGGTTCAATTGTGATGTTTGTGTATTCCATGTAGAGTTTTGATTCCATATCATCTTTGTTCAACTGAGTGCCTTCCATTAGGAGATGAACATGTTCCCACATAGCTTTAGCAGTTTTCTGAGCATCATCACTTTGATATATAGGATTTGGTATTCCTTGAAGTATATAAGCCATGGCATACTCATCAGCTTCACGATGTAGTTTCTGTTCTTCTGTGAGTTGATATTCTGGAACAGGTTTCTCTACAGGAGCACGTGGAGTATCAGCAGTTGGATCACCACTGTCTAGTTTTGTTAGCCACTGAAATGGTCCTTCAAGTATCACTTGTTTCAAGAATTTTCCATGGGGTTTCTTAAGTTCAAGAAATCGTAAGAATCGACTTGACCATTGAACATAATACCCAGGTGTGAGCATTGGGGGTGTTTCAAGTTAACCTGCCTCATGTCTAGATTGTTGAGTTGTAATAACTTCACACATTCGATCAAACCAATGAGGTTGTTTGGACGAATACTGATTCGGTTGTTATGACATTGGATATGGTTGTTGTTGAGGAATGAGTTGATGTTGTTGCATCATGAGATATTGTTGTTGTGGACGGAACGGTTGTTGATACGATTGTTGCGGTTGTTGATACGATTGTTGCTGTTGATATTGCTGTTGCTGATACTGGGGATACTGATGTTGCGGAGGATGAGAAAAGAAGTAATTAGGAGGTTGAGACATCTTTCGTTATTATGGTAAACATAGATCGTTAAAGATAAATAAAGGTTGGAATTTTAAGTTGATTTGATAACTTGAAAAGTTTGGTTTTCTAACTCGGTATGTTTAAGTATTTATGGACTTAGCTGTAACTCGGTATGTTTTCTCTAACTCAGTATGTCTTAATGTTCTGTCTTAACTCGGTAGGTTTTTGATTCTTGTCAAACTCGGTAAGTCCAGTTAGAAATTTAAACTCGATAAAACAAATTAAGTCCTTAACACGGTAGATATCTAACTCGGTAACTAGAATTAACTTGGGCAGAGTTTCCCCTAGGTAGTAGCCACAAAGAACCTTACTCGATATACGATAAGGTGAAGGCTAACTCGCCAAATTTTACTTAACTCGCTGAAATTTTACTTAACTCGCTAAAAGTTATAACTTACTAGAATATTTCAAACTCGCAAAAGCTAAAAGATCTAACTCGCTAGAAGATTTCAAACTCGATAAGTAAAAACCCAAACTCGATAGAACCAAAAAAAACCTAACTCGACAGAAAAGCGATGAACAGTAACCGAATATTAATAATTTCACTTTTAAACCTAGTTTTTCTACCAAATCAAACCGAAATCAACCTATATAATCCCTTGGCGAATGATACCACTTGTTAGATCACCATTTTACACCATAACCACTAAGAGATCTAGAGAGAGAAAGTAAGTAGAGAGAGAGAGAGTGAAAGGAACCCTTAATATGAAATGAAAGACTAATGATATTACTAGGTGAACCAACACCCTCTAATGAGGGGTTACAAGGCTATTTATAGGTGTAGTCTAGGGCTTCACCAAACTATGCAAATATTACAAACTAGGCCCTTAGACTTTTACCAAACCTATAGTCTTAGCATAAAACTTTATAAAACATATTAAATCACTAACGTATTAACTTAATAATGCAACCTATAACAAAACTCAATGACCGACACTTGAAATAATAAAGTCTATTCCCAACAACTAGATAATACGTTCCACTCTTAGTGATCGACACTCTACTTACCATTATATTCATACTGACCGGGTACACTGTTCGTTAGGTATGTGTGTTATTGATAAGTCGGATAAATATAAATTTAAAACTTGAATAGGCATTAATACTGCTAATCCGCAACTACACACGACAAGACCGCAACAAGTTTTTGACGCCGTTGCCAGGGAGTGAATTTTTATTATTTGTTTATCTGATTAGAATTTTAATTAGTTTTTTAACTTTTTATATTTTTAGATTCTAACCACTTACATTGTTGTATATTAGTTAGATTGCATTCATTGTATAATTTGCATATTTATTGTTTTTGTGTGTTTTTATTTTTCTGTAATTTTTGTTTTTATTTGTTGAAATAAATAATGTATAAAAACGTTATTAATATTTTTCGATATCCCTACGTTTTGACGATCACAATATGTAAAAACATTAAACGTAAAATTGTTATGTAAACAAGTATTTAGTCACAAATATCATTTCATCCAACAAAATCACTTAAGGTATATATAAACAAATATCTAATACATTTCATGATCAAAGGGATTTTATTTAGATACTACAAATTTTATAAAATGTTATAAACATTTTATATATTTTGGAAAAACACTTTTGGTAATTAAAGGAAAATGTTTAATTGAAATCAGTTAGACTTTCACCAAATAAACTTTCACTAGTAAAAGAAAAACTTTCTGGCCGTTACAGGAGGGCGGCCCCTTAAAGATAGGGTGGCCCCCTTAATGTTTAAGGGGGCCGGCCACCATTTAAGGGGGCCGGCACGCTCCAGTTGCTAGAAATGGTTGCCTATAAATACTGGTTCATTTCTACTATTTTTCTTCACCTTTTGCACGAAAATTTTCAGTCCCAATCCTTTCTAAACATCCCTCTAAATCCTTTGATTATAAGATTATAAGTCTTTGTTTCAAGTGATTCATTCCTTCACCACTCAAAGTTGCAAGAGAAGAATACTCCTTCAACATCAAGTTAAGAAGTATTGTAAATTTGTGAATATAGTCTTACAGTTGTGTAAATTATTTGTAAAGGTGTAGAGTGTTTGTAATAAGTAGATTTAGGTGTGTTAGTAGTGAAGAGAAGTAGTGAAGAAGAAGTAGTGTTGTGAAGAAGAAGTAGTGAAGTTGTGAGAAGTCGTGTAGTAGTTGTGGTGTCAACAAGTTGTGTAAAAGTCGTGAGAAGTCGTGAAGAGTCATGAGATTGGTTCTAGCTACAATTAGAACTCGACATTTTGCTTGGTGTCGTTAAACGGTGTAAGCAAAGGTGTGTAAGGTTTCTCCGCCATAAGGGAGCTTGTTGACATAGTGAAGAAAACTCTCGAGTTAGGTGCTTGGGGAGTGGAGTAGGGCGAAGAGGAGCTTCGTAGTCGAACCACTATAGATCCTTTGTCTCACTGTGCGATCTTTCCATCTCTATCTCTTTACACACTTATCTAAATTGTCATTATTTACTTTCATAAATATAAGTGTTTTTAAGTGTGTAAGTATTGATCTCACTTAAAACTAGAATCGAAATTTTGAAAACAAAGTCTTTATAAAATAAAAACGACGTAAAACTATTCAACCCTCCCTTCTAGTTTTCCACATTATTTATTTTCTTTATTTCTTTTCTTCATAACTGATGTCGTTGTATTCTGCTGATACAAACGATACGACGCATCTATTTCTCAGATACGGCATATTGCGTTTTAAATTTTTATAAATACAACGCGTTTAATAATTCGAGTACGGCGCATCTATCCCCAAGATATGGCATATTCTGTTTTTAATCAGAAAATTTTTCAAAACCCTAAACGACATACGACGCATCTGTGTCTACAGATACGGCGTATTATATGTTTAATTAAAAACAGTTTTCGAATTAATTAAACAGAAGCGACGCATCGATTTTTATCGATATGGCGCATTTACTGAATCAAAAATCTTGTATTTTGAAACGTAACAAAAATACGGCGCATTAGTTTTTGCTTATGCGGCGCATTTAAATTTTTAAAAATATAACGATGTTTGATATTTAACCAGATATGGCGCATTCTAATTTAAAAGCGGTGTATTGATTTTCTAAATAAAAGTCTGATTTAATTTTAACGTAACTAGATACGGCGTATCCTTTTTCCAGGATACGGCGTATCTTCTGTAGATATCAGCAACTTTTGTTCCTTCCGAACATAGAAAATTCTAACTAACTTCCCTGTACATTAGAAATTTTTTACTTTGAGATCTACTTATTTTAAATTTCAAGAAAAATGTTTGCTATTTTCCCCAGCTGGTTCGGAAAACCTCGAATGAACCTTACTATCGAAGAGTTCGCGCAAATGATTGCGCAAGCAAGCCAAGGAGAACATTATGACGCAAAGAACTTTATTATTGAATTCAGGGCTAGTCACCAGCTGTTACTAGAAGAACAAAACAACATGATTAATGGATTGGCGATTAAAGTGCACCAATTGTCAAAGGTTTGTTGGAACAAATCTTGAAGAGAAACGACGTAATGATCAAAGATGGGCAAGAGAAGTTAGATGTGACTAGTTGGAGAATGAGGGAGCGCGATGCCTGCGACTCTTTCAATGATGCAAAATAGGAGCTGAACGTGAGTATAACTTGAAGACTCTGGAATAAAGACAAGTGCTGACCGGGAGACAACCAAGATTTTTATTTTATTTTTCTGTTTTCTGTCGAGTCTGTCAGACTTGCAGAAGATGCAGCGCATCTCCATCATAGGATGCGGCGTATCAACTGCACTGGTCATACCCGTTTTATTTTTCTGCATTTTATTTTTAGATCTCAAAACTTTCTGTCAGTTCATTTAATGCGGCTCATCCCTGGTTAAGGATGCAAAGCATTTATTTTCTGGTTCGTATTTATCCCAGGCTCGATACGGCGCATCCTCTTCCATAGGATGCGGCGTATCGACTGACCTGATGATTTACAGTTTTATTTTTTAAGTTTAATTTTTACTAACTACTAATGAATTACACAAGTTGTAACCTTCTTAACTCATGTGTGTTAAAGTTTTGGTGGTATAATAGATTCATGTACTTTCTGTGGAGACATCATTCATGGAGCTTGAACGTCTTTCATCCACAAGAAAGTAGATTTTGCTCATAAACGCATAATGGAGGATCAAACCGAGCAAATCTCAGGGGAGTTTTTCCGTTCTAATTCTTTTATTTTCCAATTTTTAACTTTTAATACAAACAACGAGGACGTTGTTTAACTTAAGTTGGGGGATGGAGAATTGGAACGCTTACTTGTCCCAAACTTTTCAAAATATGCTTAAAATGTGCTTAATATATCAAAATTTAAAATTTTAGCATGTTTTTGCTTAGGTCTAAATTACATAGCCGCACACTAACACTATTTTTCCAAAAATTAAAAACTTTAGTGTGCCGGTGACTTGTAAACTTTAGAACTTGGCTTGTATACTATTCGAGACCACCATAATGAGTATTATTGATATAATTCGAGTGACTTGTCTAACTTGGTAAATTTTTAGGATTACACGCAAAAAGCCTATACATGTTATGTGATGTTAACTAACTACACTGGTTAGTTAACCCCTGTATAAACCCTTTTGTTACTCTCATTTTTAGAGTAAGATACCCCTAGAAAAACCCTCAGAGCCATTCCTTTTGTTTCTTACACCTTTGTTAAAATGTTTCGTTACACCCTTACACCTTAGCCTACCCTGTAGATTAAAGTTCGTGGTTAGTTTCTTTGGGCAAAGTGTGTTTCCTTGCGTTACCTGTATTCGTGTGCGTAATTTATTATATTTGGTTAGGTCGGGAAATTGCACAATGCAGTTGGAGTGAAAGTACATATTGTATAATTTTAGTTTATTTTTTGTGTGTTTACTACTTTCACTATTTACAGTTATTTATAAAAGTTATATAAAGTATGAAAAAATTATCCGAAAAAATTATTGTAGTGATGTAGTGAAATTTTACACATCATAGTTGTAAAAAAACAAAAAAATAGAAAAGAAAAAGAAAGAGGAAAAAGTTGGAAGTTTGTTGAACCAACTTATGTAAAGTTTTGTATTAAGTGGAAGATATCTCCACTATTTATTGTTGTAATATATTTATGGATTGAATGGGAGTTGGCCGTTATGGGAACGCCAACTAAGGTTTATTATTTGTTTGAAATATTATTGAGTTTAATTCGTGTCTACCTAAAGCGTGAGTTACATGAGTGATTGAGCCTAAACCATCAGATAATATTGACCAAGTGATTTGGTCAACAAAGTCAAACAGTCTAAGGTCAATGCTCCGTGGATAGTATAGAGTTTCCCCGGGTCGTTATGTCCCGGCGAGATTGAAATGGTGTTTAGAAACGTTTGTGGGAATGAGTGGTACTGAGGACAGTAACCAATAAAGATTTGGAATTGATTATACTACTGCTTACTTGGTATTTGAACAACTGAAACAGTATTAACAATTACAGAAACACAGCTATGATTATACGTACACAAATTAGAAATCAGATTTGATTACAGACAAAAGAAAAGGTGAGTTTTAAACAATTTACAACTACAGGGGGTGCAAATGAAAATTTTACAAACTTAATATTAAAAGAAATTTAAATTAAAAAGAAAAATATTTTTTTGATTATTTTATTATTTAATATTAATTATTTAAAAAATTATTTAATTATTTAAACTAAACTATGTAAATTATACTAAAAAGATTTATACTATAAATTTAAGCTAGAAAATTGCAAATTAATTTCTAAAATTCTAAAATGACTTAAAATAAACTTAGAAACTAAAAATACCTATTTTTGTCTTTTTGTGGATTTTATTTTAATTAAATACTAATTATATTAATTAAACTAATTAACTAATTTAAATTACTAATAATACTACTAAAGACTTAGAAAATTATAGAAAAATGTATAAATCTAATTAACCATCACAGGAATCCTAAAAAATTATAAAAAGTTTATAAAAATTATTTTTAGACTATTTTACTAATTATTTACTTATTTATTAATTAATATCTAATTTAACTAAATTAATTAAGAAAATTAGAAAATGAATAGTGGTAATTAGGAAACTATTTTATAAAGATACTTAATGATTTATGAAACCTAGGAAAAATATAAAAAGGTACTGTTGTTAATTGAAAATTAATAAAACTATTTAATATACTAATATTACTTAATTATTAATTAAACTAATTTTATTTCTAATAATTGCTAAATTAAAAGAGAAAAATCTAGGAAAATTACTGAAAATACTTTAAGATGAAAGAAAATTAAGAAAAATATAAAAATGATAAAATGCTTAATAATAAGCTGAAAAGAAAAATTAAAAAATAAATCCTATTAAATAGAAGCTATCACTATTTTTAAAGATGGTTTTTGTTGGTTTTTCTTATTGAACACTGATTATAAGCTAAAAATGAGCAAATTCTATGAAACCACTTTTGTTATAGCTTATTAATAAGCTGTGTGCACCCCCTTGTGCTTAACAGTTTGATTTAATAGCTTATTAGGACTTGTGGGTTTTTGAAAAAGCTAATATAAGCCACCAAATGACCAAATAAGATGAAACAGATGGAAACAAGTTTGAAATAAGCAAAATGACACAAATAAGTACACTGAATAAGCTATTATGAACAAATAAGCACAGAACAAACTACAAGGCCAAAACAGGCCAAACACCAGGACCTTTGGGCCTCTGTGGGGTCCACAAACCTGATTGGAAGTCCAAGGGGAGGGTAGGTCTAATAAGCTGAGCTTATGGGCTCTCCGAAAAGCTCAAGCTCACACTGTGGGGTCCACAGGTTAGCTTTTAAGGAGCTTGTGAAGATAGGGTGAAACACTGAGTACTCAGTGTACTCAATGTTTTGTATGCAACTAACAGACCAAGAAAAGCTAAGGGCAAAGGGCTTAAAGCCCAAAATAAGCACTGAACTAATAAATTAGCTAGATTAGGATTCTAAAAAGCTAATATGAAATGAGTGGGTCCTACTAATGAACACTATGCAAGTGTGCAAGGTTGGTGTCTTAACACTGATTCACTCAGTGTATGCCTTGAAGGCAGGGTAGAACAGATGATCAAATAAGCCTACACAAATAAGCTAAACCCAAAATTAAGCCAGGGGTGAATAATACTACTGATAAGCTATCCACAAGCCAAGGGGCTTAGTGTGGGGTCCGCTGGGTCAGTCACAAAGAAGCTATGAAATTTGGCCAATACTCTGTGCACGGGGCATGTACTTGCCCTGCAGCCTCAATTAAGCTGATGCACAAGCTACAATAAAAATCCCAAAAATAAGCTGAACACAGGTTTAGAAAGATGAGCTGAGGGACTTTGATTTGTGAAAAGCTCAGGGTTCCATTCTAAGTACAAAAATCAAAATAAATCCCCCAATTTTTGGTTTTTCTGAAAACTTAAAAAATTTTGACTTTTAAATTGATGAACTAAGTTGACTTTTGTGAAATTCTAACTTGATTTAAGCACTGATTATGGTATTCTAGGTTATAAAAAGACTAAATTAAGTTAAAACAATTACTTTTGAAATGATTTGATAAGATTTGAACTAAAAAACCTTGACAGATAACAAATGAGACTAAATCAAAAGGTATTTTGACTTTTTTGCAAATGGTCACTGGTTTTTATGCTTGTTGTGAACCAATAGGACTTATTTTGACATGAATGAACCAAGAACATCAACAAAAACTCCCAAGAGATCAGTGAGCTACTCTGATCCAAACACCCTTTTATGAACTGATTTTTGTGGATTTCAAAGATTTCCAAGGATTTAGACTACAAATTTGATCCCAATCATTGACGTATACTACTACAAACTTATTTGAGCACAAACCTACTATTTATAACAACAATACACAGAGATTCACTAAAATTACCACAAGACAGTTAAAATAAAAATTTTTGAAAACAAGAAAAACAATTGAGAAAGCTAATGAAGAAAAGCAATAACACTACTAACAATCACCCAGGAAGCATAATAAGCAAATATAAGCACTAAAAAAGCAATGCTACAGTACAGAACTAAGAATCAAAGAAAAATGGAAAATTTGAACTCACTTGAGACCCTAGCTAAACAAGGGCACCCAAATGGGCAGCTACAAGCTCTAGCTTGTTATAAACAAGCTAGTACAGTCCTCCTTGCCCCTCCATTGCAGGCAACTTCCAAAAGCATTCCACTTTAATTGCAAAGGTAACCTGTGATTTGGTTGTAGCTGTCTTATGTTTTCTTTTTATATGTTCTTTCTTAGAACACTGAGAGAGATTATAAGAACTTATATATGTCTTAAACTTACTAATTATCTTTAAAGAAAAGAGCTTGATATTATTTAATTGAAACTGAAAATTGCAACAGTATATGAACTAAGAAGAACTTTCATTAACTTTGAAAATAGATTACAAGGTGAAAACTAATTTACTTAATTACTACTACTACATTACATGCCATAAAGGTTTACAAGGCACCTCTATTTATACTAACAATACTAAAGAGGCATATCTGATTCCATGTGCTTCGTCTGGGTGAAATAATGGTCAAAAAGTCTTCCTTGAGCACTCCTGATTAAATCCCAACCATCAATTTTAAGGTATATTGATCCTGGCTCTTGATTGCGTTTTGGCGCCAAAAGATAATTATGCCAATTGGGACTGTGGATGCAAATGGGGGGTGGAGCATTAAATGTGGAGGTGATGTTAGGTGTGTGGTGGGTTGGGCGGTGGAGAAGTGATGGGCAAGTGGAGGGGGGAAAAGTGGTTTTGCAGGAAACCAGGGAAGGGGGTGAGTGGTATTTGAGAGAGGGAAAGGGTGGTGGTGTTTGACCTTGTTTGACCGAGGGTCAAACATTTGACCCCGTAATAATATTAAGGGAGTGGAAGATGGGCTGTGTTTGTTGGGCTCAGGTGAGGGTATGGGCTGGTAAGGGTTGTGTTTGTTATTTGGATAACACTTAGGTCCGTTTGGTTTTAGAAATTAGCACCAGGACCAATTTTTTAATTTGCCGATTGTTGAGGGGCTTGCTATGCTAATTTCCCAAACTCCTTCCAAGGGTATTTCTTGCCATGTTTCAATCCCCCAAGGACCATGATGATAAATTCGACACTTGAATTTCTCACAGACTAAATCTGCTAATTTTGAAACTTTAGGGGCCAAATGTGTAATTTCACCAAACTTTTCAACTAAGGACCGTTCCTGCCGAAGATGAGTAGCACAAGGACAAAAATTGATTTTTTTTTTAAGTTTTTACATCCCAGGGACCATTTTTGGCAATTTTGCAAAGTTGAGGGACTAAACTTGTAATTTTATGAAATTTCACACCAAATGACTAAGTATGTAATTTGTGATTCAAAAAGGACCTTTGGTGACTTTTTCATGTTTTAGAATAACCAGGGACTAGTTTTGACAAGTTTTGAAAGTTGAGAGACTGAAACTGCCAATTATGCAAACTTTGTTCATTTTTCATTTATTTTTAAACATTTTGCATCTGAAACATATAGAACACAATCCTGGGATATTTTCAGTATTTTGATGCATATTTGAGTGTTTTTAGATGTTTTGGCAGTTCAAATTAGGTAAAAATGATGAGTATTTACATACTCATCAATGAGTCAAAAGCGTGAGTTATTCAATGATATGAATCTTATTCATGGAATGGTTGGGAAAGTGATTAACCACACATTAGGACTTAATCTATTTGTTTTGTTTATTTTTATTTTACACCAATATATATCCTAAATGTTATCCATACCCAACCGTATCATTATATTCGTTTTTAGCTTTCGAGCATCCGGATATGATGATGTCCAAGTGAGAATATTAAATGTATGAATAAGGTAGTGACCATCCGAGTATTAAATTAATTGACTAACGCGCCAGCAATCTAGCGTGTGACTTGGTGACCATCCGTTATGCAAATAACGCGCCAGCGATCCAAGAAGTGCACTAGTGACCATCCGTTAGTTGAAGCGTTGAGGACTCGCGCCAGCGATCTACTAAGTTTATGCAGGAGATATTTGAGTGAAGCTATGTTTAACCCTTAAGCCTAAAAAAAATAAAATAAAATAAATAAAATAAAAAAACCCTTTTTACCGCTTTAGACTTGTTACTCCTTGGCTTTAGCGGGGGAGATGCATATGCTTGCCAAGCTTATGATAGAATATTCGTCACGACTAAGCAACTAAACGATTTAGAATTGTTTTGATATTGAAAAATTACTTTGTTTCTACTTTGTTAATTGTTTGGTTGTGTGATTATGATAAAACGAATACGTGCTTAAGGATACAAATAAATCCTAATACATTTTAGGATACATTTTCATCATTATTAATCTAGAGTTTACTTGGGGACAAGTAAAGTTCAAGTGGGGGGATATTTGATTACATCAAATAAGTACATATTATTTTCATCATTTATCCTATTTATTTGATTTGTTTTATTATATTGTTTATGAGAATTGGTGCTTTAATATTTACTTTAGTAATTGTCAGGTAAAAACAAGCAATTGGTGAAACTTGGCAATTTTGGACGAATTATGGAGCAAAACTAGCAAGATGTCAAAAGTATACTGAAATCCAGAAGATGCGTCGTATCTCTATCAACATATACGCTACAATATCATACTTAGATGAATTCGAAGACCATTGCCTGAATTTGAAGAATGCGCCGCATGTAATTCTATCATGTGCCGCATATGAAAATTTGGTCAACGAAGAAGATCAAGCTTGTTCTACTCCAGATACGCCGCATTATACTTCTGACATACGGCGTATCACTATCCAGACCTCACCAGATACAATCCAAGACATTGAAGGACATGTGCCGCATACAAGATCAAGATACGTCGCATCTGAAGACGGTGTACGAATATTCCAGAATACATTAATCTTGGACCCCACGCGAAGTTAAGTCAATGCGCCGCATCTACTTACTCGATGCGCCGCACGTGCCCTCAGACAGAAACTATAAATACCCCAAGACAGATACGAATTTTGTGTGCAACAAAACCCTAAGGAGACAAATTTAGTCGAAGAAGCATCACAAGACAGACCCCAAACAAAGATATTAGAGCTGTAAGAAGGTCCTGCATGTATTTAATTCATTAAGTAGCTTTGTTTTATTGTATTAGTACGCTTTAATTCATCAGGATTGATGGGCTTTTGGCCATGATTGGCTCAGAACAGCCAACTTAATTGACCAAGTATATGGTCAACAAGGTCAAACTATCTAGACCAATGCTTCCGGGTAATAAAGGGTATCACCAGGTCGTTATGTCCCGACGAGGTGTGGATTGTGCTTTACCGTACTTGTGATCGGGTGATTATTCACAGAAAAGGGTTGTAATGAGAATTATTTGAGAATTATGAAATGAAATAGCTTAGGAAAGCTATGTGATTGATTACTGGAATTGAGATTAAGAAGAATCGATTTAAAACCTAAAAACGTACGTTTTAATTAAAAATGTACGCTGATGAACGTAAAAGAAAGTACAACTGATGAACTGAAAAGGCTACAAGTGTGAAATTATTATTTTTACAATCCTAATAAATAAAGAAAATTTAAAGAAAAAGAAAAATTATTTTTACACTATTTAATTATTTATTACTAATTATTTATTAATTAACTAATTAGAATTATTAAAAATACTAAAAAGGCTTAGAAAATTAAGAAAAATTTTACAAATCTAATTAACCATCATAGGAATCCTAAAAAATTATAAAAAGTTGATTTTATGTATTTTTAAACTAATTTACTAATTATTAATCTAATTATTTATTAATTACCAATTTAACTAATTAAATTGAGAAAAATAGAAAATGAACAGTAGAAATTCTAGAAAAATTTATAAAAATGTTTTAACTTATATAAAAGCTAGAAAAATTATAAAAACTAGGTATTACCAAATAAAATCTAATTATGCTATTTAATTCTTAATTATTAATTAATAATTAATTAAACTAAAATTAATTCTAAAAACCACTAAAAGACAAAAGAAAGGAAAAATTTCAAAAATTACTTTAATCTAAAAGAGACTTAATCAAAATATAAAAATGCTATATTGCTTATAAATAAGCTAAAAAGAAAATTAAAATGATAATTTCTATTAAATAGAAGCTATCACTAAGATTAAAATTGGTTTTTTGAGTTTTTTCTTTTTTCCAAACTAATTTTACACTAAAAACTAACACTTTTTATGTAAACCAGCAATAAGCACTTTGAGTGCTTATAAGTCCAAACAGTTGACTTTCTTTGACCAAGAGGGGAATTAAGCCCAAATGGGAGTGTGTGGGGTCCGCAATTGTAAAAGTTGGTTCATCTGAGTTATATGAACATGTTTGAGCAAGTTTCACAGAAATAAGCCAAGTAAATAAGCCACAAGGCCAGAATAAGCAATTGCTTGTTTGGGTTCTGGGTCAGAAATCGGACAAGAATTGAGGACAATTCCAAGTGGGGTCCACTGGTCCTATGGTCAAACAATTGGTCAAAACTAAAAGCCTGGTAGGAGGGGGTTGGGAAAAGCCAATTGTGGGTTTGTGGGACCACTGAGGTGGCCATAAACCACCACCAAAGTGGTGGTGATGGTTGGGTCTGCTGATGCACAAGGCAAGGTATTGCCCTGCAGGTGTGTTAAAGGGGTATAAATGTCCACCAAATAAATTCACAAAAATGTAAAAACTATGGAAATCTCAAGTTCTACTGATATATATAATACCCAACAAGTTTCAAAGCTTCAAATCAAACACAAAAATCAATAAAATTCAGGCCATTTTGAGAAAAACTGAGATGAACACATTTTGACATTTTATGAAAACTTGCAAAGTTGACTTTGGTGAGTTTTAAACTAACCTAGATCACTGAAAATGATATTATGAGATGAAATGAGATTAAATTAAGTGGTAATGACAACTTATGTGCAGATTTGATGAGGTTTAGGATCACAAAGCTATGACAGTTACCATTTATAAGCCACTTAAGTAAGTTTTGACTTTCTTACACATAAGGACTGGATTTTTCACATGAATTGGCCTAATTTTATCTGCTGAGACATAGAGAAACAACAAACAACTCCTAGAATCCCCTGGTGCTCAATGGAAGCAGTTGAGCCAAACACCCCTATATACTAACTGATTTGAAGGTTTTCAAAGTAGACAAAAGATTTAATCCATACAATTAACACAAAACCATATATTATGATAAAGTAAACTTGTTTAAGCCTAAATATACCAACAAACAACAACTACAACCCAGAAATCACCCTATGCTAAAATGGACTAAAATTGGAAATAATGAACAACTATTGATTTTTATAAACAACAATGGAATTTTAAGTTATATTACAGCTAAACAACCTCAAATAAGCATAAAATAAACAACAAGCAGTTCAATAAGTACTTATACAGTGAATGGTACAAAATAGGATTTGGAACTCACAATTTGTCCAATGCTTAAATCTGATGACACAGTCTAATTTTCACATCCTAATGCTTACCATAAGCTCTAAACCATATCCATAGCTACTTCTGCTACTGCTTCTTCCATTCTTTCTTTTCTTTTTGTGATTTTTTTTCCTTATATATTTTATTTATTTATTTATTTATTTTTATAACTTTCTTATGAAACTGAATACAAAGTTATTACAGAAGCTAATAAAGCTTTTAAGAACCCACAAGTGAGTTTACATTTAACTTATTTCCAATACTTGGCTTTAATCAAGGAACCATTTTTATTACTTATATAAACTGAAAATTGAGACAGGGAGATTAAAAATGAAAAACTTGTATTACTTGATAGAAAAAAGTTACAACATAATGAAATTACAACATAAGTTAAGCTAATAATAATCTAGATATGCCAAATTGGCTTACAAGGAGCTTATTTATACTAAATGCCCTAAACTGCCTCTTCCTTCTCTCCTTTTTCTGAATTATTGGCTCCTTTGACTTCAATGCATCCTCCTGAACAAATCCCACCCATTGGATTGGGTAGGAATTATCTTGGCCGTTCAAATTGATGTTTGGCGCCATTTTCTCATCTTGTCAGGTAGGGATAACTTGGAGGGGTTTTTGGGATCATTAATTAGTTTTGGAGTTTGGTGGAGGCCAAGGGAACAAGTAGTGGTGAAGCTGATGTGGAGGTATGGAGGTTTGCAGTAGCAGGTTGGAGGGGGGGGGGGGGGGAAGGAAGTCAAATGGTTTGACTTGGGGAGATTATTAGAAACGGGGGAGAGTATTATTTTGAGGGTGGGCCTGTGTTGGTAATTGGCCCAAGATAGGGAGTGGGCTGGTGTTGGAGTATGGAGTGATAAGGTGGATGGATGGGCTTGGATTGGTTTTGGGTTTAGATTATTAAGGGTTCGGTTGGAATTGTATTAAACACAAGGACCAAAAATGAGATTTTACCAAACACAAGGGACTGAAAATGTAATTCTCCCAAAGTATCACCAAGGACCATTCATGCAAAGTTAAATAATCCACAAACCATTTTTGCAAATTTTTTTACTTTTCAAAATTCTCAGGGACTATTTCTGCAAATTTCCAAACTCTAGGGACCAAAGATGTAAATTTTCCAAACATTTCACCCAAAGTCCATTTTTGACAAATTTTGAAACTTGGGGGACTGAAACTGCCAATATTGCAAACTTTGATCATTTTTCATTTGTTTTTGCTTATTTTGCGTTTAAAACACATAAAACACAATCCCTGGGATAATTTCAGTATTTTGATGACTTTTTGATTGTTTTTGTATGTTTTGGCAGTTTAAATACGATAAAAATGATGAGTGTTTGAGCACTCATCAATCCCTTACACTAAACTATTGCTAGTCCCTAGCAATCTTTTTGGAAAACTTGATGGATTTGAAAACTCTTTACCAAAAGCCATCACTTCTAGAGTAGCCAGATGTATCGATTCAAGTAAGAACTATGGTCCACCTGATAACCATGTGATTTTTAGCAAACCACCAGCTTTCAACGGTTTTGATTTGTCTTTACCAAGAGCCGTTTGCTCCTGGACTATCCAACTCTTGATGGACCTAGTCAACATCTTGGTGAGCTGATTACCAATTATGGTTTTTCCACGGCCTTTACCACAAGCCATAATCTTGCGGGCTAGCCAACTCATTCACTTTATGGGATATGGCGAGTTGATTTACCATACAATTTTAGGCAAATTGCAAGCCGTCAACGGATTTGAGTTATCTTTACCAAGAGCCGTTTGCTCCTGGATTAGCCAATCCCTTTGTCGGTTAGACATGGCGGACTGATTACCACAAAAATTTTGAAATAAAGTGAAAAATTTTTAAAAATTTTGGCCAAAAACGGGGGTACTTGAAAGTATTTTGCGATAAAATTCACTAGAATTCCCCCCCCCCCCCCCCCCCCACACTTAGAAATGAATATTGTCCTCAATATTCAAAGTCCCGGCTATTATTCCGACTCTTTGAACGGAAAAAGCTAATATTCGAATCTAACTGTGGAAACACCATATTTCACTTTATTTCTATATATACACACACTTTTTTTTTAACTTATATACATATATACATTTTTCAAACAGCGGGGGGTTCGCCATTCCCCCACACTAGGGTGGTAGAAAGTAGAAAGAAATCAGAGATACGGGTGAAAACCCATATTGTGCTATTGTTTTTGTTTATCGAGTCGCTAGCTTGACTCGATCCCCGAATTCAATTGTCCTTGGGGAAAGTTTGGAGATCCGGGACAACCATGGATGGTATGTCCTCTCCAAAGTAATGTTTTAAACGATGTCCATTCACTTTGAAATTTGGACCGTCATTTTGAGATAATTCGATGGTGCCATAAGGATAAACTTTTGTGATAGTGAATGGACCAGTCCAGCGGGTTTTTAGCTTTCCCGAGAAGATCTTGAGTCTAGAGTTGAAAAGAAGGACTCGATCACCAACGTTAAAAACACGGTTCTTTATTTTTGAGTCATGAATCTTCTTTGTCTTTTCTTTGTAGATCAAAGAGTTCTCGTAAGCTTGATCACGAAGTTCGTTTAATTCATTTAGTTGAACTTTTCTATGATCACCCGCAGTTTTGAGGTCAAAATTGGCATGCTTGAGGGCCCAATAGGCTTTGTGCTCAAGCTCGATCGGAAGATGGCATGCTTTCCCGTACACAAGTTTGTAAGGCGTACACCCAATGAGTGTTTTGTAAGCCGTACGGAAAGCCCAAAGTGCATCATCTAATTTGTCCGACCACGATGCACGATTTTCACCTACAATTCTTTCTAAAATTCTCTTAATTCCTCGATTGGAAACTTCTACTTGTCCACTTGTTTGTGGGTGGTATGCAGTAGAAAGACGGTGAGTTACACCATACTTTTGCATGACTTTATCAAATTTGTCATTACAGAAGTGCGTACCACGATCACTGATAATAGCACGTGGAGTTCCAAATCGAGCGAAAAGAGCTTTCAAGAATTTTACAACAACTCGGGCATCATTAGTGGGTAAAGCTTTCGCTTCAACCCATTTTGACAAGTAGTCAACAGCCACGAGTATGTATTTGTTTCCATGAGATGACGGAAATGGCCCCATAAAATCGATGCCCCAAACGTCAAAAATTTCACAAACTTGAATTGCATTTTTAGGCATTTCATTCTTTTGTGAAATATTCCCGTGACGTTGACAAGCGTCACAGGATTTGACTAATTCCTGGGCATCCTTGTAAATCGAGGGCCAAAAGAAACCGGAGTCAAACACCTTTTTGGCGGTGTAGTTTGGATTATGTTGGCCCCCCGTGGGACCAGCATGGCAAGCCTTAAGAATTTCAGCGGCTTCTTGGCCATACATACACCGCCGGATGACTTGATTCGTACAGATTTTGAAAAGATAGGGGTCGTCCCAGAAGTAATGTTTTACATCTTTGAAGAATTTATTTTTCTGTTGGGACGACATCCCTTTCACCACAAAGTTACCCGCAAGGTAGTTTGCAAAGTCGGCAAACCAAGGGGTAATGGAATCTCCACGAAAGGTAACCGCATTGAGTGTCTCGAGAGGGAATGTTTCATTAATTTCTTTACTCTCGAAGACATCTCGGTGGGGGTTTTCCAATCGGGAGAGATGATCAGCGGCTAGGTTCTCAGCTCCTTTTTTATGACGAATAATGATATCAAATTCCTGTAGGAGGAGAACCCAACGGAGAAGTCTCGGCTTTGCATCTTGTTTTGCAAAAAGGTACTTCAAAGCCGAGTGATCCGTATACACTATGCTTTTGGTCAGTATCAAGTATGGCCGGAATTTTTCAAAAGCATACACCACAGCTAATAATTCTTTTTCGGTGGTGGTGTAATGACTTTGAGCCTCGGTCATAGTTTTGCTGGCATAGTGTATAGGCTGAAAATGTTTTGTTTTTCGTTGCCCCAAGACTGCCCCTATAGCATAATCACTAGCATCACACATGAGCTCGAAGGGCAAGTCCCAATCGGGGGCAACAAGAATCGGTGCCTCGGTAAGCTTTTTCTTAAGTGTTTCAAAAGCTTCGATGCACTCGGGGGAGAAGATAAAAGGAGCATCCTTTTCGAGGAGATGGGTCATAGGCCGGGCGATTTTAGAAAAATCTTGAATAAACCTACGATAGAAACCGGCATGACCCAAAAAGCTCCTAACACCTTTTACGGTTGTGGGATGAGGTAATTTTGCAATGACATCCACTTTGGCTTTGTCAACCTCAATCCCGTTCTTTGAAATTTTATGGCCGAGGACAATGCCCTCTTTGACCATAAAGTGACTTTTCTCCCAATTTAGACATAACTTTGTGTCTTCACAACATTTTAGCATGTCGTCTAAATGGGAGAGGCATGATTGAAATGAATCCCTAATGACCGAAAAATCATCCATAAAGACATCCATAGTTTTCCCGATCATGTCGGAAAATATGGACATCATACATCTTTGAAACGTGCCCGGAGCATTACATAAGCCACATGGCATACGTTTATACGCAAAAGTTCCATAGGGGCACATGAAAGTGGTCTTTTCTTGATCTTGCGGATCAATGGGAATCTGAAAGTAACCCGAGAAACCATCGAGGAAGCAATAATACTCATTCCCCGCTAATCTCTCGAGCATCTGATCCATAAAGGGTAGAGGAAAATGATCTTTACGGGTGGCGTCATTTAACTTGCGATAGTCAATGCAGACACGCCAACCCGTAACCAACCGAGTTGGAATCAACTCATTCTCCTCGTTTGTGACAACAGTAATTCCACCCTTTTTTGGAACACAATGAATTGGGCTAACCCAAGGATTGTCCGAGATAGGGTAAATCAATCCGGCATCAAGAAGTTTTAAGACTTCTTGTTTGATTACCTCATGAATTTTTGGATTCATCCTTCTTTGTTGTTGGACTGCAGGTTTGAAGTCGTCCTCCATTAAAATCTTATGAGTACAAAATTCAGGGTCAATGCCCTTGATGTCGGAGAGTCGCCCAGCAATTGCTTGTTTATGAGACTTCAAAACCTTTATGAGAGCAGCCTTTTCCTCAACACTTAAGTCTTTAGCATTTATGACAGGTAATTTATCATCACCCTCCAGAAATGCATATTCAAGATGAGGAGGCAAGTCCTTAAGTTCAACCTCAGGGAAGTCATCAGTTTTCTCAACATTTTTGACTTCCTCTTTATAAAGTGTTTGTGGTAGAACAGGAAGAGGAGAGGGATCTTCGTTTAACAATTTCTCAAGCAGGAGAATATCCCTCTCGGGGTCAATCTCTTGGTTATCGATTCCATCGGGAATCGAATCACTTTTGAGAAAGGCCTCAATTTCTTCTAAGATGAAGTCACTTCCCTCAAACGGAGTGAGGGAAGGAGAAGAATTAGCTATGATGGGATGAGAAGACTGAGTGAGTTTTTCACTCGAAGAATCATCAATGAAACCTAAAATCTCTTGAGCATACTCCTCAACAGCAACATCGATGACATCTATTTGATTCACCGATTCACAGTCATAATTGGAGGAGTATCTCGAAGTTTGATTTAGGTTGAAGGTAATGGCTTCCGTTCCAACACGTAATGTGATCTCATGCACAAATACATCAATAAGCGCTCGCCCAGTTCTAAGGAATCCCCTTCCAAGAATGAGAGGGACCCTAGAATCGGCATCAAAGTCAACAATCACAAAATCTGCCGGAAAATGGAACTTCCCCACTTTAACGAATACGTCCTCGGCAATGCCAATGGGACGAGAAATCGAACGATCGGCAAGCTCTAAAGTCATGCACGTGGGGGTAAGTTCGGGAAGAGAGAGTTTCTTCCACACAGAATATGGCATCAGGTTAATGCTAGCACCTAGATTGGCCAAGGTGAAGCATTCAACCATACCCGGGAAAGTACAAGGAATGAGAAATTTCCCGGGGTCTCCAAGCTTTTCAAGAAGCTTTTTCAAAAGAACTGCTGAGCAGTTCTCATTCAGAGGAGTTCTTGCCGTCTCAAAGAGTTTCTCTTTATTACTCAACAGATTTTTGATTGTCGATGCAAACTTGGGCATCAAGAGAATAGCGTCCGCGAAGCTAATATCAAACTGCAAATCTTGGAAGATTTGGAAAAACTTATCCATTTGGTGATTAGCCTTTTCGCGGAGCTTTTGTTCACTGAGACGTGATGGATAAGGAATATAAGTTTTGGATTCAGGGTTTTCCACTGGAGTTTCTAGTGGTTCAAAGACAACTCCAGGCTTACATCTGGTTTCTGGAATAACCTGAGGTTGGACGTGTGCTGCACTTCGTGGGCTAGGAGTTTGCACCTTGTCCTTTGTCACCTCAGGTTCACGTTCCACTACCTTTGGAGGAGAGGAAGAAGAGGTAGTAGGAATTGCGGGTTCATCATATGAAGCACCATTTCGTGTTGTGATCGCCTTAGCATCACCCCTCGGGTTAGCGATCGTGTTGCTCGGTAAAGTAGTACCTGAGCCCGAGGGTCGATCATTTAAAGACTTCTTGATATCAGATATCTGGCTGACCAGCAACTTGTTCAACTCTTCTTGGGACTTCATAAATTGTTTCAACAACTCGTCAGATGAAGGCCCGGTTGGAGCAATGGCTTGATTTGGATTAGGAATATTTGGAGCTCGATTGTTCGGATTGGGACCTTGATTTTGAAAATTACCCTGATTAGGGTTGTTGTTTCCATGAAAATATCCCGGATTGAAATTACCCTGACCTTGGTTCCGGTTAAAGTTTCCTTGATTTTGATGTTGGAAACCTTGATTTTGGAACCCTTGGTTTTGATTGTGAAAACCATGACCCTGATTGAAGTTACCTTGGTTTTGAAAACCTTGGTTCGCTCTATTTTGATTTTGGCCACGGTTTTGGACATTTTGGTTTTGATTAAAACCGGGAGGTCCAGGATAATGATGATGAGGATGATAGCTAGGGACCATAGGAGGGCGATATTGATTGCCTCCTTGATTTTGGAACCCGGCTACAGCATGAGCTTCATATGGAGTACCATCAATAGCTGTGCAATTGTAGTAGGCATGCGGCCCACCACAAGTTACACAGACTTCCACTTTTTTAACCTCAGCAGGTGGAGGATGTTGTGGGAATGAAACTTTCTTTGTTTGGGCGAGAACCAAAGCTTGAATAGCTTCAGTGAGCTTGTCAATCTTAGCATCCGTGCTAGATTGACTCACAGAAGATGAAGTGGAAGGACCCGGATTGATTTGTGAAACAATCGGTTTGCTTCGTGTAGAGCGGACCTTGGACTTGTTTTCTATGATTTGCAAAGCTTCTTTTGTGGTTCTACTCAAGAAATTACCTCCATCGGAGGCATTGAGAGAATCCTGATCAGCTTGGATCACGCCATTGTAAAAGTATCGACTTGCATCAACTCAGAGAAACCATGATGTGGACACTTGCGAAGTAATTCTTTGAAATGTTCCCACGCTTCACCAAAAGATTCATCATATTTTTGAGTGAACTTGGTGATTTCGTTCTTAAGACTCATGGTCTTGGAAGGTGGGAAGAATTCATTCACAAATTTTTTGACAAGATCTTCCCATGTCTCAATAGATCGAGGAGGTTGTTTTTCAAGCCAAATCCGGGCTTGTCCCTACAAGGAGAATGGGAAGAGAAGAAGTTTTATTGCTTCACAAGGGACATTCTTGTACTTGATGGTCGATGTGATTTTATTGAACCATCGAATGTAAGCATGAGGATCGTCCCTCTTAAAACCGTAGAATTGACTTGAGGTTACAAGATTGAGTAACCCGGTTTTGAGCTCAAAATTATCAGCCACGATGGCTGGAACAACAATGGCATCTCCGTAACCCTTGATGGGTGCTTGGAGAAGCTCACACATGGGGCGGTCTTCAGCCATGGTGACAGTGGGTGTGGCAACAGTACGGATCTCAGATCCGACTGTTGGTGCTGAACATCTATGAGGTCTTCGAGGTTTCCGAACAAGCTCACGTAATGGGCTCATGGACCTTGAAGAACAAGTGCGCATGCACTAGAGATAAAACCAATCAAAACAAAATCGAGGCAAATCCACAGTGAACTTAAACCAATAATCACAAGCAAGTGGCTTCTTTAAAAAAGGTACACCACTCACAGGGATACAAAGGCAAGCTTTAAATCTTTGATTTGGGAACTTATTATGTTCACACCCCCAATTGGTAGGTGTTCTGTCTTGGTTTGCGACGGTTGGTTTTTATGTATTTATTATTATTCACAAGAAAAGACGGATGTTTTTGTGTTTTGTGTATGGGTGAAAAACTTTTGGACAATATTTTTGGTATCGTCTCGTAATCTAAAATCGTTTTTCTTTAAGAATCACCTTAAAAGAAAACCGATTCAGAAAACGTTACGATCTGTTTTGTTGTTTTTAATTTTTTTGTGTATTAACACTTTAGGAAAAGTGTTAATGACTTTTTTTATGTTTTGATTTGAAATTTACAAAAGTGATGGTATTTGTACAGTGATTGTGGTGAAGTAACACTAATCTCAAATGACGCAATAGAAATGCGCACACCACCCTGGCAGCGGAGCCAAAAATTGATTGGCTCAGAACAGTCAACTTAATTGACCAAGTATATGGTCAACAAGGTCAAACTATCTAGACCAATGCTTCTGGGTAATAAAGGGTATCACCAGGTCGTTATGTCCCGACGAGGTGTGGATTGTGCTTTAGCATACTTGTGATCGGGTGATTATTCACAGAAAAGGGTTGTAATGAGAATTATTTGAGAATTATGAAATGAAATAGCTTAGGAAAGCTATGTGATCGATTACTAGAATTGAGATTAAGAAGAATCGATTTAAAACCTAAAAATGTACATTTTAATTAAAAACGTACGCTGATGAACGTAAAAGAAAGTACAACTGATGAATTGAAAAGGCTACAAGTGTGAAATTATTATTTTTACAATCCTAATAAATAAAGAAAATTTAAAGAAAAAGAAAAATTATTTTTACACTATTTAATTATTTATTACTAATTATTTATTAATTAACTAATTAAACTAATTAGAATTATTAAAAATACTAAAAAGGCTTAGAAAATTAAGAAAATTTTTACAAATCTAGTTAACCATCATAGGAATCCTAAAAAATTATAAAAAGTTGATTTTATGTATTTTTAAACTAATTTACTAATTATTAATCTAATTATTTATTAATTACCAATTTAACTAATTAAATTAAGAAAAATAGAAAATGAACAGTAGAAATTCAAGAAAAATTTATTAAAATGTTTTAACTTATATAAAAGCTAGAAAAATTATAAAAACTAGGTATTACTTAATAAAATCTAATTATGCTATTTAATTCTTAATTATTAATTAAACTAAAATTAATTCTAAAAACCGCTAAAAGACAAAAGAAAAATCTAGAAAAATTTTTAAAATTACTTTAATATAAAAGAGACTTAATAAAAATATAAAAATGCTATATTGCTTATAAATAAGCTAAAAAGAAAATTAAAATGATAATTTCTATTAAATAGAAACTATCACTAAGATTAAAATTGGTTTTTTGAGTTTTTTCTTTTTTCCAAACTAATTTTACACTAAAAACTAACACTTTTTATAAAAACGCTTTTTATGTAAACCAGCAATAAGCACTTTGAGTGCTTATAAGTCCAAACAGTTGACTTTCTTTGACCAAGAGGGGAATTAAGCCCAAATGGGAGTGTGTGGGGTCCACAATGGTAAAAGTTGGTTCCTCTGAGTTATATGAACATGTTTGAGCAAGTTTCACACAAATAAGCCAAGTAAATAAGCCACAAGGCCAGAATAAGCAATTGCTTGTTTGGGTTCTGGGTCAGAAATGGGACAAGAATTGAGGACAATTCCAAGTAGGGTCCACTGGTCCTATGGTCAAACAATTGGTCAAAACTAAAAGCCTAGTAGGAGGGGGGTTGGGAAAAGCCAATTGTGGGTCTGTGGGACCACTGAGGTGGCCAGAAACCACCACCAAAGTGGTGGTGATGGTTGGGTCTGCTGATGCACAGGGCAAGGTATTGCCCTGCAGGTGTGTTCAAGGGGTATAAATGTCTACCAAATAAATTCACAAAAATGTAAAAACTATGGAAATCTCAAGTTCTACTGATATATATAATACCCAACAAGTTTCAAAGCTTCAAATCAAACACAAAAATCAATAAAATTCAGGCCATTTTGAGAAAAACTGAGATGAACACATTTTGACTTTTTATGAAAACTTGCAAAGTTGACTTTGGTGAGTTTTAAACTAACCTAGATCACTGAAAATGATATTATCAGATGAAATGAGATTAAATTAAGTGGTAATGACAACTTATGTGCGGATTTGATGAGGTTTAGGATCACAAAGCTATGACAGTTACCATTTAAAAGCCACTTAAGTGAGTTTTGCCTTTCTTACACATAAGGACTGGATTTTTCACATGAATTGGCCTAATTTTATCTGCTGAGACATAGAGAAACAACAAACAATTCCTAGAATCCCCTGGTGCTCAATGGAAGCAGTTGAGCCAAACACCCCTATATACTAACTCATTTGATGGTTTTCAAAGTAGACAAAAGATTTAATCCATACAATTAACACAAAACCATATATTATGATAAAGTAAACTTGTTTAAGCCCAAATATACCAACAAACAACAACTACAACCCAGAAATCACCCTATGCTAAAATGGACTAAAATTGGAAATAATGAACAACTATTGATTTTTATAAACAACAATGGAATTTTAAGTTATATTACAGCTAAAAAACCTCAAATAAGCATAAAATAAACAACAAGTAGTTCAATAAGTACTTATACAGTGAATGGTACAAAATAGGATTTGGAACTCACAATTTGTCCAATGCTCAAATCTGATGACCCAGTCCAATTTTCACATCCTAATGCTTACCATAAGCTCTAAACCATATCCATAGCTACTTCTGCTACTGCTTCTTCCATTCTTTCTTTTCTTTTTGTGATTTTTTTTCCTTATATATTTTTTTTATTTTTATTTATTTTTTTTAGAACTTTCTTATGAAACTGAATACAAAGTTATTACAGAAGCTAATAAAGCTTTTAAGAACCCACAAGTGAGTTTACATTTAACTTATTTCCAATACTTGGCTTTAATCAAGGAACCTTTTTTATTACTTATATAAACTGAAAATTGAGACAGGGAGATTAAAAATGAAAAACTTGTATTACTTGATAGAAAAAAGTTACAACATAATGAAATTACAACATAAGTTAAGCTAATAATAATCTAGATACGCCAAATTGGCTTACAAGGAGCTTATTTATACTAAATGCCCTAAACTGCCTCTTCCTTCTCTCCTTTTTCTGAATTATTGGCTCCTTTGACTTTAATGCATCCTCCTGAACAAATCCCACCCATTGGATTGGGTGGGAATTATCTTGGCCGTTCAAATTGATGTTTGGCGCAATTTTCTCATCTTGTCAGGTAGGGATAACTTGGAGGGGTTTTTGGGATCATTAATTAGTTTTGGAGTTTGGTGGAGGCCAAGGGAACAAGTAGTGGTGAAGCTGATGTGGAGGTATGGAGGTTTGCAGTAGCAGGTTGGAGGGGGGGGGGGGGAAGGAAGTCAAATGGTTTGACTTGGGGAGATTATTAGAAACGGGGGAGAGTATTATTTTGAGGGTGGGCCTGTGTTGGTGATTGGACCAAGATAGGGAGTAGGCTGGTGTTGGAGTATGGAGTGATAAGGTGGATGGATGGGCTTGGATTGGTTTTGGGTTTAGATTATTAAGGGTCCGGTTGGAATTGTATTAAACACAAGGACCAAAAATGAGATTTTACCAAACACAAGGGACTGAAAATGTAATTCTCCTAAAGTATCACCAAGGACCATTCATGCAAAGTTAAATAATCCATAAACCATTTTTGCAATTTTTTTTACTTTTCAAAATTCCCAGGGACTCTTTTTGCAAATTTCCAAACTCCAGGGACCAAAGATGTAAATTTTCCAAACTTTTCACCCAAAGTCCATATTTGATAACTTTTGATTTTTTAAGGACTTGGGTTGACTTTTCTTTCAAAATAAATGCATAGGGACTATTTTTGACAAATTTTGAAACTTGGGGGACTGAAACTGCCAATATTGCAAACTTTGATCGTTTTTCATTTGTTTTTGCTTATTTTGCATTTAAAACACATAAAACACAATCCCTGGGATAATTTCAGTATTTTGATGACTTTTCGATTGTTTTTGTATGTTTTGGCAGTTTAAATACGATAAAAATGATGAGTGTTTGAGCACTCATCTGGCCACCATACTGCTCCCCTTAGAATTGTTTTCCCATCAATTAAAGTTTATATGATGATGTTTTTGGTGACTTGTATATGTGCATTGATAACCCCTGTATTTAGTTGAGCTTTCTGGGCTACCATACCCGTTCCTTGCCTACTTATCTAGCGTCTAAAAGGTAGGATAGACATAGGTAATCATTAAGAGTTTACTCGCGTATATTTAGAATCCAATGAGACAGATTAGATTACAATACTCATCATATATAACAAGCAAGAAAACAAGTGACAAGCTGCTTAACTATCATGACAGACCTTCTTCTACTTCTATTATCTATCTGTGTACGTGTTGCTATTCGCTAATTCGTGCTCATTAGTTTAATTACTGTTTAATAAAACCAAACTATGCCATTCTCTTTGGTTGAACCCCCTTTTGTTAGATTAGACTGTAAAACTAACTTAGGATATTAAAATACTAATTAGGTTGACCAGATAATATGTTCCACTCTTAGTGATGGACACTCTACTTACCATTATAGTCATACTGACTGGGTACACTGCTCGTTAGGTGTGTGTGTTATTGGTATGTCGGCTAAATATAAATTTAAAACTTGAATAGGCATTAATACTGCTAAACCGAAACTACACACGAAAAGACCGCATCAGTACCTCACTAATGATGATTAGTGGATGTAAACTTACTAATTAAAGAAATCAGTGAGAGTTGTATAAAGCTCAATCAACAACCAAGCTTCAGGGAAGTCGAAGACCAGCTGAAGAAATAGTTTGTGAACTGATGCGGTATCAGGGAGCAAGATATAAGGAGCTACAAGCAATGCCGGAGGCACTAAGACCTGACAAATTTTTCAGTGACCATGAAGATTATCTCTGAAAAAGAAACTTAGTCTCTGATGAATGGGCGGGAAACTTTTTGGGAAGATAAGCGAATGGTTTTATCAAAGGACGATAAAGCAAGATTTTGGGTACAAAAGGTTGTCAGCATTGGTAAATAAAAGCACGCTTTACCTAGTTTCCTAGGCATGTGCTATCTACATCCAGTTGGTATACTACTATAGCCATGTGTGTCCACAGTATTTCCGTTCCTATTTAAACAAAACTTTGTAACAGAGATAAGTAGGATTCTAAACAAACACATAAAGTAATACTAGCAAAGCTAACTGCCACTAGTCGTTCTAATAGGAGTGTTACAATTGTCATCAACTAGAATAGTTTTACTAAGAGTGTAATACCTCACAAATCTCATTTAGGTTATCAATAATTATGATATTTATATAGCTCATTTTCACGGGTAAAATGTTTGCTTTATTCTTTTCCCATATAAATTATGTAGAATAACTTACCATAGCCCCCTAAATGTCTCACGCAATTACCAATGCCAAATATCTCTAAGGTTACATCTTGTAAACCTCCTAGTCTGTCAAGTCTAAGTTCTAAATATCATTTTACTAAGTATTTTATCAATATAGTATACTATATCTACCATAATACCAAAACAAGCCCTAAGCGTTTACGGTTATTTCTAAAACCCTAATTTCTTATCTAAACTAGTATAAAAGTGTTTAAGGATTATGTATAAGTTATCTTAGCTACATTTCCTCACCAAAACCTTAGTACAACCAGTCATAGCTCAGTGAACAAGTCCCTTAAGCACCAAACCCTAATTAGGTCATTTAGGCCCTGAAACTAGGTCAAAACCCTACGATTTCTTTAGAGCAAGCTACAACCACCTAGTACATGATTCCTAAACCCTAATCCTAGTCACTAATCATTCCTTCAACCCAAATCTAAGTGTTAATCCCTAATCCAAAACCCTAACCCTGGATCTATCCTAACTAAACCTAAACCTAATATTAAGCTAGCAACCATGCACCACCATTCCTAGTAGTTTACAAGGAGCTACCCACCTCCTTGTCACCCTAAGAAAGTACCTGATGTGCGGATTGCGGTCTACACGAATGTTTTACTTCTCAAGGGATCTTGAGAAGCTTACAATCCCCACCATGCAGTGTACTTGACCGATGTAGTATAGTGAAGTGGCAAGTACCGGGGGATTGATTGTTCTCCACAAGGAATAGTGTTTGCTAGGATTGAAATTAATCTGACTAGGTCTAGAAGTGAGGGATGATCCTTTTTGTATTTTTTATATCTTATGAAAGCAAGTAAAATCTTGGGTATTTGGAGGAAGGGGCGGAATTAGTTGCTAGTCAACTAACCCAAATAACTACTAATGCAATAAAAAATAAAATGACAATAAAACAAAATGTGAAAAATATATATGGAGAAAACGCGTTTACTTAGCCTTCAATTCTCCCTAGTTATCTTTTATTGATTGATAAACTTGTTACAATTGCGTGGGTGACGGGTTGCATTCCTTAATACCATTTGTGGGGCCGTGTACGATCTTCCCCAACTCTATATGCTTCCATCTCTTCCTATGGCGACACGTTAAGTATCCTTTCCATGGCCTCCTTAATAGTTACTTATGCATTAAATACAACCATTAAAATCGTAGTACACATCCGATTCATGTTTCTTAAGACGTTCAAGCAAGTTACCGTATAGGAGATTAGCCAGGTTTCTTAAGCCTAACATCGATTATCAATCACCCAACAACAACTAATAACTAACCATCAATCAATAACTAGGTTTCATTACATCAAAGAAAACACAAATAAACCTAGCCTAGCATGTTAAAAGAAAGACAAGCATAAGATAGAATCAAAAAACACATAGACATATTGAATGATTGATGGATTACTCATCTTTAATTGAACATGGAAGAGACAAGGGTATGAAACCCATAAAAACCTCTAAAATTCGTGCTAGGGTTTGTGTGTGTGTTCCACCAAAAAGTCCTCTCCAAAGTTACACACTAATGAATGAAAAATCAAAAACTATATATAGATTTACAAGGGTGACGACGTCACCTTTTGATGGTTGACACCGCTATCTCGCCGCGGCTAGGGTTTCTTGTCGTCCAATCCAACTTCTTGATGCCGTCACTTTGTAAGAGTTCTGGGACGTCACGCTTTAGAGAATACACGTGACGGAATATTTCTGGTATAGGGTGACACCGTCACGTGTAAATACCCAAATTGTCTTCTGGCGCTTCAAGTGTAAATGTGATATCCACCTCTTGTCACAAAGGCTGACGCCGTCCCTTTGGAATAGGTGACGCCATCAGGTACAATTTCCAGCTTGAATTCTTAACTTTGTCGTTTTCTTCACTTTTTGCTCCAAAAATGTCCAAAATGTTTCCTTTTTTAGAATTCTCTTCAAAAGTACCTAAAATGACAAAATGAACGATTTAAGGTAATAATTGATCATATTATCACGACTTAAGGCTTAAATGACCCCTTAAAAGCGTAACAAATTTCGCCTCATCAAATACCCTTACACTTGAGATTTGCTTGTCCTCAAGCAAATGAGGTTTTATTCTAATCAAAATACAAGCTAGGGTCATTTAACATTAATATAAAAGTAATTACAACACATGATCGTTCCACCTTAATCAAAACAAGCACGGAGATTATATACTAGCATCTCACAAATAGTGTTTGGATGCTCTCATCTCTCGGGTGTCATAAACCAAAATATAACTAATGGAAATGGAAAAATATCACTCACTACCTGTCATAGCAAATAGATTACTATAGGCTTGGAAAGGATCAAAAACCTCCACCACTTGGCGTAAGCACCTAGGAAAACTATCAAAGAGGTTTTTTTTAAAGGGTTATAATGTTAGGTGTAGGGATATGGAAAACACGGTTTGTTGGATAAAGGGATATTTTACTGGTGGCAAGTTAATTATATTAGTTAATTACATGTACAATACGGCGTTGCTAAGCCAAGACTCGACTCAACTTAGGCTAATAATAAAATAACATAAACTCAAATAAAAACAAAAGAAAACAGGATGGTAGTCCGTGTGTTTTTTTTCTCTTTTTCTTTTTCTCTTTTTTTTTTTCATTTTTTTGATTTATTTTATTATTATTATTATTATTATTATTATTATTATTATTATTATTATTATTATTATTATTATTATTATTATTATTATTATTATTATTATTATTATTATTATTATTATTATTGCATACACTCTTGCCCTACCATCCAAAATAATACATCAAGGGGGCTGGTTCTCCCTTACACTTGAACTTTTACATACTTTACGTGTAACTAATCCAATGACTCGAATTAAGATGATCAGAAACACTTGGAGTACTATAAAATATTAATGCACATATGGGGGTAATAAATGATTTAAAATATTAATGCAGATATGGGGGTAATAAATGATGTTCTTGCCCATTACTCCATAACAATAGTACTTTACCCATGAGTGCCAATCGTCCCAAAACAATATGTACAAGATATGACTCGACTTAGCAATTATGTAATCAATTAGACAATTAACTAAGGGTTTAAACAAAAGTTGTAACAATAATGCACTAAAGATGAGTGCATACAAGGAAGGCTAAAGCGATTTGGGTGTACATTTGGGGGTGGATTGTAAACAAATTCTTCCTTTAAGTAAAATGCTTAAAGTTAGAAACAAAAAAGATAGGCTTTGAGGGGTGTACTAGGGGTATCGTGTACTAAAGATGAGTACATCGCAAAGGTGTGGGAAAATTACTTGACTAATGAAGTCAATGTAATTATAAAAAGAAACAGGTTTAAAAACATGGGTTATCCTATGCCTCTTATCATGTAGTAATTCCAACTACACTAATGTAGTCTTACATGTGGTCTTAGAATGGATCACTAACGCAAGTTCTAGAATCTAAATGCTACCGGTACACACATAAGCACTAGGGCTTTTCCTATCAAATCTAAGGGCGAACCTTACATATTTGGGGTTGAAATTTTTGAGTAGTACGTTTTTTTGTGCTAGTCACATAACTCCTATCAATGAGACGCTTGTTGATAAAAAAGTTGGGCGTTCCTTGTTTGGACTCCTGTTCTCGTACCAATTGGATCTTAATGCTTGAGACCTACGCACTAAGAAAGCAAACAACACCGTTAGGCTTATCGTGGGATTGTCTCCCACGATTATCCTCCGGCGTGAGAGTAAGTAATCGGTTTAGGGTTTTAATGAAGAGTTAGGGTTATTAGATGATACTTTAGTGAGGGCCGAGATGCCCTTTATATACACATGGAATCCTTGTTGGTTTCACGTTCCTTACTCTTTGGCGTATCCCTATTAATACGGTCCCTTGATCCTTATCCCATAAATAAGAGATCCTATATCAAAACCGTAAATAGTAGATTCGAATTTGGGCCTTTGTAAGCCCAAATCTTGATCATGATAGCCCATGCGTGATGGGCTTAGATATTAGTAGTGTCCATTGGTCGGGTTCATGACCAGAGTGCGGACTATACTTCATCATGTCCCCCCAGTCTATATGCGCAAGGGGCAACCGCGTATGCTAGACTAACAACTACAGCGGAAAATTATCTAGAATGCGTGGCGGGGATGCTTCAAGTGTTTCCCGCCAAAAAGAAATATACGGTGTATCTAGTCCAAATTAGTCCCGAATATCCCTCGGAAATCGTGAGGAGGTGGGTGAAAAGTGTTGTACCTCTTGATCTCCCAGCTACACGATTAGAACTAGTGGGATCCACATGTCAAGCATCCAAGACTGTGGGTAACCATAGATAAAGGGTATCCTCCCTTTCACTGTGATTACCACAGTAAAAATATACCATTTCCGCCATTGTTAAGCTTTCCATACATCAATCAAGAACTCAATATTTACGAAGGTAATAGCGCCTACGCGTCTGCATCCATCAAAATTTAATAATGGTTCTTAAATTATCCAATTTTACCTCCGATATAACCGAGGATGAACTTTGTGAGTTCACCTCAGATTATTATATTCCTATCGCATTGCACCCGGTAGTACCGGTGGCAACTGCATCCATGGCTGATTTCCCTGAGGGAAAAGTAGGGGTATACACACGTTTTTTCAAATTTGCGAATCAGCGCGTGCCCATTTTACTATTCTTGTGCGATGTCCTTAATTATTATCGCCTTCATATATCCCAGCTGTACTACATAGGCGCAGCTAAAGTAACCAATTTTGAAGTAAACTGTCGTTTGCTGGCAATTAACCCTACCATCAATCTCTTCCGCGCGTTTTATCACACAACCTGGTCAAACAGGTGGGTGTCCTTTTCCAAGCACGCAGTGCGCCTTCAATGTTACATGGAAAAGCTAGACGCACTTAGGAATTAGAAGGAGAGGTTTTTCTGGGTTGATGATATAGTGTTCCCTTGGGCCTTTGAGTTCTATACCCAGGGGACGTTACCAAAGGATGAGCGCCCAAACCTCGGGACGTACAGCGCAGATGATGCTGAGATGATAAATGCCAACCGCATCCCCATAAACTCCTACCCAGAAGAGTTTTTGGTGCACATGGGTATCAGTCGCAACTACTTCCAAAGTCCGGATGAGGTGCCAACTTTTTTGGATGAGAATAACCGGGGTGGGTGCTTGTCCTTCCTTTCCTTCGCATCTGTAGTGTAAGCGCTCTCTTGTATTTGTAACTTTATGTAACTCCTTTTTGTTTGTTGTTTGTTGTTTGTTGCACAAAGATGGATCTATTCAGCATAGTGAAGCTGGCTAAGCCCACACAGGTGACCGTAGGGGTGCGCCCCTTGAGAGATGGTGAGACACCAATTTTGGAGGCTACTGCAGGGCGCACCATGGAGTTTGTGCAGGAGGAGCCGGTAAATGCCTCCCCAGTGGTTCTGGAGGCGACCCCAGTGCACAGTTCTACTGTCGGAAAGATCAGATCTGTGCTTGATCCTTGGTGCCTGGGCGCACTGGTTGTTCCAGAGGCCTGCTTAGAGGTTGAATCACTTTGATGCTTTTTCCCCTGTAGGTCACCATATGTTTTCTTCACCTGCGGAGTCCGCTGGTTTACGTTTTCGTGTTTCGTCATTCTAGTTCTTAGTGTGTGGTCCCACGGATGGCGCCACTTGTTGATACAAAAGTTGGGCGTTCCTTGTTTGGACTCCTGTTCTCGTACCAATTGGATCTTAATGCTTGAGACCTGCGCACTAAGAAAGCAAACAACACCGTTAGGCTTATCGTGGGATTGTCTCCCACGATTATCCTCCGGCGTGAGAGTAAGTAATCGGTTTAGGGTTTTAATGAAGAGTTAGGGTTATTAGATGATACCTTAATGAGGGCCGAGATGCCCTTTATATACACACAGAATCCTTGTTGGTTTCGTGTTCCTTACTCTTCGGCGTATCCCTATTAATACGGTCCCTTGATCCTTATCCCATGAATAAGAGATCCTATATCAAAACTGCAAATAGTAGATTCGAATTTGGGCCTTTGTAAGCCCAAATCTTGATCATGATAGCCCATGCGTGATGGGCTTAGATATTAGTAGTGTCCATTGGTCGGGTTCATGACCCGGGTGCGGACTATACGTCATCAACGCTTATTAAGACTAAAGTTTCACTCCTACATATTGCAAAAAATTTTAAATTTGGTGCTAAAATTACCCTAACAAGTGTTTCTCTTAGTTTTATTACACATCTACTATTAGACAAGACAAAAATCAAGTGCAATTGTAATCTCTAAGGGATCTTCATTTACCCCCCCCCTACACTTAAGCTGAACATCGTCCCCAATGTTCAATTGAAAGAAAGTAAAAGTAAGGAAAATGAAAAGATGAAACAAATACTCCCCTGATTCGTTCGATGTGGATGATGTAGTAACATGGTTAAATCCTCCTCCAAGAAAATGTGAAAACTTCAAGATTAAAGCAGCGCCAAAAGCTTGATTATCCATGTACATCTTCTTGTCCAATATAACTTGTTAATTAGCTGAGAAAACAAACAAGAAAACCTCGCGTAAAATCAGCGGTAAATCTACATAAAAATAAATCCTAGAAAGCAAGTAAAGATATAATGCTTGTCGAATGAATGTTTGCAGATTCCTGGAGTTTATAAAATACAGATTTTATGAAACTTTGCAATTCCGGTAGAAAAACAAAACATGCAAAATTTTCAGAAAATTATACTTGACGTCGTCAGGTGATGCCTGACGCCGTCAGAATTGACCTGACAAAATTCTTCTATTTTGTTTCCCGAAAATTTCTAGAAAAACCTATGTTCTAATTCCTGGAATCCTGCAAAACAATCATTATGAATCGATACAAGCAATTGACTCAAACAAATACTAATATGTATGTTTATATCTCATTGTTATCGTTCATGCTCAATCTGTTCTTAAAAACAAATTTAGATTTCCCTTAGACTTATCTTTTGCAAAATACCTTTATATGTAATCAAGTCGAAGTTAAAAGCAAAATAAAGCATTTTCACAAAATGTTTGATACATGAACAATAAGCAATAAAAATAAAACAAACATACGAAAGTAAATAAAATCAAATAAACAAACAAACAAACAAATAAAGCTTGGGTTGCCATCCAAGAAGTGCTTTTCTTTATTGATGAGTCTTGTAGCTAGACTCAAAGTCATGCCCTATTACGAGACTCCATCGTAATTCACGTTATCTAGGTCATCCCCGTTATCATTGTCAGAATCACTTTGATAGTGTAAGTATTTGGGATCCTCAAAACTCCACATTTCTATCCTATGTTTAGAACTAAGTTCATTAACTCCCTTGAAGAACCCACGCTCCAAATTGAAAGGTCTCTTACATCCTCTCCTAACGTCATCGTCACCTAATACTACTTGAGATCCGAGTTTATCAAGTACGTCTAGTCCATCGTGACCCAATTCTCTATACTCCCAAGACTTATGAGGGGTTTGAAATGAGACTTCCTTAACCCCGTCGGTGAAGGTCATTATCTCATTTTCACTATCTATCGCCAGATTAGTGATTTTGCAAAAAGGGGCACCGAAAACTACTTGTGATAACCTAGGGACTATGTAATCTTCTATGTTATCCACAATTGTAAAGCTCATCGTGAAAATCATATTACCAACAAATACCTGCACGTCATCATCTTGACCAATCACATCCTTTCCTTATACACTAATGGTGTGGTGTGTGCTTATTCACACACCTTTTTCTGGCCAAACTATGACCAAAATAGACACAAACTAACCATAATTGCCAAAGATATTGTGTTTTTGTGCTTGTGATCATGCAGGAACGGATATTTCAGAAATTGGCATAAATCGGGCCAAAAAGGACAAAAACGAGCACGAGTTTGGAAAACGTGTCAAAAGCCAAAGCCGGGGAAGCAAATTACCATTTTTGAGCTCAGATTGTCAAAATATACCTTGAAGAATCACAGAACGCCAGGAATAATCCTTGGAGCAAAAGTTTACAAAATTGGCAGAAATGGTCCCTCAAGTTTGAAAAATGACAGAATTGGCCCATGAGCATTTGTTTTGGAATAAAAGTCAACAAAGGTCCTTGGGAAATCAAAAGTTATCATAATTAGTCCTTTGGTGAAAATTTTGGGAATTTGGCAAGTTAGTCCCTACACTTTGAAACATTGGCAGAAATGGTCCCTGGTGATTTAATTTTGGAAAATAATTATTAAGGGTCTTTTGGAAATTGGAATGTGGCAAGAAACATCCTTGGAATGAGTTTGAAAAGTAGGCAAACAAGGTCCCTCAAAATTCAGAAATTACAACTTTGGTCCATGTGTTAATTACTAAACCAAACGGATCCTTTTATTATTAATAAACCAAAAACCAAATCCAGTCCACAACACAAACACAACCCATGCTAATCTATGGCCCAATCCCACCCTAAGCCCAAAACCAAACCCACGTTTAATATTACCGGGGTCAAACCCCGGTCAAACAATACTCCTTCCCTCCTAACCCTCACCACTTGCCCTGCACATCCATCACCTCACCACCCCCACCTTATCCATCACATCCATCGCCCAACCCACCAAATTGCACTCCCAAAAAACCACAATAAATGCCACCCCCCTTTGCAAGTTATCTGAGCAATTGGTATAAAACCAATTTTCCCGCCAAAATCATTCAAAGGCTTGGATTGTTTTTAACTGATCCAATGGCTACAATTTTTGTTGGGATTTGCTCAGAGGACCATGGGAAACCCTAAAAAGTCATTATAAAAGGAGAAAGAAGCAGAAGAGAAGAGTAGTAGTTAATAGTTTAAATTTTCATGTCGTTCCATTGTAATCTTAGTCATTAGTCATTAAATCTTCTTCAAAACACTTGTACTCAGTTCTAATATTGTACTTTAAGCTTTATTCAATCTCAATTCCAAGTTTTAACAGTTACATTCAAGATTTGCATTTTTAAGTGAAATTTCTCTTTTTAACTTAATCATGTTATAAGCCCTGTTTTACTATTTCATAAGCTCAATATAAGCTCGTTATAAGTCACTATAAGCTCAATATCCCTTAAGGCTTGTTTCATTTACAAAAACTCAAAAATGCAAAAAAAAAAAAAAAAAAAAAAAAAAAAAAAATTAAGTGAAAAATAAAAATCAGTGAAGAAGTGAAGAAGAAGGCTGAAGCATGGTAAATCTTGGATGGCCATGGGTTAGTAGCCTCATGGGAAGCTGTAGGAAGTGATTTGGGTCCTTGGTTCCTTATTTCTAAGCTGGAAAGGTTTTGTAAGCCATTCTATCATTTTTTGCTTATTACTGTTGAAGTGCTTATTCTCTGCTTATTTCTGGTTCTTTTGCTTATTAGGTATATTTAAGTTAAATTATTGCTTAATATTGTGTAATTGTTCACTAGTGTTCATTGTGCTCATATTTCTTAGTTTCACTGCCAAATTAGTACATCATTAAATCTTAGGTATTTGTGGTTAATATTTGTGTTTCTATGCTTGATTTAGTTTATTATATCACATTAAGTCATTCTAAATCAGTTTCATGGTCTAAATCGTTCACTTGTTTTAAAAATCTCAAAATCACTTTATTAAAAGGTTGTTTGGATTTGCTGATATACCTGAGTTGCAGGGTGATTGTGTTGTTGTTTTTGGTTGTTACCTGTTACACTAGGTTCTATTAGGTCTTTCAAAGCTTAAAAATCAGTGGTTATTTGAATAAAAGTCAAAATCACCCTTTGATCCCATTTACTATTCACTGTTAGATTTTAGGTTCCTTATTCTCATCATATCAGTTTATAAGTTGTTGGTATAACTTATTTTCATCTCATTTTAACTTATAATAGCATAATCAGTAAGTAGGAAGCAATCAAAGTTCATCAAAGTCAAACTTAGGACAAATTTTAAAAAGGTCAAATTGCATAGTTTTGAAGAAATCCAAAATTGGTCAAAATTTTCATGTGCATGTTTCTAATCCATTTGACCTAAAACTTTTGGAAAATCAAGTCCTAAAGCTTAGCTTTCACACATTTATTTTTGCTTATTTTTAGGATTTTTCTAACCTGCTTATTTGGCCCCTTGTTTTGACCTGTTTTCCCAAAAGCTCCCCTGCACCAGGGTTGTGAGCTTGATTTCATAAGATCATTAAGAGCTTATCTGTGAGCCTTAGGCCTTAAGACTTGGCTTTTTGTGAAGCTTGTTGACCCAACTAATTAGATCAGTCCTTATTTGGGCCTTTGAACCCTTGCCCCCAGCTTATTTTGGTCCTAGACTTACCCTCACCACATCATTATACTGACTCACTCAGTGTGACCAAGCCATTTTGATAAGCTCATTGTGAGCTTATTAGTGGGACCCAGGGTGTGAAGCTTGGCTTATTTAGAAGCCCTCTAGGTCAGCTTATTGGATCAAGATCCCTTTTAGACCCCCAAGCTTATTTGTGGGCCCCACATAGGCCTGCAAGTGACCCCTTTTGGCCTGTTTATCCCCAGGTTTTGGATTTAGCTTATTTATGGTCTTGTTCTTAATCATGTGGCTTATTTGTTTGTGTTAGCATATTCTCAGTGTATTATAATTATAGTTAGCTTAATTTGCAAGTTGGTCCAGTTGTTAGCTTATTGAATAGCTTTTTAAGTTTTAAAATCCATTTTGGCCTTAATAAGCCAACTGTTAAGCTCATAAGCTCACAAACAGCTTATTTTGTGTTTGTATAAAAAACCATTTTCATAAAAGTTGCTTATTTTCATTGGTCATATAGTTTTGTAAAAAAAAATAAAAAAGAAAATAAAATAGAAGAAGTGTCACTTGTGAGGTTCGAACCTGGGACCTCTTGGTTCCAAAAACAAACCAAATTAAAGATGAGCACCGTCTGAGCTAAGTGATACTTAGTGTTTTAATTCTCCACTCTTTTAATAGTGATAGCTTCTATTTAATTAGATTTAGCTTATTTGTTTATTTTCTCTGCTTTTTCAATAAGCATTTGTGTGTTTTTATATTTTTCTTAAGTTTCTGTCACATTGTAGTATTTGTGTAAAAATTTTCCTAATTTTCTGTTTTGATTAGTATTTTTAAAAATTGATTTTATTTAAATTAGTTTTAATTAAAAAATCAAAAATAAAATCCATTTCTGCTTATTAATACGCACTAGTACCTTTTTATATTTTTCCTAGGTTTGTATTATTAAAAAGTATTTTTAGATAAATGTTGATAATTTTTACTGTTTATTTAATATTTTTTATAATTAATTTAGTTTAAATAGCTTTTAATTAATAAAAAGTAATTAATATCTAAATTAGCTTATTTATAATTTTTTAAAATTTTTATAATTTTATAGGATTCCTGTGATAGTTAATTAGTTTTATAAAAATTTTCATAATTTTCTAAGCCATTTTAGTATTTTTATTAATTTAAATTAGTTTAAAGTTTAAACTAGTTATTAAATAGTTTTTAATTAATATTAAATAATTAAAAAAATCAAAAAAATAATTTTCTTTTTTATAAAATTTTCTTTTAATATTAAGTTTGTAAAAAAGTCACTTTCACCCCCTTAGAATTATTTCCGCTTCATTTCCACTTTTTCAGTGCGTAGTTACATTTATTTTAATTTTAATTTACGTTTTAGGTTTAACTACGTATCTGATTTCCTGTAATTGTTAATATCTGTAATTTATCTCATTTTCTTTAATATCTGATTAGTGTAATTAAATCCAAATCATATTCTTGTTACTTTCCTTAATCACTGAATCCCTTAAACGTTTTCCAAATACAATTTCATACCTCGCTGGGACATAACGACCCTGAAAAAAACTGTGCTTACACCGGATCATAAATTGATCTCTCCCCTCCCACTCAGGATTGACCTGTTTACCACACTCACTTGGTTGACTTAAGGACTGACTGTCTGGGAGGAGTCAAATTTTGGCGCCGCTGCCGGGGAAGTTGTTGCGTATTTTAAAACGTTTAGTAGTTAAGTGATTTTCAAAACCCTCCTTGTACAAATTTCACCACTTTGTAAATTTTTTTAAAAATCAAAATCAATCAAAAAAGTCATTAAAGCTTTTCCTAAAGTGTTAATAACACCAAAAAAATCAAAAACAACACAACAAATCGTAAAGTTAAATTACTTCGTATTCTTTAAGATTACAACATATACAGGTGGTAAAGGCAAGTTCTAACATTAAATTGCGAACAGAAAAGAGATCCATTCTTCTCTTCCGCCAGCCTGCGAGTAGTCTTAAAGGAAACGATTTCGGTTAGCGAATCGATTCCAAAAATATTTCCAAAAGTTTTTCACACACACCCACAAAAAGCCAAAAACATTTTTGTTTTCTTGTTAAATAAATACATGATGCGTGGGAATCGCACCTTGCTTTACCTCTCGAGGGATCTCGAGAAGCTTACAACCCCCACCAGGCAGTGTACCTGATCGTTGTAGTATAGTATAGTGACAAGTACCGGGGGATTGATCGTTCAGCTTAGGAATAGTGTCGCTAGGATTAGAAAACCTAATTTACTAGTTCTAGAGGTGAGGGATGATTATTTTTTGTGTTTTTATATTTTTTTGAAAGCAAGTAAAATCTCGGGTTTTTGAAGAGTGGGCGGAATTAGTTGCTATTCAACTAACCCAAAGCTAAGATATATTCAAAATAAAATAATAAAAATGAAATTAAACTAAATTATACTAATGTTGTGAGCAGTAATTGGAGAAATTGTGTTTACTTAGACTTCACTACTCCCTAGATATCTTTTACATGTTAATTACTTGTTATACTTGTATGGATGACGGATTGTATTCCTTAATATCATTCGTGGGGTGGCATACATAACTCCCCAACTCTATGAGCTCTTATCTCCTCCTACACCATGACCCAGCACAACTATAGGGATTGTAAACAGTGGCTCATGCATTAAATACAACCAATAAAGACCTAGTACGCCTCGGTTCATGTTTCTTAAGACGTTCAAGCATGTTACCATTTGGAGATCTGCCAGTTTTCTTAAGCCTAACATATAAATCATTCATCCAAGAACAAGAATAAACAAGTAATCAACACATAATCAACATCTAGGTTTCATTAGATCTAAGCAAACACAAGAGAGATCTAGCCTAGCATAATGGAATTGAGACAAGAACAAGAGATAAACAACCAACACATAGACATATTGATTGAATTAGAAGAACACTTATCTCAATTACAATGCAAGGTATCAAGGGTTTGGAACCCTTGAAAAACCTGTAAAAGAGGCACCAAATTCGTCTTTAGGGTTTCACCAAAACTTCTCTCTTTTTTAATGAAAAAACTAGAAAACTATATATAGGAAAAGTAGGCTGACGGCGTCAAGAGTTACATGTGACGCCGTCACCTCGCCGCCATATACTTCCTCGGACGGCCTTGATCTACTTATGACGGCCTATGTGACGCCGTCACCGACCACGGTATTTTATTCTTGCCACTTTGACGCCGTCATGAAGGCGTTTGACGCCGTCACCACCTTCGGTATTTTAATCTTCATGTCTGACGCCGTCAAGATATTACTCTTGACGCCGTCACCTTGTATCTTCAGCATGGAAATTTGGTACTTTGCCGTTTTCTTCACTTTTATGCTCCAAAAACGTCCAAAATGGCTTCTTTTCCAGAATTCACTCTCCAAACACCTAAAATCACAAAAGGAACGATTTAGGGCAATATTTGATCAAATAAATTCGGATTCGGGCTTAAATGACCCCCTAAAAACGGATCATTTTTTGCCTCATCATATACCCCTACACTTGAGATTTGCTTGTCCTCAAGCAAATGCGCTTTTATTCTACTCGAAAGACAAGTTAGGGGTCATTTAACACTAATATAAAAGTAATTACAACAAATAATCGTTCCACTAAAGACCAATAGACAAGCACGGAGGTCATACACTAGCACCTCACAACTAGTGTTTAGATACTCACATCTCTCGGGTGTAATAAAGTAATATAACATTATGGAAATGGAAGATATCTCTCACTACCTGTCATAGCAAAATAGATTACCATAGGCTTGGGAAAGGATCAAACCTCCACCACATGGCGTAAGCACCTAGGATAAACTATCAAAGAGGTCTTTTAAAGGGTTGTAACGTTAGGTGTAGGGATATGAAATACACGGTTTTGTTGGATAAAGGAAGTTTTACTGGTGGCGAGTTAACAATCTTGGTTAATTACATGTACAATATGGCGTTGCTAAGCCAAGACTAGATTCGGCTTATGCTAATAAATGAAAAATAATAAAAAGGGATGGTAGTCCGTATGTTTTTTCTCTTTTTCTTTTTCTATTTTTTTTTCTTTTTCTTGTTTTTTCTATATATTTTTTTTTTCGTTTTTTTTTTATTTTATTTTATTTTATTTTTTTTTTTTGCATACACTCTTACCCTACCATCCAAAATAATACATCATAGGGGTATAAATGTTCCCCTTACACTTGAATCTTTACATACTTTACAATTAACTAATCTAATGACTCGAATTAAGAAAATCAAAACACTTGGAGCACTTTTAAGATTAACGTACATATGGGGGTAATAAATGATGTTCTTCCCCATTACTCCATAAAATAAGTACTTACCCATGAGTCCCAATAGTCCCAAAACAATATGTACAATGATATGACTCGACTTAGCAACCATATAATCAATTAGAAAGTTAACTTAGGGTTTAACAAATAACAATAATGCACTAAAAATGAGCGCATACACGGAAGGCTAAGGCGATTTGTGTAACAATTCACATTTTTCAGGTTAATTACTATTCCCGGAAAATTCACTATTCACTTTTACTATTCATTTCTTTCCGAAATTTTCCCGAAAGTTGATTTTTATTTGATATTCTCGAATGATAATCATTTCCATGGAAAATTAAATGTTTGACATCCGTCAGATCATTTTCGTGAAAGTTATTAAGGAATTACATGGAATTACACGTTTTAGGGTAAAACGTCAATCAGAAATTCTACGCACAATGAAATTCAACCCCGTCAGGTGACCCCACATCGGAAAAATGTTTGACACGCTCATGATTTATTTGAGAATTAATCGTGACTGAGAAAAACATGACCAAAGACTTCCCGGCAGGTCACCCAAGCCAGTACTACTCTCGCATGAGCACGCTAAACCGTATGGGCGATTAACCGTTAGACCACAAAACGCGGTTCTAAGAAGATTTGAGTTTTCAACTTATTAGAAAAAGTCAACATATTTTTCCCTCCTCCATTGACCAAAAATCATCCCTTGATGTTATAAGTCATTCCTTGATTTTTAGGCTTACGGTTTGATGTCTAAAAGACATATAATACCAACCGACACTAGACTGAGCCCAGTCTAGACATTATAAGTCATTTTAAATCATTTTTATCACATTAGAAAAGTAACATTTTACTTTTCTCAATTTTACGCAATATTCGTACGTTTTACGTATTACGCGTTTTAGACCCGTGTTTCCAGTTTTTAGCAGGGTTTACCACCCAAATGGAACCTACCACTCATTTTATATTTTATTATGGAACATATGGACATGTTTACCAATACTTTCAAGTTCCATAATTTTACGACACCCGGTTTTACGTTTTGAGGCTTAATCATTTACGATTGGCATTTCCCGGAGTCAAAACTAACCAAGTATCTTGGATAATACCAAGAAAAGTCCACACTTGCTCCCCAAGCTTGACCAAACCGCCCTAGGAGGGGGGAGTCACACCCATGTGGCTTCATCTCATGAATTTACCCTTAAATCAACACTTATTTACAACTTGGTCACCAAGTTGTAACACTTTCCTATTAAGCTTCCTAACCTCCTCAAAAACCATATAAATAGCCCCCTCCCCTTCACTTGAAACGCCACACCTCACACACCATTCTCTCATTCTTTGCTCATTCTCTTCCAAGTTTCATGCAAGATTCAAGTACCATATCAATATCTAAAACCTAGTTAGGTTTTCATTCATCAAAACACTTCCATAACTTCATATACTTGGTGATTTCTCTTGAGTTTGAATCCACTCAAGTCACCTCAACCTTCATCATCCATCTTTCAAGATTACAAGGGTAGAAAGATTGCATGAAGTGAAGTGGGTTGAAGCAAGTCTATCAAAGTCCTATCCTTACATGTTAACTTCCTTTCATCTTTGAAAGCCAAAAGTTGTAAGCCAAACCCTAACATGATTCTTGTTAAATAATCATATTCATGTTATTTACATATTATTTGTGCTATATTATGTATTGTATTCATGTCCATGATGTATAAAAGTGAGTAAAACAAGTTATTGTACATGATTGATAAGACAAGTTACTATAACAAGCAAACTAGTGACTTTCTTGGAAAACCACGACCAAAATGGTAAAATTATGATATTGGATCATTACATATTACAGTATAGGACTTAACAAGGAAACCATAGCAATTTGAACCACCTAAAACGAGTATACGAGTCAAAAGTTACGCCCATTTGAAGTTACCAAAACTTTTCGGCAAACTGCCAAATACCATTCTGATCAAATTTGGGTTTTGAAAGTCCCACTTCTGGTCCGATTCATCAAAAAGTTAAAACATGAAAGTTGTCCGGAACAACGTTTTCGTTCAGGAGTAAAGAAGCTCGAGCCCTGAAAACGCTTTTCGAGTGATAAATTTCTTCAAATTCTAAACAGCCCATTTTTAGACAAAGTCATTACATATAGGTTATGGTTTATGAAGACCAAAGGGGTCTTATGACCTATAATCAAGACCACCACCATGGCTAGAGCCAAGGTTGTGTCTCATGACTTTAGAACAAGGACCAAAGGTCATGGCTAGGCCATGACGAAATGACCAAGTAAACTTACATAGGCGTAAACATGAAACAATGAATTAGGCGATAACTTGAACAAGCAATTTGGATCTACTTCACTTGAAAAGGAACCATGAGATATACAAAGAGAAAATGGTCATACAAGACTTATGAAACTACCCCTAATAACAATCTTCATGTACAAATAAACTTTCCTAAGTTTATACAAATATCGGACATGTAACTTTCGGATCAAAACTTATATCTATATATTTCATCAACTACTACAATAGTAGGGAGCCTCATGTGAGGAGTTCATTATGTAAGCCGTCGAGTTGAGTTGTGGATTTACGAGTTAAAGTGTCCTGGCTCCTCGAACGCTTACTAACATGGCTTCTGAAATATGTCAGCCCGAACGGTAGTAAACGATATACCAAACATACATGTTCATGAATCTTTTCTTTCAAAGACATACAATATACATCATACCACATCATGGACTAAATGCAAGATATATATATAGGCACTACTTCATATTCTTTACTCCGATCCTAAGTCGCGACATTCTATTATAGGTTGCTCGTAGAAATCTTCACGATTCGACCGTTACATTCATTACTTGCTACATAACTTAAGGTGAGTTCATAGCCCCACTTTACATTACTTCAATGTTTTACAAACCCTTGGGGGGAATACATGCTATTTTTAACCGATCACAATGTTTTTAAATTGTATGCTTACCTGATTGTTTTATTATCACTAAGTACCATCCTTGCCAAACCAAGATCCCTTATTATGAACCATTTAATCACTAGAAATAGTGAGCGCGAATATTAATAATAGGCCTAATGGGATTGACGAATCCCATTTGTATTGACTAAGTGCAAACAAATGCATTAATATTTGAGACATTAGGTATGACGGCAAAGTACCTACCGGGATAACTCCGCCGATCGATATTGGTACCCGTTAACGTTATGGTGTCATAAGCTTAGTAATGATAATACCTGTTTTGTTTTCCAAACATTGGTGTGAGCCTATAACTCACACTACCAACATATTGTGTTCAATCGATTTAACAAACTCTATGAATATCACTCAACCTTTGTGTTGACCTCTCAAGCATGTATTTCAGGTTCATGACGATCAAGGATGGCACGGAAGGACACGGATACTCAAGAGGGCTATAAATTTTATTATCATTCAAAACTCATTTATTATACATTGTAAACATGGAACCAATTGGGACCTCATTTTGTAATCTCTGATATTTATATAATTTGAAATCTTTTAAAACGACTCAATTGGAGTTCGTTTTCTATTATTGTGACTATTGTGCCGTCAAGTAACACCCAGGTTGAATTCCGCTGCATCCATGAATTGGGGGTGTTACAGATTGGTACCAGAGCCATGGTTATAGAGAAACGGGTCTAATTGAGACCTAAACTATAACTACAATCACAAACAAAAACATTTTATAGCTTTCCGCTCTCCGTGTCTTCCATCCTCCAGACGATTATGGATTTAGTAAGCATGTTATGATACACAAACATGTTAGTATATTCATATATACCCATTTTGAGCATTTCCCCGTAAGCATTAGTATATTGATTTATAAACTCGGTTTATTTTCAATTATTTATCTAAACAATGGACTAAACATATCTGTGTATGCCTATTCTAGGGCATTTCGATACAATCACATTCTCCCAATCATGTTCCTACTCCAACATTTTATGTCCAAGACATTGTAACTGATTGCAATGGTCTTTCCTATTTTCCAAGACATTGTATTATACAATGGTCTTAATCATTTCTCAAATGTTTTGAGTCACACAATGGTTTAACCTACTTCCGAGACATTGTGTTTTGTGCAAATGGTCTCTAGAATTATTCCATCACATCATCAATATCATTTCATATGATATCAAAAACCCGTCACAACCTATCGATTTCTAAATAGAAATATGAGATTTCTAAAGGACAAACAAATCCATCACCTACAAAAGCTGAAGTTCAGCCCTACATTCATCAAAGTTTTCTTATGAAACCTTCATTGTTAAAAGTTCGTGATCCTGGCCAAGTATGTTCTATTTTAGAACTACTTAAAAACTTCCTTTCCATACGTACCTACCCTTACTATCTTCTATGCAATGGAATGTGAAAACATGGGTTACAAGTCTTGTATGGCCGGGACTTGCAATTGAAGGGTTTGACATTGCCTTTGTTTAGTGGACAGTTTCCCGAAAGCAACGGACATATCAAAAGTATACCTAATTTAGGTATTTGAAAATTTTATCGAACCTTGGCTAAATATAGACTAGTCACCTATATTTAACCTTGGGACAGTGGAATATAGTCTGACTAACTATATTCGACTTAAAATTTTCCAATACTGAGAATAGTTGTACTAGGGTTATGTTTAGGTTGATTTCCTACATGAACACGATAAACCACCAGAATTCTTTAAAACAATCTAGAGACACGATAGTACCTTACCACTCAGCAAAATCTTAACACCTTATTTGTATGATCTAAATTCATTCTTGAAATTTTTTTTCATTTATGAGATAATCCGAACTACTATCTTGGGATAGTTACCAATTCTTCTCTTCATCCTGTAGAAGTACTATCCTGTTTAGGTCCTAAGGATACCATTCCATCATAAACTTTTAAAATCTCTTAAGATTTTTAAAGCAAACTCAACATCTATACCTAAGAGTATTAATGTTAAGCATACACTAAGCACTTTTGTTCATCAACATATCACAACATTACCTTCACAACCGTGGCAAACACAAGCTCATTAATAGATCTTGATGCACTTTTGAAGCTCAAATCATCCTTAGTTACATCACAAGCACCCTCATCAGCTTTACAAGATTGAATATTCATCTTGTACTTTTGGAACACCAGTATCATCTCGTAATACCCTACCTTGTAACTCACCGACTAAGTATGAATGTTGTGTAGGATGATTTGTAATTATTTGAATGGATTGGGATGCCTTTTCATTTAAATAAAGACATTTTAAATCACTAAACCATAAGTTTATATTTCCCTATTTACATTGTTTGGGATGCCTCTCTATGTAAATAAAGAATTATAAATAAGTGGACTTATTTGTATCCGAAATAACATAAGTATGAAGTCAATAAACACTAGGTACAACAACCGATTACCTACTAGGCTATGATTCCAATTACTATCTCAATTCCTATTAATATTCGACTGCTATATCAATTTCCTTTCATATTTCGACTATTACCATACCTTTCCTACATAAAAGTTAGGCCGACACACGACGCAGACCCCTAGAATTCCAAATCGAAAGTAGGGTTATGCAAAAGGTATCGCCTTGGAAAGGCTTGATATGATTCGGTAAACGAGGAAAACTAAACCCAAGATACATCGGACCATTCAAAATCCTAGCCAGGGTTGGCCATGTGGCGTACAGACTTGAGCTTCCATCAGAACTCAGTAGTGTACACCCCACTTTCCATGTATCTAACCTAAAGAAATGCTTGTCGGATGAATCACTAGTGATTCCACTCGATGAAATTCAACTCAATGACGATCTTCAATTTATTGAGGAACCCGTAGAAATCACGGACCGAGAGGTCAAACAACTCAAGCAAAGCCGTATTCCAATTTTCAAGTTCGTTGGAACTCACGACGTGGTTCTGAATACACATGGGAACGAGAGGACCAGATACGTAAGACATACCCACATCTTTTTACCAACAAAGTTTCTACTCCCAACGCAAATTGATCTCCGGGACGGAGCTCTCATATGGGGTGGAGACTGTAACAATTCACATTTTTCAGGTTAATTACTATTCCCAGAAAATTCACTATTCACTTTTACTATTCATTTCTTTCCGAAATTTTCCCGAAAGTTGATTTTTATTTGATATTCTCGAATGATAAATCATTTCCATGGCAAATTAAATGTTTGACATCCGTCAGATCATTTTCGTGAAAGTTATTAAGGAATTACATGGAATTACACGTTTTAGGGTAAAACGTCAATCAGAAATTCTACGCACAACGAAATTCAACCCCGTCAGGTGACCCCACATCGGAAAAATGTTTGACACGCTCATGATTTATTTGAGAATTAATCGTGACTGAGAAAAACATGACCAAAGACTTCCCGGCAGGTCACCCAAGCCAGTACTACTCTCGCATGAGCACGCTTAACCGTATGGGCGATTAACCGTTAGACCACAAAACGCGGTTCTAAGAAGATTTGAGTTTTCAACTTATTAGAAAAAGTCAACATATTTTTCCCTCCTCCATTGACCAAAAATCATCCCTTGATATTATAAGTCATTCCTTGATTTTTAGGCTTACGGTTTGATGTCTAAAAGACATATAATACCAACCAACACTAGACTGAGCCCAGTCTAGACATTATAAGTCATTTTAAATCATTTTTATCACATTAGAAAAGTAACATTTTACTTTTCTCAATTTTACGCAATATTCGTACGTTTTACGTATTACGCGTTTTAGACCCGTGTTTCCAGTTTTTAGCAGGGTTTACCACCCAAATGGAACCTACCACTCATTTTATATTTTATTATGGAACATATGGACATGTTTACCAATACTTTCAAGTTCCATAATTTTACGACACCCGGTTTTACGTTTTGAGGCTTAATCATTTACGATTGGCATTTCCCGGAGTCAAAACTAACCAAGTATCTTGGATAATACCAAGAAAAGTCCACACTTGCTCCCCAAGCTTGACCAAACCGCCCTAGGAGGGGGGAGTCACACCCATGTGGCTTCATCTCATGAATTTACCCTTAAATCAACACTTATTTACAACTTGGTCACCAAGTTGTAACACTTTCCTAGTAAGCTTCCTAACCTCCTCAAAAACCATATAAATAGCCCCCTCCCCTTCACTTGAAACGCCACACCTCACACACCATTCTCTCATTCTTTGCTCATTCTCTTCCAAGTTTCATGCAAGATTCAAGTACCATATCAATATCTAAAACCTAGTTAGGTTTTCATTCATCAAAACACTTCCATAACTTCATATACTTGGTGATTTCTCTTGAGTTTGAATCCACTCAAGTCACCTCAACCTTCATCATCCATCTTTCAAGATTACAAGGGTAGAAAGATTGCATGAAGTGAAGTGGGTTGAAGCAAGTCTATCAAAGTCCTATCCTTACATGTTAACTTCCTTTCATCTTTGAAAGCCAAAAGTTGTAAGCCAAACCCTAACATGATTCTTGTTAAATAATCATATTCATGTTATTTACATATTATTTGTGCTATATTATGTATTGTATTCATGTCCATGATGTATAAAAGTGAGTAAAACAAGTTATTGTACATGATTGATAAGACAAGTTACTATAACAAGCAAACTAGTGACTTTCTTGGAAAACCACGACCAAAATGGTAAAATTATGATATTGGATCATTACATATTACAGTATAGGACTTAACAAGGAAACCATAGCAATTTGAACCACCTAAAACGAGTATACGAGTCAAAAGTTACGCCCATTTGAAGTTACCAAAACTTTTCGGCAAACTGCCAAATACCATTCTGATCAAATTTGGGTTTTGAAAGTCCCACTTCTGTTCCGATTCATCAAAAAGTTAAAACATGAAAGTTGTCCGGAACAACGTTTTCGTTCAGGAACAAAGAAGCTCGAGCCCTGAAAACACTTTCCGAGTGATAAATTTCTTCAAATTCTAAACAGCCCATTTTTAGACAAAGTCATTACATATAGGTTATGGTTTATGAAGACCAAAGGGGTCTTATGACCTATAATCAAGACCACCACCATGGCTAGAGCCAAGGTTGTGTCTCATGACTTTAGAACAAGGACCAAAGGTCATGGCTAGGCCATGACGAAATGACCAAGTAAACTTACATAGGCGTAAACATGAAACAATGAATTAGGCGATAACTTGAACAAGCAATTTGGATCTACTTCACTTGAAAAGGAACCATGAGATATACAAAGAGAAAATGGTCATACAAGACTTATGAAACTACCCCTAATAACAATCTTCATGTACAAATAAACTTTCCTAAGTTTATACAAATATCGGACATGTAACTTTCGGATCAAAACTTATATCTATATATTTCATCAACTACTACAATAGTAGGGAGCCTCATGTGAGGAGTTCATTATGTAAGCCGTCGAGTTGAGTTGTGGATTTACGAGTTAAAGTGTCCTGGCTCCTCGAACGCTTACTAACATGGCTTCTGAAATATGTCAGCCCGAACGGTAGTAAACGATATACCAAACATACATGTTCATGAATCTTTTCTTTCAAAGACATACAATATACATCATACCACATCATGGACTAAATGCAAGATATATATATAGGCACTACTTCATATTCTTTACTCCGATCCTAAGTCGCGACATTCTATTATAGGTTGCTCGTAGAAATCTTCACGATTCGACCGTTACATTCATTACTTGCTACATAACTTAAGGTGAGTTCATAGCCACACTTTACATTACTTCAATGTTTTACAAACCCTTGGGGGGAATACATGCTATTTTTTAACGAGCACAATGTTTTTAAATTGTATGCTTACCTGATTGTTTTATTATCACTAAGTACCATCCTTGCCAAACCAAGATCCCTTATTATGAACCATTTAATCACTAGAAATAGTGAGCGTGAATATTAATAATAGGCCTAATGGGATTGACGAATCCCATTTGTATTGACTAAGTGCAAACAAATGCATTAATATTTGAGACATTAGGTATGACGGCAAAGTACCTACCGGGATAACTCCGCCGATCGATATTGGTACCCGTTAACGTTATGGTGTCATAAGCTTGGTAATGATAATACCTGTTTTGTTTTCCAAACATTGGTGTGAGCCTATAACTCACACTACCAACATATTGTGTTCAATCGATTTAACAAACTCTATGAATATCACTCAACCTTTGTGTTGACCTCTCAAGCATGTATTTCAGGTTCATGACGATCAAGGATGGCACGGAAGGACACGGATACTCAAGAGGGCTATAAATTTTATTATCATTCAAAACTCATTTATTATACATTGTAAACATGGAACCAATTGGGACCTCATTTTGTAATCTCTGATATTTATATAATTTGAAATCTTTTAAAACGACTCAATTGGAGTTCGTTTTCTATTATTGTGACTATTGTGCCGTCAAGTAACACCCAGGTTGAATTCCGCTGCATCCATGAATTGGGGGTGTTACAATTTGGGTGTACATTTAAGTGGGGTGTAACAAATTCTTCCTTTAAGTAAGATGCTTAAAGTTAGAAATGAAAAGATAGGCTCGGAGGGGTGTACTAGGGGTATCGTGTACTAAAAATGAGTACAACGCTAAGGGTGTGGGAAAAATTAGTTGACTTAACTAGCCAAGTAATATGACTTAAATGGTCAAGTAATTGTAATACTGGTTTAACACAAGGGTGATCCTAATGCCTCTTATCATGTAGTAAATCCTACCACACGAATGTAGTCTCACTAGCGGTCTCGGGATGCATCACTAACGCAAGTTCTAGAATCTAAATGCTACCGGTACACTCATAAGCACTAATAGTAAATGCTTTTCCTATCAAATCTAAAGGCGAACCTCACATTTTTGGGTGGAAAATTTTTCTGAATATACGGTTATGTGCTAGTCATACAACCTCCTATCCATGAGATGCTTGCTATGGCTAAAGTTTCACTCCTAAATGTTGTAAAAAATTTTAAATTTGGCGTTAAAATTGCACTAACAAGTATTTCTCGTAGTTTTATTACACATCTACTATCAAACAAAACAAACTCAAGCGAAAGTGCATATGTAAGGTATCATCTTTTTACCCTCCCCTTACACTTAAGATGAACATTGTCCCCAATGTTCAAGTAAAGAATGTAAAAGTTAAGAAGTAAAGAGAATGAAATCAAATACTCCCCTGATTCGCTCGGTATGGATTTTAGGTTGACCAGGTTAAATCTTCCTCCAAGAAAACGAACAATCAAAGCTTCCCTTCCAGAGTATAAATCATCTTCTTGTCATAAATAACCTGTAAATCCTGACAACAATAGACAAGGCAACCTCGCGTAAAATCGGCGACATCCTATATAAGTTACTAATCCTAGAAAACAAAGTAAGATATAATGCTTGTGGAATGAAGTTTGCAGATTTCCTGGAGATTATAAAACTTAATAATTCACAAAAACCATAAGACTCCGTTAGAAAAACAAAACCGGTAAAATTTCCAGATTTTTAACTCCTGACGCCGTCAAGAGTAATACTCTGACGCCGTCAGAATGGACCTGCAGAAATTCTTATGTTAAGTTTCCGGAAAATTTCTGGAAAAACTTTGTCCTACTTCCTGGAAAATCTTGCAAAACTTCATTATGACTCAATACAAGCATTTGACTCTAACAAATACGAATATACATGTTCATTTAAAATTCTGGAGAATCATGATTGGTTTGTTTCTTGAAAACATATTTGGGGTTTCCCCTTACACTTATCTTTTGCAAAAATACCTTTAGGTTGGAGTTAAGACTAGGCCAAACAACATAATAAAGTATTTCCACATTTTAATTAAGAAACATGATCAACCAACAATAAAAATAAAACATGCATACGGAAACAAATAACAATCAAACAAATAAAATCACACAAAACATGGGTTTCCTCCCAAGAAGCGCTTTTCTTTATTTACTAGTCTTGTAGCTAGACTCAAAGTCATGGGTTACTACGTGATTCGGGTGAGTTCCTCATTGAGGACATCTTTGGGATCGAACTTAGGTTTCAACTTCCTATCGGTTTCCTTAGTGTGGTATGATGTAACACCCCCAATTCATGGTTGCAGCGGAATTCGAACTGGGTGTTACTCGATGGCACAATAGTCACAATAATAGAAAACGAACTACAATTGAGTCGTTTTAAAAGATTTATCATTCAAATTGTATAAATATCAGAGATTACAAAATGAGGTCCCAAATGGTTCCATGTTTACAATGTATAATAAATGAGTTTTTGAATGATAATAAAATTTATAGCCCTCTTGAGTATCCGTGCGCTTCCGTGCCATCCTTGATCGTCATGAACCTGAAATACATGCTTGAGAGGTCAACACAAAGGTTGAGTGATATTCATAGAGTTTGTTTAATCGTTTGAACACAATATGTTGGTAGTGTGAGTTATAGGCTCACACCAATGTTTGGAAAACAAAACAGGCAGGCTACGTTATTATACGCCCATAAAATGTATTATACACTAAGCTTATGACACCAAAACGTTAACGTGTACCAATATCGATCGGCAGATTTATCCCGGTAGATACTTTGCCGTCATACCTAATGTCTCAAATATTAATGCATTTGTTTGAACTTAGTCAATACAAATGGGATTCGTCAATCCCAATAGGCCTATTCACAATATTCGCGCTCACTATTTCTAGTGATTAAATGGTTCATAATAAAGGATCTCGGTTTGGCAAGGATGGTACTTAGTGATAATAAAACAATCAGGCAAGCATACAATTTAAAAACATTGTGCTTGGTTAAAATAGCATGTATTCCCCCCAAGGGTTTGTAAAACAATTAAGTAATGGAAAATGGGGCTATGAACTCACTTTGAGTTGGATGATGTATAATGAGAATGATGGATATGCCGTAAGAACTTCTACGAGCAACCTAGAATAATTGTTGTAACTTAGGTTTGGAATAATGTCTAAGGAAACATAAACATGCCAATATATGTATGTCTTGCACTTAGTCCATGATATGGTATGATGTATAATGTAAGTCTTTGAAAGAAATGATTCATGAAACATGTATGTTTGGATATATCGTTTACTACCGTTCGGGCCGACATAATTCAGAAGTCATGTTAGTAAGCGTTCGAGGAGCCAGGACACTTTAATTCGTAAATCCACAACTCAACTCGACGGCTTACATAATGAACTCCTCACATGAGGCTCCCTACTATTGTAGTAGTTGATAAAGTATATAGATATAAGTCTTGATCCGAAAAGTTACATGTCCGATATTTGAATAAACTTAGGAAAGTTTATTAGTACATGAAGATTGTTATTAGGGGTAGTTTCATAAGTCTTGTATGACCATTTTCTCTTTGTAATATCTCATGGTTCCTTTTTAAGTGAAGTAGATCCAAATTGCTTGTTCAATATATCGCCAATTCCTTGTTTCATGTTTACGCCTATGTAAGTTTACTTGGTCATTTCGTCATGGCCTAGCCATGACCTTTGGTCCTTGTTCCAAGGTCATGAGACTCAACCTTGGCTCTAGCCATGGTTGTGGTCTTGATTATAGGTCATAAGACCTCTTGTTCCTTTTAAAGTATAACCATAATATAGAGACTTTGGTCTAAAAATGGGCTGTTTAGAATTTGAAGAATTTTATCACTCGGAATGCGTTTTCAGGGCTCGAGCTTCTTTATACCTGAATGAAAACGTCGTTCCGGACAACTTTCGTGTTTTAACTTTTTGATGAATCGGACCAGAAGTGGGACTTTCAAAACCCAAATTTGATCAGAATGGTATTTGGCAGTTTGCCGCAAACTTTTGGTAACTTCAAATGGGCGTAACTTTTGACTCGTATACTCGTTTTAGGTGGTTCAAATTGCTACGGTTTCCTTGTTAAGTCCTCTACTGTAATATGTAATGATAAAATATCATATTTTTACCATTTTGATCAGGTCTTACCAAGAAAGTCACTAGTTTGCTTGTTATAGTAACTTGTCTTATCAATCATGTACAATAACTTGTTTTACTCACTTTTATACATCATGGACATGAATACAAGACATAATATAGCACAAATAATATGTAAATAACATGAATATGATTATTTAACAAGAATCATGTTAGGGTTTGGCTTACAACTTTTGGCTTTCAAAGATGAAAGGAAGTTAACATGTAAGGAAAAGGACTTTGATAGACTTGCTTCAACCCACTTCACTTCATGCAATCTTTCTACTCTTGTAATCTTGAAAGATGGATGATGAAGGTTGAGGTGACTTGAGTGGATTCAAACTCAAGAGAAATCACCAAGTATATGAGGTTATGGAAGTGTTTGATGAATCAAAACCTAACTAGGGTTTATGTGTGGATATTGCACTTGATTTCTTGCACAAAACTTGAAGTAAACTAGCAAATGAGAGGGTGTTTGTGTTGTGAACGACTAGGAGGGATGGGGAGGGCTTATATATGAGTTTAAGGAGGTGCTAGGAAGGTGCTAGGAAGTTGCCTTAAGGAGGTGCAAGTATTTAGGATATTTTCCAACACTTGGAGACCAAGTTCACTTAGTATACATGTATCCTAAAGTCTAAGGCTTATCATAAGCCACCAAGGCATGGTGAAGCTTCATATAGTCGGCCATATGGTGGATAGGGTGACTAGATGCATATACTTGGTATTATCTAGCTTACGGAGTGAGTTTTGGTCCCGGTAATTGCTAACGGTAAATGATTAAGCCTCAAAACGTAAAACCGGGTGTCGTAAAATTATGGAATTTGAAAGTATGGTTAAACATGTCCATATAGTCCATAATAAAATATAAAATGAGTGGTAGGTTCTATCGGGTGCTAAAACCCTGCTAAAAACTGGAAACACGGGTCTAAAACGCGTAATTCGCGTAAAACGCTGAACTGGAAAACGTAAAATTCCAAAACTTTTGGAATTGTCATAAAATGATAGAAAATCATATTTCTATTGTTTATAATGTTTTATGGATATATCGGGATGCTGGAAGGACGTTTAAACCTAAAAGTAAATCTCGGACACGGCTTTGTGATTTTTGCAGAAATGATCCGACGAGCGTCAAACTCTCGGATTATCATTAAAATAGTTTAACTTACGAGAATATGAAATAAAAATTTCTGAGATGAATAGTGAAAAGTGAATAGTAAAAAGTGAATAGTAAAATTTTTCCGGGAATGGTAATTATCCTGAAAAATGCGAATTGTTACAGTCTCTACCCCTTACGGGGAACTTCGTCCCGAAGTTCTTTGTGTGTCATATGTTGGAGTGGTGTCGATGAAAAGGTGTGGTTACTTATAAGGACTAAAGTCTGGGATTACCGGTGATGTAATTTGATTTGTTATTTCAGTGTATGGTGTAGGATGAGGCTCACTTTTATGTAGGAAAGGTATGGTAATAGTCGAATATCAAGGGAAATTGATATAGCAGTCGAATATTAATAGGGATTGAGATAGTAATTGCAATCATAGCCTAGTAGGTAATCGGTTGTTGTACCTAGTGTTTATTGACTTCAAACTTATGTTATTTCGGATATAAATAAGCCCACTTATTTATAATTCTTTATTTACATAGAGAGGCATCCCAAACAATGTAAATAGGGGAATATAAACTTATGGTTCGGTGATTTACAATTCCTTTATTTAAATGAAAAGGCATCCCAATCCATTCAAATAATTATAAATCATACTACTTAAGAATTCCCAACCCAACATTCATACTTAGCCGGTGAGTTACAAGGTAGGGTATTACGAGATGACACTGGTGTTCCAAAAGTACAAGATGAATATTCAATCTTGTAAAGCTGATGAGGGTGCTTGTGGTGTAACTAAGGATGATTTGAGCTTTAAAAGTGCATCAAGATCTGTTAATGAGCTTGTGTTTGCCACGGTTGTGAAGATAATGATGTGATATGTTGATGAACAAAAGTGTGTAGTGTATGCTTAACATTAATACTCTTAGGTATAGATGTTGAGTTTGCTTTAAAAATCTTAAGAGATTTTAAAAGTTTATGATGGAATGGCATCCTTAGGACCTAAACAGGATAGTACTTCTACAGGATGAAGAGAATAATTGATAACTATCCCAAGATAGTAGTTCGGATTATCTCATAAATGAAAAATTTCAAGAATGAATTTAGATCATACAAATAAGGTGTTAAGATCTTGCTGAGTGGTAAGGCACTATTGTGTCTCTAGATTGTTTTAATGTATTCTGGTGGTTTATCGTGTTCATGTAGGAAATCAATCTAAACATAACCCTATTACAACTACTCTCAGTATTTGAAAATTTTAAGTCGAATATAGTTAGTCAGACTATATTCCACTGTCCCTAGGTTAAATATAGGTGACTAGTCTATATTTAGCCAAGGTTCGATAAAATTTTCAAATACCTAAATTAGGTATACTTGTGATATGTCCGTTGGTTTTGGGAAACTGTTCACTAAACAAAGGCGATGTCAACCCTTAAGTTGCAAGTCCCGTCCATACAAGACTTGTAACGTATGTTATCATATTCCATTGCATAGAAAATAGTAAGGGTAGGTACGTATGGAAAGGAAGTTTTAAGTAGTTCTAAAATAGAACATACTTGGCCAGGATCACGAACTTTTTATAATGAAGGTTTCAGAAGAAAACTTTGATAAATGTAAAGCTGAACTTCAGCTTTTGTAGGTGATGGATTTGTTTGTCCTTTAGAAATCTCATATTTCTTGTTTTGAAATCGATAGATTGTGACGGGTTTTTGATATCATAAGAAATGATATTGATGATGTGATGGAATAATTCTAGAGACCATTTGCACAAAACACAATGTCTCGGAAGTAGGTTAGACCATTGTGCAATTCACAATGTCTGGGAAGTAGGTTAGGCCATTGTGTGACTCAAAACATTTGAGAAATGATTAAGACCATTGTATCATACAATGTCTTGGAAAATGAATGAGACCATTGTATCTCACAATGTCTTGGAAAATGAATGAGGCCATTGTATCTCACAATGTCTTGGAAAATGAATGAGACCATTGTATCTCACAATGTCTTGGAAAAGTGAATGAGACCATTGTATCTCACAATGTCTTGAAAAATGAATGAGACCATTGTATCTCACAATGTCTTGGAAAAGTGAATGAGACCATTGTAACATACAATGTCTTGAAAAGTGAATGAGACCATTGTAACATACAATGTCTTGAAAAGTGAATGAGACCATTGTAATTAGTTACAATGTCTTGGACATATAATGTTGGAGTAGGAACATGATTGGGAGAGTGTGGCTGTGCCGAAATGCCTTAGAATAGGCATACATAGATATGTTTAGTCCATTGTTTAGATAAATGATTGAAAATAAACCGAGTTTATATATCAATATACTAATGCTTACGGGGAAATGCTCAAAATGGGTATATATGAATATACTAATATGTTTGTGAAGCATAACATGCTTACTAAGTCCATAATCGTCTGGAGGATGGAAGACGCGGAGAGCGGAAGGCTATAAAATGTTTTTGTTTGTACATGTGGTTATAGTTTAGGTCTCAGTTAGACCCGTTTCTCTATAACCATGGCTCTGGTACCAATCTGTAACACCCCCAATTCATGGTTGCAGCGGAATTCGAACTGGGTGTTACTCGACGGCACAATAGTCACAATAATAGAAAATGAACTCCAATTGAGTCGTTTTAAAAGATTTATCATTCAAATTGTATAAATATCAGAGATTACAAAATGAGGTCCCAAATGGTTCCATGTTTACAATGTATAATAAATGAGTTTTTGAATGATAATAAAATTTATAGCCCTCTTGAGTATCCGTGCGCTTCTGTGCCATCCTTGATCGTCATGAACCTGAAATACATGCTTGAGAGGTCAACACAAAGGTTGAGTGATATTCATAGAGTTTGTTTAATCATTTGAACACAATATGTTGGTAGTGTGAGTTATAGGCTCACACCAATGTTTTGAAAACAAAACAGGCAGGCTACGTTATTATACGCCCATAAAATGTATTATACACTAAGCTTATGACACCAAAATGTTAACGTGTACCAATATCGATCGGCAGATTTATCCCGGTAGATACTTTGCCGTCATACCTAATGTCTCAAATATTAATGCATTTGTTTGAACTTAGTCAATACAAATGGGATTCGTCAATCCCAATAGGCCTATTCACAATATTCGCGCTCACTATTTCTAGTGATTAAATGGTTCATAATAAAGGATCTCGGTTTGGCAAGGATGGTACTTAGTGATAATAAAACAATCAGGCAAGCATACAATTTAAAAACATTGTGCTCGGTTAAAATAGCATGTATTCCCCCCAAGGGTTTGTAAAACAATTAAGTAATGGAAAATGGGGCTATGAACTCACCTTGAGTTGGATGATGTATAATGAGAATGATGGATATGCCGTAAGAACTTCTACGAGCAACCTAGAATAATTGTTGTAACTTAGGTTTGGAATAATGTCTAAGGAAACATAAACATGCCAATATATGTATGTCTTGCACTTAGTCCATGATATGGTATGATGTATAATGTAAGTCTTTGAAAGAAATGATTCATGAAACATGTATGTTTGGATATATCGTTTACTACTGTTCGGGCTGACATAATTCAGAAGTCATGTTAGTAAGCGTTCGAGGAGCCAGGACACTTTAATTCATAAATCCACAACTCAACTCGACGGCTTACATAATGAACTCCTCACATGAGGCTCCCTACTATTGTAGTAGTTGATAAAGTATATAGATATAAGTTTTGATCCGAAAAGTTACATGTCCGATATTTGAATAAACTTAGGAAAGTTTATTAGTACATGAAGATTGTTATTAGGGGTAGTTTCATAAGTCTTGTATGACCATTTTCTCTTTGTAATATCTCATGGTTCCTTTTTAAGTGAAGTAGATCCAAATTGCTTGTTCAATATATCGCCAATTCCTTGTTTCATGTTTACGCCTATGTAAGTTTACTTGGTCATTTCGTCATGGCCTAGCCATGACCTTTGGTCCTTGTTTCAAGGTCATGAGACTCAACCTTGGCTCTAGCCATGGTTGTGGTCTTGATTATAGGTCATAAGACCTCTTGTTCCTTTTAAAGTATAACCATAATATAGAGACTTTGGTCTAAAAATGGGCTGTTTAGAATTTGAAGAATTTTATCACTCGGAAAGCGTTTTCAGGGCTCGAGCTTCTTTAGTCCTGAATGAAAACGTCGTTCCGGACAACTTTCGTGTTTTAACTTTTTGATGAATCGGAGCAGAAGTGGGACTTTCAAAACCCAAATTTGATCAGAATGGTATTTGGCAGTTTGCCGCAAACTTTTGGTAACTTCAAATGGGCGTAACTTTTGACTCGTATACTCGTTTTAGGTGGTTCAAATTGCTACGGTTTCCTTGTTAAGTCCTCTACTGTAATATGTAATGATAAAATATCATATTTTTACCATTTTGATCAGGTCTTACCAAGAAAGTCACTAGTTTGCTTGTTATAGTAACTTGTCTTATCAATCATGTACAATAACTTGTTTTACTCACTTTTATACATCATGGACATGAATACAAGACATAATATAGCACAAATAATATGTAAATAACATGAATATGATTATTTAACAAGAATCATGTTAGGGTTTGGCTTACAACTTTTGGCTTTCAAAGATGAAAGGAAGTTAACATGTAAGGAAAAGGACTTTGATAGACTTGCTTCAACCCACTTCACTTCATGCAATCTTTCTACTCTTGTAATCTTGAAAGATGGATGATGAAGGTTGAGGTGACTTGAGTGGATTCAAACTCAAGAGAAATCACCAAGTATATGAGGTTATGGAAGTGTTTGATGAATCAAAACCTAACTAGGGTTTATGTGTGGATATTGCACTTGATTTCTTGCACAAAACTTGAAGTAAACTAGCAAATGAGAGGGTGTTTGTGTTGTGAACGACTAGGAGGGATGGGGAGGGCTTATATATGAGTTTAAGGAGGTGCTAGGAAGGTGCTAGGAAGTTTCCTTAAGGAGGTGCAAGTATTTAGGATATTTTCCAACACTTGGAGACCAAGTTCACTTAGTATACATGTATCCTAAAGTCTAAGGCTTATCATAAGCCACCAAGGCATGGTGAAGCTTCATATAGTCGGCCATATGGTGGATAGGGTGACTAGATGCATAAACTTGGTATTATCTAGCTTACGGAGTGAGTTTTGGTCCCGGTAATTGCTAACGGTAAATGATTAAGCCTCAAAACGTAAAACCGGGTGTCGTAAAATTATGGAATTTGAAAGTATGGTTAAACATGTCCAAATAGTCCATAATAAAATATAAAATGAGTGGTAGGTTCTATCGGGTGCTAAAACCCTGCTAAAAACTGGAAACACGGGTCTAAAACGCGTAATTCGCGTAAAACGCTGAACTGGAAAACGTAAAATTCCAAAACTTTTGGAATTGTCATAAAATGATAGAAAATCATATTTCTATTGTTTATAATGTTTTATGGATATATCGGGATGCTGGAAGGACGTTTAAACCTAAAAGTAAATCTCGGACACGGCTTTGTGATTTTTGCAGAAATGATCCGACGAGCGTCAAACTCTCGGATTATCGTTAAAATAGTTTAACTTACGAGAATATGAAATAAAAATTTCTGAGATGAATAGTGAAAAGTGAATAGTAAAAAGTGAATAGTAAAATTTTTTCGGGAATGGTAATTATCCTGAAAAATGCGAATTGTTACATATGACCTTTCAAACTTCTCTCCATCCGGATCATACAAGGTCATTCTAATATGCCATGACCCGTCACCTTCTTTAGGTGGCTTGTCCCACCTCCATTTACACTTATTCCCTTCTCTTTTCCATTTATTCCTTTCTATGTTAATGGGCATCACGCTTAATAACTCAATCATCTTCCTAAAGACTAACGGGTCCTCAAAGGGATCTAACTCTTCATCTCTAGCTATGAGTTGTTCTACCGAATGTGTCTTTTCAACAAAGTCTTTTTCTAGATAGAATGGGCATTGAGGTCCTATAAAGTTCCTTTCTATCCAAGGTCCATATCTAGATGGTCTCCTATTCATTTCTACCCAATGCGGTGTTGGTTCATCATCACAATCATAACTATGCTTCTTAACATCATACACCGACCAAGTATCGCCTTCTCCTACCGCTATCTTGGATTCCTTGCAATCTATCATGGCACTAGCGGTTGCTAAAAATCCTCTTCCTACCAATAATGGGCATGTAGTGTCACTAACCATGTCTAGGACGTGAAAATCTGCTAATATAGTTAACCTTCCTATGTGAACAACTACATCCTTAATCATTCCAACCGGGTGGGCAATACTCCCATCCGCTAGCCCTATCAATACCTCCGTTTCCTCTAACTTTCCTAGCTTAAGAGCGGTGAATAAGGATAAGGGAATCAAGTTGAGGCTTGACCCTAAATCGGCTAGTGTGTCGAAAGCTTCGGATCTTCCTATCTTACAAGGCAAAACAAATATACCCGGATCATCAAGCTTTTTAGGCAACTTGTTTTGAACGAAGGCGGTCCCATTTTTACCTAGCTTACGCTTCTCATATTTTTCTAGGAGGGCACTATAATAAGGAGCACGCGCTAAGACATCAATGACGGGGCGTTCAAGGTGAAGTTCTTTGAATTCATCGTCAAGGTCTTGCGTAAGAGGTGTTTCAACTATGCTTTTGACCGGTTCTATAGTGGGTGTTTTAGTTGATTGGTCCTTTTGGGGAACTTGGTTTTGTTTGAAACACGTGCTTGTTGATCTAACCGAGTAGTATTGTGGACACGAAGTGGGTGACGAAACTGAAGATATGGCATTGACGTTTAGTTTCGGATTCTTGATGGTGTCGCTTGGGAGTGCTCCCATTTCTCGGTCATTGAGAACTTTCAACAATGCATCAATTCTAGTGGTCATCTCGCTTTGCTTTTGTTTGAAATCGGCTTCAAACTTATATATGCGAGCTTCTTGAGATGCCATGAACTTTGACATCAATCCTTCAAGATTGTTGGTACTACCATAGTTGTTAGAAGGATTGTTGTTGAAAGTACGGTTGGATGGTGGACCGTTTGATTGGTAACGATTAGGTGGGTTGGATGAATTGGGCTGATTTTGTTTCCACCTAAGGTTTGGGTGATTTTTCCATGAGGGGTTGTATGAATCACCGTATGTGTTTGGCTCAGGCTTGAAAGTGTACCACTTATCTCCCGCTTCGTCGGTACGCGTGGATGCGTAATCCGCAAAAGCTGTTCCGGGGAGTTCCACACAATCACAAGTGTCATGGGGACCACTACATAATTCGCATGAAGAAGTGATTTTGTTCACTTGGCTTGAATGCTTCGGAGCTTCGTAAGATTTCATGAGAAACTTGACTTGGTCCTCAAGTTCCATGATCCTACGGTCGGGAGTTCTAGAATTGTTCGAAGGCAAGGATATTGCCTTGACCATTTTGTTCAAGTCACGGGGATCATTCCAACTTTCGTTGTCATAGAGAGCAAGATCTTCTATGAGTTCCCATGATTGTTCCGCACTAAGATCACGTAGCTTACCACCGGCCGATTGGTCAATGGCTCGCCTCGTGGAGATGTCGATATGATCATAAAAAATTTGGACTTGGAGCCAAAGATCTATGCCATGATGAGGGACTTTTTGGAGTAAGTCCTTGAAACGAGTCCATGCTTCATAAAGGGATTCATTTTGACGTTGTTGAAACATCAAGATGTCATTCCTAAGCTTAGTAGTTCTCCCCGGTGGGAAAAATTGAGCAAGGAAATGAGTGGTGAGATCATCCCATGTGGTGATGGATCCCGCGGGTAAACGCTCAAGCCATTGACTAGCTTGATCCCGTAGAGAGAATTGGAATAGGCGTAAACGGGTAGTCTCTCTAGTTTCAACACCTAGGTCTATGGAATCTACGATTTTGAGGAAGTCCTTAAGGTGTTGGTTTGGATCTTCGGAACGAAGTCCATGGAATGCACATCCGCTTTGCACCAACCGGATGGTGTCAGATCGCAAGGGGGTCACATTGGCTCCGGTGAGCTCAATGGTGTTTCGGTAGCCTTGATGGCTAGGTCGGGAGTACTCTCCTAAGGTTCGGGGCCTAAGGGGTTCTAGTGGTGGGTTTTGTTGTGGTGGGATGACGGGTTCAAAGATGTTACCACCTTCCATGATGTCGGATGGTAAAGAGTTACGAACAAAGGCACGAAGAAATAAGATAGACTAAAGAAGACCTAAAAATAAAAATAAAAATCTTACTAGAAAGGAATCTAGCAAGTAGACCTAATAAAAAGAAATCCTAACCTAGACAATAACTATTCCCCGGCAGCGGCGCCAAAAACTTGATGCGTGGGAATCGCACCTTGCTTTACCTCTCGAGGGATCTCGAGAAGCTTACAACCCCCACCAGGCAGTGTACCTGATCGTTGTAGTATAGTATAGTGACAAGTACCGGGGGATTGATCGTTCAGCTTAGGAATAGTGTCGCTAGGATTAGAAAACCTAATTTACTAGTTCTAGAGGTGAGGGATGATTATTTTTTTGTTTTTATATTTTTTTGAAAGCAAGTAAAATCTCGGGTTTTTGAAGAGTGGGCGGAATTAGTTGCTATTCAACTAACCCAAAGCTAAGATATATTCAAAATAAAATAATAAAAATGAAATTAAACTAAATTATACTAATATTGTGAGCAGTAATTGGAGAAATTGTGTTTACTTAGACTTCACTACTCCCTAGATATCTTTTACATGTTAATTACTTATTATACTTGTATGGATGACGGATTGTATTCCTTAATATCATTCGTGGGGTGGCATACATAACTCCCCAACTCTATGAGCTCTTATCTCCTCCTACACCATGACCCAGCACAACTATAGGGATTGTAAACAGTGGCTCATGCATTAAATACAACCAATAAAGACCTAGTACGCCTCGGTTCATGTTTCTTAAGACGCTCAAGCATGTTACCATTTGGAGATCTGCCAGTTTTCTTAAGCCTAACATATAAATCATTCATCCAAGAACAAGAATAAACAAGTAATCAACACATAATCAACATCTAGGTTTCATTAGATCTAAGCAAACACAAGAGAGATCTAGCCTAGCATAATGGAATTGAGACAAGAACAAGAGATAAACAACCAACACATAGACATATTGATTGAATTAGAAGAACACTTATCTCAATTACAATGCAAGGTATCAAGGGTTTGGAACCCTTGAAAAACCTGTAAAAGAGGCACCAAATTCGTCTTTAGGGTTTCACCAAAACTTCTCTCTTTTTTAATGAAAAAACTAGAAAACTATATATAGGAAAAGTAGGCTGACGGCGTCAAGAGTTACATGTGACGCCGTCACCTCGCCGCCATATACTTCCTCGGACGGCCTTGATCTACTTATGACGGCCTATGTGACGCCGTCACCGACCACGGTATTTTATTCTTGCCACTTTGACGCCGTCATGAAGGCGTTTGACGCCGTCACCACCTTCGGTATTTTAATCTTCATGTCTGACGCCGTCAAGATATTACTCTTGACGCCGTCACCTTGTATCTTCAGCATGGAAATTTGGTACTTTGCCGTTTTCTTCACTTTTATGCTCCAAAAACGTCCAAAATGGCTTCTTTTCCAGAATTCACTCTCCAAACACCTAAAATCACAAAAGGAACGATTTAGGGCAATATTTGATCAAATAAATTCGGATTCGGGCTTAAATGACCCCCTAAAAACGGATCATTTTTTGCCTCATCAATACATAAAAGACATTATCGAGAAACATTCGACAGAATACCTACCAACTGGGGGTATGACCATTAATAAGTTCCCAAACCAAAGATAAAAGCTTGCCTTTGTATCCTTGTGAGTTGGTGTACCTTTTTCAAAGAAGCCATTCACATTGTGATTATTGGTTTAAGTTCTCTGTTGTTTTGCCTCGGTCTTGTTTTAATTGGTTTTGTTTTTAGTGCATGCGCACTCGTTCACAAACAAGGTGTAATCGTCAAACAAACGTAACTGAGTTACGTGCAGTTATTGAAGAACCCGTCTTAAAAATGGACTACGAGCCCCCACCACCACCACCAAACCCTCCCAAGGATGAAACAGCTCCCGATCTCCGAACGATTGAGGAGTTGTGTCAGCTAACCATGCACGAGAGGGGTGGACCTATTGCACCAATTGGAGCCACGTACTTTGGACTTATGCACTATATGATCCAACATGTCCAGAATTCGTGCCAGTTCCACGGTTTACCTGGTGACGATGCAAACAAGCATCTTGATAAATTTCTCACCGTCACCCAGAGTATGAAGCAGATTGGTGTAACCGAAGACGGCCTTCGCTTATATCTCTTTCCTTACTCTCTCACTCATCATGCTACTGCCTGGTTTGATCGTCTCCCGAAGAATTCGATCCATAGTTTTGATGAAATGGTTTCAAAATTTTTAGCAAGATACTTTCCACCATCCATGGTGATGAAATTGAGAAACGATATCAACAACTTCCGACAGCATCCTGACGAGTCCTTATTTGAGGCATGGGAACGCTATAAGCTTTCAATCGATCATTCTCCTAATCACAATATGCTTCTTGTCACCATCATAGACACCTTCTATAATGGTTTGACACTTCGACATCGTGACACGATCAATGCTGCTGCCAGTGGGACCATCATGAAAAGGACCCCCGAGGAGTGCTATGATCTAATTGAGAACATGATTGCCCACCACAATTTTTGGGATTCCTCAGCTGAGAGGAATGATTCATGTAAATCTGTCACTCCAGCATCCAATGAAATAGCTGCTCTCATTAAAAAGCTTGATGATTTGTCCACTGCGATTTTACGGATTCACCAGACAAATCAAAATCATCAAGTTAGAGCTGTTAGTCAAAGTTGTGAAACATTTGGTAGTCTACATCCATATACTGAGTGTCCAGCCTCCGGTGGCTTCAATCATGAGAACGTATTTACTGCTCAAGGTTCCTACAACACGGGGGGTAACTCTTACCAACCACAAGGGGACCGTAATCTCTTGAGCTATCGTTCCAACAACTATCTTGGACCACCCGGTTTTAATCAGTATCAAAATCAAAATGCTCAAAACTGGAACCAAAATTTCAATCAAAATCAGAACCAAAATCTAATGAACCAAGGTTTCCATAATCAAGGGAATTTCAATTCCTGTCAAAACCAGGGTTTTCAAAACCAGGGTTTTCAAAACCAAGGAAATTTTAACAGAAATCATGGTCATGGTAATTTCAACCAGGGTAATAACCACAATCAGGGTAATTTTCATCATGGAAACAATTTTCAGGGTAATAACAACCAAAATCAGGGAAATTTTCAAAACAACCGTGTTCAAAACTTTCCTAATCAAAATCAAACTGTTGTTCAAACCCAATCCTCTTCTGATGAATTGTTGAAACAATTCATGAAATCACAAGAGGAAACAAATCGGTTATTGGTCAGCCAGATCTTTGAATTAAAGAAGTCTTTAAATGATCGACCCTCGGGTTCAGGTACTCTTCCTAGCAACATGATCGCTAACCCGAGGGGCGATGTCAAGGAGATCACCACCCGAAGTGGAGTATCATATAATGGACCCGAACATGAACCTGAGGTTACTACGGACACGGTACTTCCTACTAATAATGGAGGTACCAATGACATCCATCCTCAAGTTGTCCCGGTCCCGACCCCCAAAACAAAAGTCGTATTTGAAACTCCAAAGAATCCTGTTGAAATTCTAAAACCCAACTCTAAGCCTTAATTCTATATCCTTCACGTTTAACCGATCAAAAGCTCCGTGAAAAAGCAAATCATCAAATGGAAAAAGATTTCCAAATTTTTCAAGATTTACATTTTGATATAGGCTTTGCGGATGCTATTCTTCTGATGCCCAAATTTGCATCAACAATCAAAAACTTGTTAAACAAAAAGGAAAAACTCTTTGAGATGGCAAAAACTCCTTTAAATGAAAACTGCTATGCAGTTCTATTGAAACAGCTTCCCGAAAAGCTGGGAGATCCCAGGAAATTTCTCATTCCTTGCATTTTCCCGGGAATGGTTGAATGCTTTGCCTTGGCCAATCTTGGTGCAAGCATCAACCTAATACCTCACTCAGTCTGGAAGAAACTCTCTCTTCCTGAACTTACTCGTACCTGCATGACTCTCGAGCTTGCAGATTGATGTGTGCTTATTCACACATCATTTTTAGGCCTTACATCAGATCAAATATACCAAATACTAACCAAATATGCCAAGAGAATGTGTGTTTTTGTATTTGTGTATGTGCAGGTACGGATATATGAAAAAATGGACAAAAACAAAGCTAAAACCGACAAAAACGAGCACGAGAATGGAAAAAGGTCAAAAGCCGGAGCCGGGGAAGCTTAATGATAAAAGAAAGCTCAAAATGTCAAAAGAAGTCCTCAAAGATTCATAAAGTTCCAAGATTAGTCCCTGGTCAAAGTTTGGAGAAAGTGGCAACTTCAATCCCTGTATTTTCACATATTGGCAAAAATGGTCCTTTGAAGAAATACTTGAAGAAAAGTCAATTCAATCCTCCAAGAAATAATGAAGTGACAAGATAAACCCTTGGAAAAGAATTATGATAGTTGGCAAAAAAGGTCCCTTAAAATTCAGAATATTACAACTTTAATCTCTAGATAAATTCATAAAACACAACCGGATCCACACTAAAAACTAAATCTATAAACCCTTACACCCAGCCCAAAACCTTAAAGCCCAACATACCCTTACCCGATCCACCACCCTTACCCGGTCAACATAACCGGTCAACACCCCTTAATATTAAAAACCCCCAAATCAAACCCACCCCTTAATATTACCCAGGATGAACCCTAACTACTGTTCACCTTTGTAAAATCCCAATTGACAGCGATTAAGTGTACGTAGGTCAAAATACATGTGCTTCTAGAAGACCCTGACATGGCAGGCCTGCCATATCAGCTATCTGTGTGGTATTTTGTGCCTCATGAATGGATAATCATTGATCCAAGGGATGAGAATTGAAGATTGGGGACCAAGGAGTATCCAAGGGCTGATAACCACTCAGAGAAAACACAACTCACACGGATTGGTGAGCTGTCAACTCCTAAAAGGATCCAAGAGCCTCAAGCTTCAACTATAGATACCCCCCTTGTATCACAGAAAAGTTGTGTAGGTTTTATTATAAGTTTGTGCTTTGTTTTTCTGTTTTCAATTGTAATTTCAATTTCAATTTCAGCTTTGTACTCAAGTTCATTAGTTTAATATAATTCAGTTTTTATCTTTTAAGCTTATTGTCTTAATTTTCAATTTTAGTTTTGTCTGTTATTACTTTCTATTTAGCTTTAATCAGTATTTGTTAATTTTATTTGATAACTCATTTAAATTCCTGTTCATCTTATATTGAAATATATATATATATATATATATATATATATATATATATATATATATATATATATATATATATATATATATATATATATATATATTATATAAGCTTCAATAACCTTATTTTTTTGATTATATATACTCATACTAGCTTGTAGTAGCTTTTGTGAGTAAGTAGCAGTCTCTTAAAGCTATCTATCATTCTTATTCCATTTGGTCAACATAAGTCAAAGCTGGGTGATCTAAGGATAACTTGATAGTCTAGACTGAGAAAGGGAAGCAGCTAGCCTATCTAAAGATAGGCTGTGTGGGAGAGCCTCTTTGTTAGGCTGAGAGGTGGTTTGTAAGTTTTCATTATAATTTTCAAAGCTTAATATTGCATCATATAGATTAGTAGTATAGATCTGTTTAATATTGCTTGTTTCTGCTTATTATTGATAGTTGCATCATAGTTAGTTTACTAGTATCTTATTTCATAGTAGTTTGATTTCATTTGAAGTATACTGTTTCATCATTAAGTGATTCTGTTGGATCTGTGTATCTGTGGTAATTTGGTATCTTAGATCTGTGTGTTAGCTTCATTAGAGCATATTTGATCATTGTTTCAACTAAGTTGGTCATAACTTTGCTAGAGTTTGTAGGATTTGAATTTTATTGGAAGTACTTTTGGTTTGCTGTTTTTAGAAGATTAGCAGTTAGGGAATCAATAGCAGAAAGAAAATTCAAGTTTGGAAATCATTTGCTTATTGGAAATTAGAGTTAAAGTTGTCTGTTTGGTATTAAAGTTCCCCTGCACATCAGTTCTTGTTCAACTTTCTAGGTAGCTTTAGGTTAGTAATTTGGCTTTAAAATTAGTGCTCTTGGTAACTCTGTCATCTCAGTAGGTCAGAGGATTGTTTGCCCCCATAATCTCACCATTATTAGCTTATTTGGATAGCTTATTTGCTTAATCAAGTTGAGAGGTTTAAGCTAAGGGTCTGTTTTCATTTTAAGGCCTGCTAGTGAGGTTTAGTGTTTCATATCTGAGATTTGTGATTTACCTGAGTTCATTTGTACCTAAAGTTGCTTTTCCCTTTAAGTTTGTGCCCATAGCTTATCTGTTTGCTGAGCTGCTTATTCCATTAGTGCCTATTTGAGCTGTTTTGGTCCATTATCTATGTTTCTATGATCCATTGGTCTAATCTCAGTTCCTTCTAACTTATTTGAGTCATAGAAACATTTGTTCAAATTTTGGTCAAGTTTGGTTATAGTATGCTTATAAATAAGCACTCCCAATCACGGATGGAGACGTCACCCTCAATAGATCAATCCACTCACTCTCGCTTACGCATAATTAACGGTCCATGATAAATGAATAGGGGACTTTAACATGGCAGCTACGTAACTTAAGCATTGGACAAATGATTTGATACTTAGGCTCGTACGAAAATTGGTGCAATGTATTCTCCCCCGTGGGATTTGAAAACAATTAAAAATGTATACGGAGCTATGAAAACTCACCTGTAGTGATGGAACAAAGTACAATGAAGTGATCTGAAATAACAAGGCGCAACTCCTAGCCGCAACCTAATATGAATGAAGTATAATCTAATTTAGATTATATATCGATGTTATGAATGCATGTGCATATGTTATCTATACCACTCATAATGTTTTGAAATGTTTATAATTGTGAAAATTATACTTTATATTTTCACACCAAGTCATATAGTGCTATAGGTGTTTATATAGTGAAACAATGTTTCATAATAGTCATATAGTGAAAATATAGCTTTCATCAAAATTCCTATACTTATAAAATTTCTGAAAATGGTTTTGGACAACATGTCGCAAAACAAGGTGTATTTTGGTCGTTATAACCCCATTTTATACGTTCTATATATCCATGGTTTCGTATTATAGTGAATTAGTAAATTCTTAACAAGTTAGTGCATTTTATTAATGGTTAGTGTCCCATTTTACCCACTAAAAGTTGTGCATCAGCACTCATTTTTCAGAAAATGTCTATTAGACCTTCAATATGGTTTTTGGCATAACTTTTTCGTCGTAAATCCAATTTAGTCCATTCAAGCGGCTACGGTTTCATTATAAGATTTACTTTCTAAGTATTTGGTCAAAAATAGGTCATGGACTACTGATTTCTCCAGGTTTTTCAAAAAAATGACCAGCCTGTCCCAAATTGTTTAAACCAAAACTTGGTGTAACTTGTTTTTATCATAACTTTTTCGTTATAAATCCGTTTTTACCCATTCTTGCGGCCCTGGTTTCATCTTAGAATGTATTTTCTATATCTTTGGTCAAAAATTAGTCATACTTACTGATTTTACCATATTTTACAAATAGGAACAGTAGCCAAAAATGTATTGTTAAAATTGGTTTCCTAGCTAATAACTTGTCCAAATTCATCACTAACAACTCTACCAATTCCCATAACCTACCATACACCTTCTTAGGGTGTCATGGGTTCCTAAATGTCATCAAACAAGTCTCTTCACCAATACACTCTTAATATTAATTTCTAACTCATAAGGATGATAAAAACATGAAATGGAGTGGTATAAATTACATACTAACTTGCATGTGTAAATAAATTGAGATGGACATTGTAAAAATATTGTAAGATTTTGAAAAATACATTGGTTCACTTACTTGAATGATAATGAGATTTCTGTGATGAAAACCTAAGTATACATTGGGTTTTTATTCCAAAACCCTAACAAGGAATACCAAATAAACTAGAAACCAACTTGTTCTTTAAAATTTGATGTTTTCTCCTTGTTGTTCTTGTTCTTGCCGAGCACCACCAAGAGAAAAAGAAAAGAGAGAATTTTATTTTGATCTAATATTATTAACTTGCATGTATATTTTTGTAGTTAGGTGACTTAGGTTATATAGTGGCTTGATTTGTAAGGACATGTGTCCTAGACATATGCCAAAAATCAGCCACCTCTATATGGGGTGGTTGTGTTGCTAGTTTTGATACATTATTTTGATTACGGGGTACCGTTTAGTGTATAGTTTGAGCGATTTAGCGTATTTGGGTACCGGGTTAATTAAAAATATACTTTTATTGGAACTAACGTGACAAAATAACGTCATAAAAATTATAACATATAATTTTTGCAAATATTGAGTGTTTTGATAGGTATTGCTTGGTTGGTACAAATATTGTTATGAGTTAATATAAATGAATGTTTAAAAATATATAAACCCTTAAAATATAAAATAAACAATTTTTACCATTTTAGTAACAATATAATTAGTATATGAAAATACTAGTGCCATAGTGGGAATTGTTTGGTGAGTTGATAAAAATCATTGATCACTTGTGATTGTTTATTTATAATTACATATAAGTAATTTAAATAATATATAACTTAAGAGTCGAATAGAATGCATGTGATGAAGTGATGATATGTAGACTAACCCTAGTCTATGAAATGTATTATGAAGGATGTCTCATGATCACATGGTTAAGCCTTCTTGGTTATGAAAAATGAATACCCGAAAACCTAGTTTACGTAAAATGATGAATTGTGAAATGATTAATAGTAAATGATGAATTGAAATTAGTGAATAGTAAATTGTCGAGACTTGGGAAAATGACCTGAAATTGTGAATTGTGATAGCCGCCCACCCAAAAAGGAATTCAGTCCCTGAATTCAGCTGGTGTTGGTCTCTAAAATAGGCTTGGTGAAAAGATGTGGGTAATTGAGTCGCATTTGGTCTTATCGTTCCCAAGTAAACTCAGGACCTCATCGAAAATTTCAGAAAACTTTCATGATAGGAATTCGACTCTGTTTCATTGTCTGACCTCACAGTCCATGATTTCTATTGGTTCTCCTACAAGGTTTAAGTTTGTCATTGGGTTGGATTCCTTCTAATGGAATCATGAGTGACTCATCTGAAAGACATTTCTTGGGATTTGAAAATGTGAAACATGTTTGTGTAACCTACTGTTTTCTGACAAAGGCTCAAGTCTGAAGGCCACTGGGCTACTTTGTCTGATATATTGAATGGTTCAGTGTATATCGGGTTTAACCTCCCATGTTTTCTGAATGGTATCATGCCTTTCCTAGGCAGAACTTTCAACATGCTCCTGTCACCAACTTGAAATTATAAGGGTTTATAACTTATCGACTTGTAATAGATTCTTGATCTGTAGGAAATTCCTGGTTATTTCATGAATGCGTATAGGAATTGTGAGTTGGGATTTTTCCGAGTTTGGTCCGTCAAAAGATGGTTGGTACTTCAACCATAGAGTGCCTCAATTGGTGTAGTCTCTATGATCGTGTGATAACTATTGTTGTAAATGAATTTGATTTATGGTCAATGGTTAGTCCAAACATTTCTTGAGTCAATCACTCGTGCTCTAAGCATATCTTTTGTATGTTTGAATTGTCCTCTCGCTCTGACCATTGGTCTGAGGATGATAGGCGGTGTTTATATCTTATTGGGTTCCGAAGGAAATATTTAAAATGATTGCTAGGAGTCTGAGATGATTCGATTACCTTTATCGGGGATAATTAAAATGGGTACAATGAATCTGGTGACTAATTCTACAACGTTATGCCTTTCGAAAAGGGCGTTATACGAAGAAGATAGAATATGGGTAACAATTTTGAATCCTTGTGTTTTGTTCTAATGGATGCTATGACATATGTCTGTCTTTGCCTATTGTGTTTGGTCTCCGTTACTGAAGTTTGTAATTGTTGTATGGTGTTCCCTCCTAATTTCCTTCATCACGTATTCCAATATTCTTTATTGTCAAATCACAAAACTCTAAATGCATAAGCGATATAATATGGTGATTGGTTTTCAAAATTTATCTCATGATTGTGAGTTTTGGTAGAAATCTTTTTCTGAATAAACGAATTTAGAAAATGAAGCAAATGGTTTACTAAGTAATATCTTCCTTGATAATTCAAAATTCAGTAGTTATGAAATGTGAAATTGTTTTCAAAACTGTTGTGATTGGGAATTTTTACCAAAATTTGATGTTTATATATTTCTCATTGTACAATGGTTTTGCTAAATATTGACCAAAAAGGATCGTACTTGTCCAAGTAGGTATTTCAAAAATTATTTTCTACGAGATATATGATTTGTATAAACACAATTTTAAATCTACTTCATTTAAAAGTGAAAACGCTAACAAGGATAAAATGGTAGGATAGGTAATGTTCGCATAAATGCATAGATGTCTAACGTTCATTTCCTGATGTTGGATAATGCCTATTGGTGGGTACCAGGCTAAACTACAAGCCTAGGTATTCAAACTAACTTAAGTCCTGAAATGGTTTATTATTGAAATTGTCATCATGTTGGCAAAATGAAGGTATCCATTGATACTATGTCGATGAATTTCTATTTTATTTTCACATGTAGCTGGGGAGATATGCTTGGGCATGATGCCTCTCTTGATGTATAGGTGAGGTTATCCAAAATTTGTTGAGGATACAACACTTTAGGGGAATCTATATCGATATCTTTAATTCAAATCAATTATCCTTTGTGAAAACTCGTTGTAGGGAAGTTTGCGTATGGATGAGGCCATGTTTACTTTAAATGCTTTACAGTATCGGTTAAGAGGATTGGTTTATTCCTACAGTGTTGCTTAGCATACCTTCACATTGTATTCGATCCTGTAACTCAGTCTAGCTAATACCTTAGAATGATAGAATTGGACAACTAGGTCAGAGATGGTGATTCGGATGGTCTCGTGGTATCTTAGAATTGTTGTTGAGTTATGAATTGTCCTACTATATACCCCTAGTCTTGGTTAGTGGTGTTGTATTCCTTTCATTGTTTTTCTTGTATCAAAGAATCCTCCTTGTAATTGATATGGAAAGTCTCTTCTAGGAAATCAATGGAAAAATTCAACTTAATGGCTGAGTGAGTGACATGTGGGGTAAGTATTCAGGGAGGGTTTGTCAAAAAGAGATGTTTATGAAAGAGTTTATTTGTTTACAATGCTTTTAAATGAAGATTGTTATTAACAATCCTTTAAAAATGTAATTATTTTCTTCATGGCATAATCCTTCCTGAATTATACATAGGTGATCAGGCTATGTTTAATTGAGGACTAATGATGTGATGCTTGATTTAGTCAAAATAGCATTATTTTAAAATTTCTGTAAAACAATTTCCCCATATGATAATATAATAGCTTGAAATAAAATTCGTTGTATGGTTTATTGGATATTTGGGTGAATCTTATGGAATGGTAATAGTCTACTAATCCGTCAAAAATGAAATCGGCCTAATCTCGAATAAGACAGTGGCATGATGTTGCGAAATGATTGAAAATTGAGTCATTTGAATAGAAAATGGAATAAATGAAGGTTACGATTATCACGGAGATAACAAAAGATAGTTATTACATTAGATAGAAAAGTGCTTAATACAACTAAGTTACACCATGGTACTTATGGAAAGTACCAATAGAAAAGTACAACCCTAGAGGGCTCAAACTATGGTTTATATATTTAAAACATAAACTTCTTCCTCCAATTCTGGTTTCCCAACTCCGGGCATTCACTCTTGAAGTGTCCCACTACTCCACACTCACGGCAGGTTACCGTGAGTTTCTGATGCTTTGCGAGGGTGGGAGCCTTGCAGTCCTTGGCTTCGTGTCTGATCTTTTGGCAGTTTTTACATTGAGAGGGGCAAGATCCTTTGTGATGAAACTGACACTTGTTGCACTCGGGTAAGTTACCTACATACCTTTTCTTTTGGCTTGACCCAACAGCAAAGGTTTCCACCACTTTTTGTATCTTATATGGTTGTTGGGTAGCATTAGCATTTTGATTATCGACCCACTTTCTCTTGTTGCCACTATTGCCTCCTAAGATCTTGGTGTGCGCTATGCGTTCCTTTGCTTTGATCGCTATTCTGATAGCTTTAGAAATGGTATCGGGTTCCAATGAGGTGACCAACATACGAATTTCAAGGGAAAGTCCCCCGAATATAACACATGAAATTTTTGGTCTACATGGACCAATATCATAGATAGCACAACCATACCCATTTGGTAGAGTCAACACTTGGTGATTTCGTTTGTACAACAATCAAAATACTACAAGTTTCTCTGAACTATGCCACACCTCCCATCGCTAGGATAATAGTAAAAGCTAGCAAAGATATAAGTCTAGTCTAGAGACTTCCTGGTGTCCCTCTGAGTGAAACCAGGTTTGTGACATCATAAGGTCGAGATAGTCCTGAAGTGGGGTCTGGAGTTGTGCATTGATCAAGTCCTAGATAGTGTAGATTCTAAACCATTCTTGAGGAATCTGCGGATGTTCCTGTTGAGTCCATGATCTTGGTATTATCCACAAGGTGTTATCTAATTCATGGCAAGTGGGAATGGAAAAAGGGAAATGACAGTGGTGGTACTCTATAGGATGAGAATAACATTGATGACGATGAGATCCTAGTGATGAGTTAGGAGATGATGGTGATAATAGTGAATGGGATACTACCCTCTTTTGCGCTATCTCGCGACATCTAAGAGGTAAAACTAGAGTACGCACTATGGGACGACCAATAGTGTAATAAGTAGCTGATGGTGGAGGTAGTACCTGAGTAGTGAGTGTCTTACTGGTGAAGGAAAGAAAACATGCTATCTTTGTTGGGATATGAAGTCAAAGTACTGATATGTCAAAGTACTGCTAAATTGTCAACATGCTGATCAAGGTCAAAGTACTGCTACTTATTGAAGATTATTTAAAGTACTTCAAAGAACAAGGACTTAAGTGCAATATTGATTAAAGGATTATTATGTAATATTGTATGAATATTCTAGAATTAGTTAGGGATAATTACTTGTCGTTCAAGTAGATGATGTAAACCGACTTAAGGTTATCTATATAAGGAGCCTTATGATGGTATTAGAGATATAAGTTTTAGACGAAGTCATACAAAGTTTTCATAAAAACGATTTTAGAGAAAGTTAGGGATTGTTAGTGAACCTGTAATTAGAGAGGCAGGTTTAAGAGTTGTTTTAATATTAACAAAGTTCTTCTTAGCTTTGTGTTAGTAGATTTCACATACTTTACAAAGTAATATCATTGTTTCAATATTAACTGTTTTGAGTTATTCAAGATTGTTAAAACCTTACAAGCTACAAAGTAGTTTGGTTAGAGTATATCGATCCAACAAGTGGTATCAGAGCTTGTGTTGGAAACTCTGATTAAGAAGAAAACCTTTTAAACTGATTCTACTACAAACCCTTAAAGATGTCGACAGATGCTGCACCTGTTCCATCCATCACTGCTGTCAGAATTCCTATTGTCAAGAAGGGAGAATATGATCTATGGGCCATGAAGATGAGGCAGTACATTGCCATCACAGACCATGCACTATGGGATGTGATTGTCAATGGTAACATGAAAATTGAAGAACCATTGGAGATCACTGGACAACCAACACCACCTAAGCCAACCATACCAGCTGCTACCAAAAGAAATCAAGACAAGGCTCTCAACATACTGCTCTTTGCCATTCCTGATGGTCACTTATTGAAGTTTCATAATGCCAAGGATGCAAAACAACTATGGGCTACTATTAAAACACGATTTGGAGGTAATGATGCTTCCAAGAAGATGCACAGGAATCTGTTGAAGCAGCAATTTAAAACCTTCACTGTTGGTGAAAGTGAAAGTCTTGACTCTGCTTATGATAGATATTAAAATCTACTCAGCAAGTTAGAGTTATATGGAGTTGAAGCAACAGCTGAAGATGCGAATTTGAAGTTCTTAAGGAGTTTGCCTTCTGAATGGCATGTGGTTGCTACAATGATAAGAGGACAACCTGGATTGGACACTATGGACTTTGATGATCTTTACAATAATCTAAAGGTGTATGAGCATGAGATGAAGGGTAATAAAGGTTCAAGTTCTCACAACATTGCTTTTATCTCCTCTGAAAATGGAAGCAGTACTTCCACTAAAAGTACTGCTCATCCTGTCCAAAGTACTATTGTAGAAACACAGAATCCATGTACAACTTTAATCTCTACCACTTCATCACACACCCCCAATTCAGATGATGTTCTGTGTTCATTCTTTGCTCAACAAGCTACTCTACCTGTTACTTACCAAGAAGATCTTTTGAAAATTGATGATGATGCTATGGAAGAAATTGACATAAGATGGCAGGTTGCCATGATTGCTGCAAGGATCAAGAAGTTTATGAACAAGACAGGAAGAGGTATTGATTTCAAGGCTAAGCAAGGTATAGCATTTGAAAAGTCTAAGATTGAATGCTTTAATTGTCAAAGGACTGGTCACTTTGCAAGGGAATGCAAGTTTGCAAAGTATCAAGCAAACAGGATGATTGAACAACCTAAACCCAAGGTTGAAAGAAAAGAAGTCCCTATTGCTGAGCCAAAGTCACAAGCTTTGGTTGCTCGAGAAGATCTGTCAAAAGTTGATTGGAGTAAAGAATTTGATGATGAACTAGTAACCTATTCTATGGTTGAACTGGAAGAGATTGATTGGAGCACAACTTTTGATGAGGAACCTGGATATGAAGCTTTGGAATCAAGAGATGGACTAGGAAGCTTTGACTGGAGCATGGAATGTGAAGAAGAAACTGTTCAGCTTGCTATGATGGCTACTTCACCAAGTTCATCTACTATCTCTGAGGTATGTTCCAAATGTAGTAACTCTTATCAAAAGATGCTTAAAGAATATGAAACAAAAAGAGATAACTATAGAAGGGCTAGGTCTGAGATACTTGGTTACCAATTGACTTTAGAATCCATGGAAGCTAAGATAATCACACATGAGAATAATGAAGTAGCTTGGGCTGAAAAATATGAACAACAAGATTATCAATTAAAGCTAAGTGAGTGGAAGCTAGGGTGTAAAGTTTCTGAATTAGAAAAGGTAACTAATGAAAGAGATAAGTTGCTAGAAAAACTTGCTGTTTGGAAAGAATCAGGTCTGTCACATGTTAGTTTTGTTGAAAAACAGAGAACAGCAAACATTAAAACTGGTCTAGGTTATGATTCAGAAGTACTTTCATCTAGGAACCAAGAATTAAATCTCTCTCACGAAACCTAAACTAGTGATGAAGAATTCATAAGTTTAGAAGGAAACGCATCTAGTGATGAGGAATCACCTTGTTCAACACCTCTTGAGTGTAAGAAAAACAAAAGTTACAATGAAGTTCCTACACCCCCAGGCAGTTTTCAACCACCTAGGACAGATGTCTCTTGTTATGGGGTAGATAACCTAGAATTTAGGAAAAAGCTTAAAGGTCAATCAAATTCTGAGTCTTTAGGAGAATCTGTTGAAGCACCTAGGATTGATAATAAGGTTTCTGAATGTGAAAAGGATTTTTCAAAACAAGCAGTTCTTCCAAAAACTTCTCAAAGTACTGCTGATCATTCAGCAGTACCTACAAGAAACTCTTTTCAAAATACTGCTTATCTTAGAAAACCTTTTGGGAATAGATTTGGGATGATGGGTCCAAAGTTATGCTTTGTATGTTATAGTCCTCATCATTTGATCAAGGACTGTGATTATCACTCAGAATACTTAAGAAAATACCCAAAGACCACATCTGCAACCCATAAGCACAGAGAGAATAAACCAAGGGAGAATAAACCAGTTTGGAATTACACAAATAGGGTTAACCATAGTAATTTCTCAAAAGACTATAGGTACCCTCATCAGAAAAGACCATTCTCCAAACCCACAGTACCTTCACAAAGCACTGGTTAGGTAGTACTTTCTCAAAGTACTGTTAGAAAGTTTTTTAATCAAGGTACTGCTAGCAAAAATTCAAGTGTAAGACCTAAGAGATTCAATTCTTACAAACCTAGAAGGCCTTACAACCCAAAGAAAGCTGCTAAAACACAGAACCCAACACCAAAAGTTACATCTAAGTGGGTTAAGAAAGAAAGTACTGCTGAAACTGACAAAGTACTTTCAGATAATAAGGGTGAAAAAGGGGTTGTTGATAACAATTCAACACAAGTTTTGGAATCAAAAACAGTAGTTCTTGATAGTATTTTCAAAAACAGTGGTGATTACATGCTCAAAGAATTTGAGTATGTTACTCCACAAGGGGAACACAAGTCAGTAATGGCTTGGGTTCTTAAAAGAAACTAACCCTTTGCATTTTTATGCAGGGCAACCCAACAGAGGAACTTAAAGATCATCTTATTGTGGATAGTTGTTGCTCTGGAAGTATGACAGGAAAAAATGATCTCTTGTCAGATTTTAAAGCTTATTTTGGAGGAAGAAATGCATTTGGGAATGATCCTGATGGAGGGAGAATCACTGGCAAAGGAACCATTAATGCAGGATCTATTGATTATGAGAATGTCAGATATGTGAAGGAGCTTAAATTCAAACTTTTGTCAGTCTCTCAGATCTGTGACAAGAAGTACCCTGTGTTGTTTCTTGACACAGAATGTCTTTTTCTCTCCCCTGAGTTTAGATTAGAAGATGAAAACTTGGTGATGCTGAGAGCACCAAGAACCAATGATGTGTATAGCATTGATCTGAAGAACATCAATTTTGCTGAAAGAGCAACATGCTTGATTGCAAGGGCAACAATGGAGGAAGCACATCTATGGCACAGAAGACTAGGGCATGTTAATTTCAAAAACATCAATAAGCTGGTCAAAGGGAATTTAGTTAGAGGTTTACCTTCTAAAACATTCAAACTTGATCATTCATGTTTGGCTTGTAAAAAGGGTAAACAACACAAGGCTTCATGTAAGAAAATTGAAGAAAGAACAATTAGGGAGCCTTTGGAATTGCTGCATATGGATCTGTTTGGACCTGTTTCAGTTGTTAGCTTAAACAAGAAGAAGTACTGTTTTGTTAAAACAGATGATTGTAGCAGATTTAGCTGGGTCTTTTTCTTAGGATTCAAAGATGAAACTTCTGATGCCATTCATGACCTTATAATAGCACTTGATAATTAGTTAAGACTCAAAGTTAGAGGAATTAGATGTGATAATGAGACTGAATTCAAGAATCAGCTTATTGATGAATTTTATGCTAAGAAAGGGATTAAAAGAGAATTCAGTATTGCTAGAACTCCTTAGCAGAATGGAGTTGCAGAAAGGAAGAAAAGAACTTTGATAGAAGCAGCAAGGACAATGCTTGCAGACTCCCAATTACCTGTTCCATTTTGGGCTGAGGCTGTAAGTGCTGCATGTTATGTGCTAAATAGAGTGTCAGTGACAAAACCTCAGATGAAGACACCTTATGAGTTACTCATGGGAAAGAAGCCAAACATTAAGTTTATGAAGCCTTTTGGATGTCCACTGACTATCTTGAACATTGCTGATAATTTGGAAAAATTTGATGGTAAATCAGAAGAAGGATACTTATTGGGTTATTGTACAAATAGAAAAGGATTCAGAGTGTACAACAGGGCTACCAAGAAGGTTCAAGAATGTCTTCATGTTGAATTTCTAGAAGAACAAGAAAATCAAAAGGGTAAAGGTCCTGATTGGATGTTTGATCTTGATTTAAGGTCCTCATCCATGAACTATGTACCTGTCAGAGAAGAAAATCAAGTTGTTCTTAATGAAGAAGAGTAGCAATACATTGTTCATGGAGTTAACATAAGATCTGAAGTTGATTCTGATGAAGCACCTAATGATGAGAAGAAAAGTACTGCTGCACCTTAAAGTACTGTTGATCCTCAAAATACTGTTCCACCAAAGACTACAGTATCTGATGAAGACCAAGCTATTCAAGATGAACTTAATAGGATGCTTTTTCAAGAAACAATTGCAAAATCCTATGAAGATGATCAAAGAAGAGCTTATGAAGCAGAAAAGAAGAAGGCTAAAGGCACTGCCAGTACTTTGCCCCAAAGTACTGCAGATCTATTTGAAAGCACCTCTCAAGTCTTAGATTTTTCAAATTGGAAGAATGCTGATGATTTACATGATCCAACATGCCTGTCTTAGAAGATACTGATGATGAGTTGGAACAAGAAGGCATTTTCTCAGATTCTAATGAAGACCCTGACCTCACAAATTTGGAAGATAATCTTGAAGTTCCACCAACTCCTACTCTAAGAATTCACAAAGATCATCCTGTCAGTAAGATAATTGGACCTTCTAGTTCAGGAGTGCTTACAAGAACTAAAGCTAAGAATATGTCTCAACAACATACTTCTTTACTTAGCTTTATTTACAAGCAGAACAGGGTGAATCATAAAGATCAACAATTCTGTTTATTTGCTTGCTTTCTGTCTCAAGAAGAACTTAAGACAGTAAAACAAGCTTTAGCCAATGAGAGTTGGGTTGAAGCTATGCAAGAAGAACTCTTACAGTTCAAACTTCAAGAAGTATGGGTACTATGTGATTTATCTGATGGTAAAAGATTAATTGGAACAAAATGGATTTTCAGAGTGAAAAGAGGTGAAAGAGGGAATGTAATCAAGAATAAAGCAAGGTTAGTAGCTCAAGGATATAGACAAGAAGAAGGAGTAGATTATGATGAAGTATTTGCTCCTGTGGCAAGGATTGAAGCCATAAGGCTATTTTTGGCTTTTGCATCTTATATGGGATTTACTGTATATCAGATGGATGTTAAAAGTGCTTTTCTATATGGCACTATCACTGACGAAGTTTATGTTAAACAACCTCCTTGTTTTGAAGATCCTGCACATCCAAACAAAGTCTACAAGGTTATCAAGGCTCTATATGGCCTTCATCAAGCCCCAAGAGCATGGTATGAAAGACTCTCCAATTTTCTATTGCAACATGGTTACAGGAGAGGTGCTATTGACAAGACTTTGTTTATCAAAAGAGATAAGAAGGATATCATGCTAGTCCAAGTTTATGTAGATGATATTATTTTTGGTGCTACTAAGCAATCTATGGTGAAGGAATTTGAAGATCTTATGCAAAAAGAATTTCAGATGAGTTCAATGGGAGAATTAACATTCTTCTTGGGACTTCAAGCGCAACAATCAAGCAGTGGAATATTTATAAGTCAAGATAAGTATGTTGCCGACTTTCTTAAGAGATTTAATTTCACAACCGTCAAGCCAGCATCCACACCTGTTGATCCTAACAAGCCTTTGGGAAAAGATGAAGATGGAGAAGATATTGATGTCACATTATACAGGTCTATGATTGGATGTCTAATGTACTTAACTGCATCTAGACCTGACATTACTTTTGCTGTTTGTTTATGTGCAAGACATCAAGTTCATCCCAAGGTATCACATTTAAATGCTGTCAAAAGAATCTTTAGGTACCTCAGGCAACAACCTAAGCTAGGATTTTGGTATCCTAGAGAGTCACCTTTTCATCTACAAGCTTTTTCAGACAGTGATTATGCTGGTGACAACTATGACAGAAGATCAACAATTGGAGGGTGTCAGTATCTTGGAAGTAGATTAGTCTCATGGCAATGCAAAAAGCAAACAATTGCAGCAACATCTTCCACTGAAGCAGAGTATGTAGCTGCTGCAAGTTGTTGTGCACAAGTACTTTGGTTGCAAAATCAGCTTTTAGATTATGGATTCAACTTCAAGAATACTCCTATCAACATTGATAATGAGATTACCATTTGTCTTGTGAAGAATCCAGTTTATCATTCCAAAACAAAGCACATTCAAATCAGACATCATTTTATCAGAGATTGCTATGAGCATAGGCTTATAAATGTGGTTAAATTTCATACAGATGATAATGTAGTAGATCTACTCACAAAGGGCTTTGATGTTTCAAGATTTACCTTTTTAGTTATGAGTATTGGTATGATTAATAATTAAGCTATTTTTTAGGGGAGGCATTAGTAGTTAGTCATTAATTGGGGGGAGGCTACATGTATCATTCCAAAGAAAAGGTTTTTATTCATTGTTATTCAGAGGTTACATTCATCAGTCCATGAGATACAGACAACCATGACAAAGACACAAACAGGAAACATAGAGAACTACCACAAACACCCTACCCAACACCTACCTACCCTACCTAACACACCCTACTCCATTGGCATTTTTCATTTTCCCTGATAGCTTTGCTTTCCCTTTTGAGCAGTCTTTCTTTTGTCATCAAAAGAAGATTGCTTCCATGGGCAAGCCAGGCCAAGAACTTGTTTGGGAGGTCTCTCTTTTCTTGGAGCAGGCCACTTCATATTCTTTATGGCTGATTCCAGGGCTTGGGTTAAGGCTTGTGGAAGTTCATTTGCCAAAGAAGAACCAGAAGCAGGGACAGACACTTTTTTCTTGGGTTTTGGATTGGTAGTGCTTGCTGCATCAGTAATGGTAGAGGTTGCTACATCCATAGATGAGGTTGATACATCCGGAGGAAAGTAGCCACTCCATCCTGCATCATCATCAAAGTCAGAGTAAGAATAGTAGATGATCTCTGAGTCTGTGGAGCCATCTGAATCAGAAGAGATGTACACCAATGTGAAGTGACTCATGTTGTTCACTAGGGCTTTTGTGAGAGTTTTACAAATGTTGATGAAAGAGATGTGTTGGTGGAAAGTTACTTTTATAGGCAAGACAAGTTATAAGGGTAATTAATGAAGTTCATTAAATTCTACTTGCCTTGGTAGCTTTGGGAATTAATTTGGAAGGGTATTAATTATCTCGGGTTGACTTTCAAAGATATTTTGGTCAAACAGTCAACACTAAAAGATATTTTGATTGGAAAGTACTTTGCCCAACGTACTGCTTGGTTTTACAACTGAAAGTACTGCTCCATGTTATGGAACGTACTGCTTGGTGTTCTGAAGGGTACGCTGACATGTCAGGATACTGTTCCAACGGTCAAAAATGCGGGTAACAAACTTTCGAAAGATATAGGGAAGATAACTTCCAAAAATAACGGTAAAATAATTAATTCGCCGTGATTCTTTGTATATTATCCCTTTTTACTCATATCTTTTTCATATTTATACACCCATATTCATTCACGACCGATTGAGCCTAAACCGTCAGATATTATTGACCAAGGAAAATGGTCAACAAGTTAAAAACAGCTTAGACCAATGCTCCGTGGATAGTATAGTTTTGTCCCCGGGTCGTTATGTCCCGACGAGATTGCAATGGTGCTTGAAAACGTTTTTGAGAATGAGTGGCACTGTGGACAGTAGCCAAAGATGATTGAGAAGTGATTATACTACTGATTGCTTGGTATTTGGACAATTTGAAATAATATTAACAATAACAGAATTACAGATATAAGCACACAAACACAAACTGGAAATCAGTTTCAATTACAGACAGAAAAAAGTGAGATTTAACAATTTAACAACTACAGGGGGTGCAAGTGAAACTTTTACAAACTTTAAGATAAAAAGAAAATTAAAATGAAAAGAGAATTATTTATTTGATTATTTTAGTATTTAAGTGCTAATTAATTAATAAAACTATTTAAAAAGTAATTAAAATCTAATTTAAAACAAACTAAAAATGATTAAGGTTACAAAATTAAACTAAAAATTGCAAAATTATTTTCTAAACTTCTAAATTAACTTAAAGAAAATATAAAAATTAAAAAGAAATGTTTTTGTCTTTTTGTGGGTTTTTTATAAATTAATAACTAATTAAACAAAACTTAACTATTTAAACTAATTAAAATTACCAAGATTAAGAAAATGCCGTAGATAATTAAGAAGTATTTTTCAAAACTAATTACCCATCACAGGAATCCTAAAAAATTATAAAAAGTTTCTAAAAATTATATTTAGACTATTTTACTAATTATTTACTTATTGATTAATTAAAACCTAATTTAACTAAATTAATTAAGAAAATTAAAAAGTTAACAGTAGAATTTAAGAAACTATTTTCTAAAAGTCCTAAATGATTTATGAAACCTAAAAAAATATAAAACCCTACTGTTGTTAATTAAAATTTAAGAAAACTATTTAATTACTAGTATTACTTAATTAATTAATTAAACTTTTATTAATTCTAATAATTATTAAATTAAAAGAGAAAAATATAGGAAAATTACTGGAAGTACTTTAAGGTGACAGGAAATTAAGAAAAATATAAAAATGATGATATGGTTATTAATAAGTTAAAAGAAAAACTAAAAAGCTAAAATCTATTAAATAGAAGCTATCACTATTTTTAAATTTGGTTTTTTGTGATTTTTCTTTTACAAAACTATTTTAACACTGAAAATATGCAACTTTTGTAAAAACGAAACTTTTGGTTCTTAATAATAAGCACTTATGGACTGCTTAATGGCTTATTAGTTTGACTTTGGTCAAACAAGCTTTGTAAAAGCTTGAAATAAGCCACACAGTGAACACAAATGGTAAAATGAAGTATAAACAACCTAGATGAACCTAAATGAGCTTAAATCAACAAGAATCCATGACAGAATAAGCCAATAAGCACAAATAAGCAATCCCAAATAATCACAGATACAACAGACCTTGGCGCTATCTTGCAGACCTTGTGGGGTCCACAGGGTTGGTCAAAAGTCCAAGGGGTGGATAAGTCCAATAAGGTGAGCTTATGGGCTTTCCAAAAAGCTAAAGCTCAAGGGGTAGGACCCACAAATGAGTTTGTGGTAAGCTTATGAAAAAGCTTGGATATACTGAGTACTCAGTATAGACAGCAAAATGGGACAAACAAAAGGTCAACTGCAGACCTAGTAAATAAGCTAGAAAGCACAAAATAAGCCTTGGGACTAAAAGTATGGTTGATAAGCCTTCCAAAAAGCTAAATCTCAAAGGGTGGGGTCCACTAATGAACACTGTGTAACCCTGTGAAGTTGGGTGTGCACACTGGGTAATGGGTGGTATAGGGGAGGCTATGGGTCAAACAGGCAACTTTGAGCAATGAATTCTATGGGAATTGATTTTCAAAATCTAATTTCTCTTTTGATTCAGACTCTCAAGCAACCAATTAACAGAAAACAACAAGGAAATACTATTTCCAATCTCTAATAAACCCTAGAGATCACAAAACATTTTTGACCATTTTGACAGTTATGAAAAATTGACTTTTTGAGATAATGCAAAACTTTGACTTTGGTGAGATTCTAAGAGGCCTAGCTGAGTGATAATGTTGTATTAGGCTAGGGTAAGACTAGATTAACTAAACTTAACTACTTTTATAACTATTTTGATGATTTGGGTTCCAAAAATCTTGACAGATAAGTATACAATGGTGATCACAGTGATTTTGACTTTTTTATGAACAAGTACTGGATTTTATGACACAACTGAGTTACTAGGACCTAAAGTGAGTTAGTATGACAACCAATAACAACAACAACTCTCTGTATACCACAGAGATCAGCAAACCCAAACACACTTTTATAAAGACTATTTTGAGGTTTTCAAAGTGTTACACTGATTTGGACCAAGAGAATGTTGCATAAACACTCACAATCATACAATAAGCTACAATGGACCTTTATATATCAATATGAACAGCAAATCACTATTGATTCTATATTATGCTAAATTAACAGTTAAAAGTGAAAGTTAGGCAACTAAAGATTCTAATGAACAAGCCTAGGATGTTAAGCAATATAATCACTAACAAACAATAAATAAGCACAAACAAACAAGAAAAAGCAATATATAAGAAATAAAACAGTGAAAGGTATAAATGGAGAATTTAGCTCACAAAATGCATTCCAAGCTCACACCAAGAAACAGGACACAAGAACCAATCCTAAAGGTCACAAGCCACTAAACCCATGGCGATCCATCATTTACCATGCTCCAGCAATCTACAATATTCAACCTGCAATTTTTTTTTCTTTATTTTTCAGTTTTTTTTTTTTTTTTTTTTTCTTATTTTATGATATTACTGGTTTTTAAGGGTTTCTAAAAGCTTCAATGAGCTTCTGGGAGCTTAAGTGAACCTACAAGTCCATAACATTAACATAAACAACAATAAAGCTTATTTGGAGATTTTGAAATGAAAATGAAAACTGCATAAACTAGAAGAGATACTGAAACTTGAAATGTATTACTTGAAATAGTTTAGATTACAACTGAATTGACTAATACAATGCTTAAAAGCTTTTGATTTGACTAAAATATCATACTACAACTTATACGACTAAGATTTAACTAAAAATGGACTAACTCTCCTTCTTCATACTTCCTCTGTCTTTATACTTGAGCTTTTGAGCTTCTTGGGTCCCACTAAACCTTTCCCAATTCAATCTTGAGCTGTTAGATCTCTGTATTTGATCCCAGCCGTTTAAACCTTTTTTCGCGCCAAAAAGGAAAAGAGCAATTTGCTCTGATAAACCACAAGGGGGGGTGGTGCATTTATGAGGGGTTGTCCTGTTAGGTATTGGTGGTAGAGTGGGCGGTGGAGATGTGACTGGCAAGTGGGGTGGTTTTGCAGGGCGGTATTGGGAGAGTGGAGTGGTTTTGATGCGTGTATGTGGTGATGGTTGACTGGTTTTGACCACAGGGTCAAAGTTTGACCCTGTAATACTATTAAGGGTGAGTTGGGCTTTAGGTGTTGGGCCAGGGGTAAGGGTGTTGGGTTGGTTTGTTATTGGATTAAGTATTAAGGGTGTTTTGATATTAAGGATCCGGTTTGGTTTGTAGATATAACAAGGACCAATTATGTAATTTGCCAAAAGTAGAGGGGCTGAACATGGCATGCTTCCAAAGTTCACAAAGGGATTAAACTTGCCAAAGATGAATAGTACATGAACCCTTTGTTGATTTTTCCAATTATGAAACTCCAGGGACCATTTTCGCCAATTTGCCAAACTTCAGGGACCTGTTTTGTAACTTTTCCAAAATTCCAACCCAAGGACCAAATCTGCCATAGATGAGAAGTACAAGGACCAAAATTTTTTTTCTCAAAGTTTTAATATCCTAGGGACCATTTTTGTCAATCTTCAAAGTTGAGGGACTAAACTTGCAATTTTGTGAAACTTTGTACCAAAGGACTAAATATGTAATTTTGTGATTTAAAAGGACCTTTGGTGACTTTTTCAAGTTTTTATAATAGCCAGGGACTAGTTTTGACAACTTTTGAAAGATGAGGGACTGAAACTGCCAATTATGCAATCTTTGTTCATTTTTCACATGTTTTTGATTATTTTGCATCTGAAACATATAAAACACATTCCTGGGATATTTTCATTATTTTGATGCAATTTTGAGTGTTTTTAGATATTTTGGCAGCTTAGAATAGGTAAAAATAATGAGTATTTACATACTCATCAACGAGTATCATTCATCAAATCCACCAAGTTCATCAACGATTACCATTCTTCTCTCAAATCATTATCACAATGGCACACTGACCAACCATCAACAAACACAACATGATTGCAAACCTTGAGAAAACGTAGAGGAACATTGACTTTCATGGAATCATTGATTTTCTCACCGGAACCACCATCAATTACTCACTCCTTGTAAACCCAGAAATTATTGGACCTTGGATACAGGCATTTTGGGCCACAATTAGGGCTGAGATTGAAGATCGAGAGGATGTTATTCATGCTATCATTGCTGGGAGAGCTATCCGTGTAACTGAAGCAACAATCAGGGAGGTTTCGCTATTTGATGATGAGGGAGGCTCTGTTTTGTTTGCTAAACAAGACGTTTGGGATGCACTGAGAGATATTAGGTATGAAGGTTCTTTGAACAGGATTACTTTTCAGAAAGCAATGGTAAGTCCTCATTGGAAGTATCTTATTCATGTTTTACTTCATTACTTAAGTCCAAAAAGTACTACTTGGGATCAATTTGGACATGCCATAGCTTCTGCATTAGTTGGACTAGTTACCAATCAACCATTTAACTTTTCCTACATGATCCTTGATGGTATGATTGCACATATTAAGACTGGATCACCTTTTCTGATGTATCCTAGATTTGTTCAACTTATCTTAGAGAATCCACTTGATGGGATACAAAAACCTAAAGATTATATACCTACAGTCAGGATGCCACCTAAGGTGTTTACCTTTATGTCTCACAAGGGAGTTAATTTTTCGGGTAACAATACACCTCTTAATGCTTATATTTTAGAGGTAGCACAGGCTGTTAGGGATGATGTTGATAATGCTAGTGGTTCTGCTAATTCTGATGATGCTGATCAATCTGATCATTCTGAGCATTCTGCATCAGTACATACACCAACACCACCTATTGCTCCACCTCAGCCTGATGACTTAAGTGAAAGAACTACTTCAGTATCAGTTTCTAGGGAAAACCTTATTTCTGCTGAAGGTACTTCTCCACAAAATACTTCTCTGCAAGGTGCTGCTTCAGAGCATACTCTAGTGCCTTCTCCCAATGATTACACTTCCACAGGGGGGTTTCAAACACCTGGAGGAGATGAGGGAATTGAGGGTCCTTTGGATAATTATGCTTTGACTAGAGAGTTATGGAGGATGAAGAAAGATATGGTTACTCAGACTGCAGAAATTAAACGGTTAAAAAACAAGTTCAGAAGGCTAAAGAGATTTGTGTGGCCACTTATGAAAAATTTTAGGCTGTATGTGAAAGAAAAGAAACAATCTCAAAAGAAAAAGTCTAAATCAGCAAAGAAAGTTTCAAGTCTAAGATGAGTCATAAGAAGTCATCATCTTTCAAATTCGGGAGGAATCATGAAGATAATTTGAATGAAGATGATGCTGGAATTCAATATTCAGAAGATGCTCATCTATGGCATTATGCTGAGGCTGAGAACATTGCTCAACAAGATACAAATTATGAAGATATCACTGAGAGGAAAAGTGATGAGACTGAACAAGTTAATCTTGAAGTTGAGGATGATGCTGTTAAAAGTGGAGATACAGAAGAAATTGACTTAGAAGGAACTAATGTTCAAAGTACTGTTGCTGAAAGTACTGATGTACAAGGTACTGCTGCTATGGATATTGATGGAATTGGACCTTCTACAAAGACTTTTGAAGATGAAGCCGGTCCTTCCAATCCTATACAGCAAGAAGAAGTCAAGGAGCATACAACAAGTTATGATGAAACTATAGCTCAGATAATGCTCAATTTGGATAGACCTTCAGGAGGTATACATATTTCTGAGCCTGCACAACAAGTTTCTGAATCTTCTTCTGAATCTGAAAAATTAGATCCCAAAGATAAAGGTAAAGGGATCATGAAGCAAAAGAAGATTAAGAAGAAAAAGAAGAAGTTTACTCTTGCACAGCTGAGAGAAATAGAGGTAGCAAAGAATGAAGAAATTGCTAGACAACAACAAGCTGTGTATGATGCAAAATACTTGGAAGAAGTAAAGAAGTCAGTTGCGGTAACAAGAAAGCCTATGACTAAAGCTCAAGAGAGAAACTGGATGATTAGTTTCTTGAAAAAGAGAGGATTCAAGAATCTACACAAGTTAAGATACCCAGAAGTGAAAGGTCTATGGGATGAAGTACAAGAGTCTATTAAGAGAGATTTGGAAAGCTTTGTGCCCATGGATGTTGATAAGGGAAAGAAGTTAGAAGATATAAGGAAGGAACAAGCTGAGAAAAGAAAATTGAAAAGGAAGAAAGCAGTTCAAGATGATCAATTGTCTAAGAAGCTCAAAATGATACATGAAGATACAATTGATGAACTAAAGAATTATTTCAGAGTGGTTGATTTTGAGAACAAGAAAACAGAAGACTCTAGAAAGAAATCAAAGATTATCTCATTCTCTGTGGTTGAATCAAAAGAAGGGAATTATCTTATGTTCAACAGAGAAGATGAAAGCTTCACAATGTTTAATATGCTATGGGATGTTCTGCATTTAATTGACAGAGAAGATCTATACAATTTATATTTGCAAGTGCAGACATACTATGAGAATATTGAAGCAGCAGGAGTGGGATTAATCTTACTTGGAGATTTGATAACCATCTGGGAAACAGAAGAAACAAGTAATGATACTCTGTGGAATGATCAAGAAAATTGGGAAATAACAAGATGGAGATTCTTTGAGTCATCAGGAGTTCATTCACTTGAGATGGAAGATGGTACCATGATTCACATGCTAGTTGAAAGAAGATATCCTTTGATATGAGAACTTATGATCAGGATGTTGGATCATGGAATGGAGCTTGAAGATGAGATTGAAGTAGCTTTTATGGTGATTAGGCTATTTATTAGGTGGACTAAATCAAAAGAATAATATTGCAAAATACTGGTATGTTTGTTTGTATAACAAGTATTTTTCTTAAAGTACTGCAAGACAAACAGTACTTTACCAAAGTACCGCTTGCTGCATAAAACCAGTATAATCCTTTGTAAAATAAAATAAAAAGTTTTTGATGTTTAAAGTGAAGTAAATAAAAGGATTTGAAGAGAAAAACATGGTGTTTATATTTGTACTGCACAACAAATGGTAATCAACTCACCATGTCTAACAGACAAGAAAGAGTTTGACTCATCATGAGGGTACGACTCTGATGTGATAATCATATCCGTTTTTAGTAGACAATTTACTAAAAATTGTATGGTATTCAACTCACCATATCTGTAAAAGTGAAGAGTTGACTAGCCCACAAGAAAATAGCTTGTGGTAAAGGCTGTGGAAAACCATTTATGGTAATTAGTTCACTATGGTTGAGATCAAAGAACTAACTAGTCCAAAAGTAAATGGCTAATGGTAAAGGCTACTCAAATCCGTTGATAGCTGATGATTTGCTAAAAATCATATGGTTATCAATGTACCATGGTTGTTCTAACCTAAACATTGGCTACTCAAGAGTTAATGGCTTTGGTAAAGAGACATGAAAATCCATTAAAAGTTCAATGATTCACCTCTCACAGAAGTTTACACATCTGGAAGTGATGAGAACAGTATGAAACTTTAAAAGATTTGATGTACATTTTGTCTAAAAGTTGATGAGTTGCTGAGAAGAAGATGATCAAGAGCACTTTGACATACAAGATTCAAAAGAGATAAAAGAAACAATTTTCCTAAATGATAAGGATTTTGAAGATCCAAGAAAGTAAAGAAACTTGAAATCAAGCAAGTGGAGTTCAAGTTAGGGGAGGATTGTTGGGATATGAAGTCAAAGTACTGCTACGTCAAAGTACTGCTAAATTGTCAACATGCTGATCAAGGTCAAAGTACTGCTACTTATTAAAGATTATTTAAAGTACTTCAAAGAACAAGGACTTAAGTGCAATATTGATTAAAGTATTATTATGTAATATTGTATGAATATTCTAGAATTAGTTAGGGATAACTACTTGTCGTTCAAGTAGATGATGTAAACCGACTTAAGGTTATCTATATAAGGAGCCTTATGATGGTATTAGAGATATAAGTTTTAGACGAAGTCATACAAAGTTTTCACAAAAACGATTTTAGAGAAAGTTAGGGATTGTTAGTGAACCTGTAATTAGAGAGGCAGGTTTAAGAGTTGTTTTAATATTAACAAAGTTCTTCTTAGCTTTGTGTTAGTAGATTCCGCATACTTTACAAAGTAATATCATTGTTTCAATATTAACTGTTTTGAGTTATTCAAGATTGTTAAAACCTTACAAGCTACAAAGTAGTTTGGTCAGAGTATACCGATCCAACAATCTTCCTTGCAATAAGCATCCTAATAGGTCCATTAAGATTAAGTCTGAATACTCTACCAAACGGCATTCTATGTATGGGCTAGATGATAGGAAAAACCCTGTTCCTATGACAAATCAATGGTGCTAATGGTGGTGGTGTGGATACAACTTCGACCTCCTAAAAGGGTTCAGTCTCAGCATTGGATGACATGAGTGATGAGTTTAGTGTAAAGCCAACTGATGTTAAAATTATAGTAGGGAGTGCCAAGGTATCCTCCATGTCAGAGTCTAAAGTAATGATGATGGGATGGGAATATAAAGACATGTCATTTGTGAACCAGGTCAAAATAATTATATATGAGTATAAGTATAAACAACTCGTATAGTGTGCATGAAACAACATGTGTAGTAGATATGCACTTATGATGAAATGATGAGATGCTACGATGATGTGGTTATAGTCTAGGGTCCAAGATACAACCTAGTTCGCTATAACCTTAGCTCTGATGCCAATCTGTTAAACCCTGAATTTACCTGAGTGGCAGCGGAATGGAATACCTGGGTGTAACGTCTATAGCATCACATACAAGGTAATATTGAACGACCTAAAGTGTCGTTTTGAAAATACATCATTTGATTTATTTAAAACATTCAGAGTTACATAACATAGGTCCCAAAGTTTGAAAAGTTTGCGGAAATAAGTTTAGTACAATCAAACAATATTATAAAAGTGCATGAAAATCCAAAATGAGACGCGTCATCCTTGCTACCCAATGTAATGACTCCATGCATGCCCATGAAGGATATGTCTTAGTTACCTGAAAATACATTGCTAAAACGGTCAACAAATATGTTGGTGAGATTCATAGGTTTATAAAATGATATGTTATACGGTAACCTTAAGTATAAGTGCATGACAAAAGTCACGTAAAAAAATCATGACCCCGAAGCTAGACTGATGATGTATATGCCCCTCCAGAGTGTTCTGCTAAGCACTCTAAAATGACAGAAATGAAATGCATCCGTTTGACTGTCGGTATAACTACCAAGGATGGAGGCATCACTCTCAATAGATCTATCCACCCACTCTCGCTTACGAATAATTAATGGTCCATGATAAATGAATAGGGAACTTTAGCATGGCAGCTAGGTAATTTAAGCATTGTACAAATGATTTGATACTTAGGCTCGTACGAAAATTGGTGCAATGTATTCTCCCCCGTAGGATTTGAAAACAATTAAAAATGTATACGGGGCTATGAAAACTCACCTGTAGTGATGGAACAAAGTACAATGAAGTGATCTGAAATAACAAGGCGCAACTCCTAGCTGCAACCTAATATGAATGAAGTATAATCTAATTTAGATTATATATCGATGTTATGAATGCATGTGCATATGTTATCTATACCACTCAAAATGTTTTGAAATATTTATAATTGTGAAAATTATACTTTATATTTTCACACCAAGTCATATAGTGCTATAGGTGTTTATATAGTGAAACAATGTTTCATAATAGTCATACAGTGAAATTATAGCTTTCGTCAAAATTACTATACTTATAAAATTTCTGAAAATGGTTTTGGACAACATATCGCAAAACAAGGTGTATTTTGGTCGTTATAACCCCATTTTATACATTCTATATATCCATGGTTTCGTATTATAGTGAATTAGTAAATTCTTAACAAGTTAATGCATTTTATTAATGGTTAGTGTCCCATTTTACCCACTAAAAGTTGTGCATCAGCACTCATTTTTCAGAAAATGTCTATTAGACCTTCAATATGGTTTTTGGCATAACTTTTTCGTCGTAAATCCAATTTTGTCCATTCAAGCTGCTACGGTTTCATTATAAGATTTACTTTATGATATTTGGTCAAAAATAGGTCATGGGCTACTGATTTCTTCAGGTTTTTCAAAAAAATTACCAGCCTGTCCCAAATTGTTTAAATCAAAACTTGGTGTAACTTGTTTTTATCATAACTTTTTCGTTATAAATCCGTTTTTACCCATTCATGTGGCCATGGTTTCTTCTTAGAATGTATTTTCCATATCTTTTGTCAAAAATTAGTCCATACTTACTGAGTTTACCATATTTTTCAAATAGGGACAGTAGCCAAAAATGTATTGTTAAAAATGGTTTCCTAGCTAATAACTTGTCCAAATTCATCACTAACAACTCCAAAAATTCCCATAACCTACCACACACCTTCTTAGGGTGTCATGGGTTCCTAAATGCCATTAGACAAGTCTCTTCACCAATACACTCTTAATATTAATTTCTAACTCATAAGGATGATAAAAACATGAAATGGAGTGGTATAAATTACATACTAACTTGCATGTGTAAATAAATTGGGATGGACATTGTAAAAATATTGTAAGATTATGAAAAATACATTGGTTCACTTACTTGAATGATAATGAGATTTTTCTGATGAAAACCTAAGTATACCTTGGGTTTTTATTCCAAAACCCTAACAAGGAATACCAAATAAATTAGAAACCAACTTGTGCTTTAAAATTTGATGTTTTATTCTTGTTGTTCTTTGTAACCCCCGGTACTTTTTCTAAACCTCTTACTAGTCAAAATATTTATTTTCGTACCTGAGACACATTAAAACTTTTATTTGTGATTATTTAGGCTTGAGAAACGTGAGATATATTAGAAACGAGAACTTTATTCCTTGATTGACTCAGCACACCCTAGAACACTCGAATTGTATCGCATTTGCCAAATTATTTGAATTATTTTGAGTTTTGGAAAAACTCTGATGTTTATGCTTGATTTTATTGGGAGAATTATTTCGTGAAAAATGGCGCAAGTTTCGTAAATTTTTGAGTCCGTTTGCTATATCGTTCGAGCCCCGGAGCGTTTAACGTTAGAAGTTTACTACGTTGGCGATATTGGTCCTTGGAGTATCACCCTCCACTTATCCCTACACTTTCAATAATTTCAAAACCAACCCTATAATACTCATATATATACCCTCAACTCACCCCACTTCTTCATTTTTATTTATTAAATCGCACACACACCCACAAAACTCTCTCTCTCTTCCCCTCTCTTTCCGTTCGCCGTCCGACCACAGCCGGCCATCCTTCGGCCGCCGAAAATTTTTCCGGCCACCCCATATTTTTGTATCATCTTATAGATCGGGACTTCCCAGACACCCCCGTGTAAACCCCGTACCCCCAAACATCCCGTATCCACCTCCACGCGCCTCCACCGCCGCGACCATCACCACCGAGAACCACCACCATCGCCGCCATCCTTCCTACACAGGTAAAACACCACCACTACCACTTCTTTTTTATTATTTTTGATTTTATTTTAAAACCCTAGTTTTTGAAAATATTTATTAAATCTGATTTTCATATTAAATCTTTTATAAAAATGGTTTTGATATGTTTTTAAACTCAAAAACTCGTTTGGATTGCTTTCTTGTTCTCTTTCGACCCTCATTTGGCCGCGACTCAGTTGACTCATCGAGTCAACTCACTTGACGGGGTGAGGGTTGTGATTTGTTGTTGTTGTTGTTTGATACTAGTGACAAGGGAGTGTTTAATTTTGTGTTTGGATTTGATATTGAGGGTCCATTTGGTTTGCGTTATGCTCGGCAGCCAAGAGCCACCACCACCGCGACTTGGGTGGTGGTGGGGGAGAGTATGATTATTGTTGTTGTTGTTGGTTGAGTGTTTGGATTTGTTTTAGGTTAGTTTGGTTTGGATTTTGATGATTTTGGTTGAGCCGAGATGGAGTAAGGCTCGGTTTGGATTTGATTTGGTTTTGGGTTTGGTTTTAGAGTTGTTATTATTGTCGTGATGATTATTTTGGGTATTGATTATTAGTCTCGGGATATATTTTTATTAGAAACGGTAACTAAATAATAAAAACGGATAATATATATACGAAATCTAAAAATATATTGTTATAGTTTAGTGGACTTGTTATCGGATATGTTTCCATATTATGACATTGTGAGCTTGAATTGGACGTATTGGATTTACGGCCTTTGTTATTTGGATGTTATGGACCCTTTGGTACATGAGACGGTAGGGTACGTTAGGCCCGTAAAGATCTTAACGTACCGGGAACCCAAACAAATACAAAATGGTCGATAAAACCTAAACAACTAATGGACAACGCGAATGATATATCCCATCATATTTACTTATATATATGTTAATATTGTTTAAAAATAAAGAGTCGTTGACTCGGGAAACGTTATACAAACGGGCAGGTCATGCAGAAATTTTATAAAATTCTTTATAAACTTAAATTATTTTACCAAACATTATTATTATTTCAAAACCCTTTTATATCAACATTATTTTGGGGAAAACGGGTAAAATCCGAAACTTATTGTTACGTGTTATTATTTATTTTTATTTGAGTGAGTTATTCTATTTTTATTTCTTTTCTTTTCATTTCTTTTCGACGACTTTCTTCGAGGAGTTCTTTCATCTTTCTTTTGCATTTTGTTGATTCGCCGACTTATTTCTTTCTAAACTTTCTTTTCTCCCACACGAGACTTTACGAAATCTATTTTCTTTCAAATCCCATTGTATTTACAAAACTTTTACTCAAGCATTGTTTATGGAAATATTCGAGTTTAGTTCTGAGTGATACCATTTATATTGATTAGGTTGTGCTGAGGTCCCTTTTGCTGTGACGCATTATTGATTGATTGCTATATCTCGTTTCCTGCTGCTATTGTTAAGGTGTGATTCATAGCCCCGCTTTCTATAATTTAATTGTTTATAAACCCATGGGGTGAGACTCATGCTTTAAATGTTTTTTGAGCACAAGTATTTTTGGTATGCTTTTTCTTGAATGATATATATATTTCATGACGATGTACTAAGTAGCTTGTCTTGCCGGAAAGACCCTCAGATCATGAGCCATTAGTCACCTTCGAGTGAGCACGAACTTAGTTTATAGGCCTATTGGACTGACCATCCCATTCGTAGTTGTCGAGGGCTTGACATGCGGGTGTACTATTTGTCGTTTTGCCGGGTAATGGCAAGTACCTGGCCTTGGGGGCACTTATTATTATGAAATTCCACGGTTATTGTTTATGTCAGTACAACTTTACTGTCGATTTGTTTGGTTAACATTTTGCGTGTCATGAGCTTAGTATCATCAACCGTATGTTTGCACGTGTTGCCTCTGCGTATTGGGTGTTACCTTGATTACCCTGGTATTTGCATTTGTTGCTTATATCGTATGATTAAAACCCTTGTGCTCAACTTTATTATTTTAAACCTATGGATTATACTCAACCTTTGTGTTGACTTTTAAGCATGTGCTTCTCAGGTACTACCAAATTAAGTTTTGGAGCTTTATTATCTTGGGCGTGGTGGAGTGGCTGGACGAAGGAAGTTTTCTGTCAAGGCAGCTTATCTCATTTCTACTATCTTTATTTTTCATATCATTCGGAAAACCTTGGTGTGTCTTTAATATTTTCCGCTGCTAAACTTATTTACTTTCCGCTGCTAAACTTTGCATTTCTACTACTACACTTGGTTTTTCCGCTGCTAAACTTTATCATTTCCGCTGCAATCTTTATTTTTATTTCGCTGCTATTTTGTTAAGGAGTCTATGTGCTCTAAAATGGTTTGTAAAATGAATGATGTGTTTTGAGGCATTTTTAAACGTCCCGTGTTGTGGTCGTTTGCTATAAAGATGCCTGGTTTCGATTCATGTAGTGCCCCCAGCATGTCAGCTACCGTATTTTGAGTTGGGGGTGCTACAGAATGGTATCAGAGCCATCGTTTATAGAGAACGAGCTCGCACTCAACTATAAACTTTTTCCTAGAGTCAAAATGTTTTGAGACAGAAAGCCGACAGCCTTCCATGCCACTTCGCTCCCTGGTATTTCTTTTAAACTTTACATATATACGTGTTTCATATTGAGATTGGTTTGGAATTTTTCCACTATCATGCTTTGGCTTATAAAATGGTTTTCTGCGAAAATTTGGCTAGTATTTTTATGTTTCCTTATACTCTTGTAGAGGATCATGTCTGTCCTATTTCCCCGTGATCAGGTTCCAGTCCCACCCATTGTTGACTCATTGCCTTTAGGAGATGATGTTGAATTGGATGTTGATCTTAAGTTGGATGTTGATGTTGGTTTAGATGATGAGGTAGGTTTAGAGGATGATGTTGATATTGAGGATGATGGAGATGAGGAGATGGATGACGATGATGATGACGAGGAGGATAGTGATGAGGAGGTTATGGAGGAGGATCAGGATGTTCCCCCGCTGCCTTCACCTGTTGTGTCGGATGTAACTTATGAGTTGGATACGTCTGAGGCATTAGGATAAGCGCTTGAGGCTGAGGTTACTTCTATGCACGAGATTGGTGAGTCATCAACAGTAGCCAGTGTTACTCCGTCAAAGCTTAGAGCTGTTATGAGTCGTCTGAGGCAGGATGTAGAGTGGTGTCGGAATAGTCATAAGAGTATCACTAGGCGTATGAGTGATAGGTAGTCTGAGGTTGCAGGATTAAGGAGAGAGGTTCAGGATGATAGGAGAGCTGTAGGAGGGATGTATATGGAGCTTCATAGGTAGGTGGAGAGGTTAAGTTGGTTGGAGCGGATGAGTGTTGCATTTTAGAAGCGTATGGATTCGCTAGATGGGAAGATGGATAAGTTGGAGAAGATGGTTGATAAGTTGACCATGAAGGAGGTGTTCTTAGACATTGATAGTCGACACTATCGTACTAGTATCAGCGAGTTATGGAGTGAGTTGCATGAGATGCAGAGACAGGTCTAGGTAGAGAGGATGACCCGCCTTAGATCCTATGATAGCATTGATGTGATGACTATGTATGGAGATCGTTAGGAGATCAGTGATTGGATCATTTATAGTAGTTGGTATCTTAATGGTATTTTACCTAGTATATGCTAAACTGAATTCTTCAGTTCGTAGATTTTATTCGAAACTTGTACTTGTTTTGCATATCTTGTAAGACCAATGTCAAGTATGAAATCTATGATATATTATGGTGATGTACTATTATTGATGTTGACTTATGCTATATTATGGTTTTATTCATGCGATGATGCTTTATCTTGTGCTATGATTCTAACACGTTAATCAAATACTTACAAGTGTTGTGCTTTGTATTGATTGATAGAATTATGCCTCCTAGGAAGATGACCCCTGCTGCTATTTAGCAGATGATTGATGAGGGTGTTGCAGCAGCACTTTCCAGGCAAGCAGGTGTTCCTCAGAATGTTGGACCGGCTAGAGCTCAAGCGGTTCCCAACAACCATTTTTGCACTTTTAAGGAATTCATGGATTGTAAGCCCATTACCTTCAAGGGAACTGAAGGAGCTGTTGGATTGACTCAATGGTTTGAGAAAGTGGAATCGGTGTTTCATAGGAGTAATTGTACTGAGAACAATAGGGTGAAGTATGCGACAGGCACATTGTTGGAACATGCCTTGTCTTGGTGGAATGCTTATGTTCAGGAAAAGGGAATGGAGGAAGCTTATAATACTTCGTGGGAAGATTTCAAGAAAGCTATGGTTAAGAAGTACTGTTCTCGTAGTGATTTGAGGAAGTTGGATACTAAGTTCTATTATTTGGCTGTGAAGGGTTCTGATATTGCTGCTTATGTGCGACGTTTCCAAGAGTTGAAAATGTTTTGTGCTCACATGGTGCCCGATAATGAGTAGTTTCTAGAGAAGTTTATTGGTGGATTGCCTGCGAGTATTCAAGGGAATGTGACGTCGTACAATGCTGAGACTTCGATGATACTATTAGCATGGCTGAACGCCTTAAGGATCAGGTGACTAAGCATGGTGCCATTCAGAAAAGTAATCACTTTGATAACAAGAGAAAATGGGAGGATAACCAAAGGAACAACAACTATAACAACCCCAACAACCGCTACAACAACAATCAGTACCGTAACAACAATCACCATCACCAACAGAATAGGAGACAGGAGACTGTTAAGGCATTTGTGGCTGCACAAGGAGGAGCGAATGTTGGACATCAAACTCTTTGTGGGAAGTGCCACCAGCATCATACTGGACCATGTACTATGAGATGTACGAAGTGTCAGAAGGTTGGTAATATCGCGAGGTTTTGCATGAGTAAGGTTGTGGCGACAGGAGCAAATACTCAGCCCGTGGTTACATGTTTTGGATGTGGAGAGCATTGACACTATATGGGACAATGCCCAAAGAATGCTGGACAAGGAAATGTAGGTGCTCGAGGTAGAGTGTACGTGATGGGAAATGGAGAGCCGCATCAAGATCCGAATGTTGTCACTGGTACGTTTCTTCTCAACAACCTTCGTGTAACAATTCACAATTTCAGGTTAATTACTATTTCCGGAAAATTCACTATTCACTTTTACTATTCATTTTTCCCGAAAATTTTCCCGAAACTTGATTTTTATTTCTTGGGCTGAAGTGATAAATCATTTCCATGACAAATTAAAAGTTTGACATTCATAAGCTCATTTTCGTGAAAGTTATTAAGGAATTACACGGAATTACACGTTTTAGGGTAAAACGTCATTCAGAAATTCTACGTACAACGAAATTCGGTCGCGTTAATTTTCCCCGTATCAGAAAAATGTTTGACACACTCATGATTTATTTGAGAATAAATCATGACTGAGAAAAACAAGACCAAAATAAGCCTCGGCCGTGAAAAACTGGAATTTTCAGTTTTAAGCGTTTTTACTCAGCCGTAACCTTAGCCTATACCTGCACCGCGTTTCTAAGACAATTTGAGTTTTTCAACTTATTAGAAAAAGTCAACATATTTTTCCCTCCTCCATTGACCAAAAATCATCCCTTGATGATTATAAGTCATTTCGTGATTTTTAGGCTTACGGTTTGATGTCTAAAAGACATTTAATACCAACCGACACTAGACTGAGCCCAGTCTAGACATTATAAGTCATTTTAAATCATTTTTATCACATTAGAAAAGTAACATTTTACTTTTCTCAATATTACGCAATATTCAGCGTTTTACGCAAATTACGCGTTTTAGACCCGTGTTTCCAGTTTTTAGCAGGGTTTTAGCACCCGATAGATCCTACCACTCATTTTATATTTTATTATGGACTATATGGACATGTTTAACCATTCTTCCAAATTCCATAATTTTACGACACCCGGTTTTACGTTTTGTGACTTAACAGCTTACCGTTAGCGATTCTCGGGACTAAACTCACTCCGTAACTTATATAAGGTCAAGAATCATCCACCTAGCCCCCCTCCCTTGTGCATGAACGTGTATAAGTGAATCACCAAGGCCTTGTTGGCTTGGTGATGAGCCTTGGAAAGTATATGGCCTAAAAACAACCAACTATGCATCATGTGTAGCTTTCTTAGCCATTTAAGCCATTAGGCATCATGTGTAACCTTTTTAGCCACATTTCCTAAGTAAACTAACCTCCTCAACACACTATAAAACCCTCCCCTCCCCTTTTTGGTCGTTCATACCATCACAAACACAAACACATTCATGATTTTCTCTCTACTTCAAGTATTATTCAAGAATACAAGTTCCATATCAATTCCAAAGCTCTAGTAAAGCTTTGATTGATCCAAAGTCCTTGTTTCTTCCATCCTTTGGTGATCTTCCATCCACACAAGAAGTGTCTTGTAGAGACTTCAAGTGCCTTCTCAAGTAGTCACAAGTTGGTGTCAAGAGATTAGAGAAGTTGGAAGCTAGAGATCCTAGTTCAATCAAAGTCCGTACCTTACATGTTACTTACCTTTCTTGTAGAAAGCCAAAAGTTGTGAGCCAAACCCTAACTTGATTCTTGTTAAATAATCATGTTCATGTTATTTACATATTATTTGTGCTATATATTGTCTTGTTATCATGTCCATGATGTATAAAAATGACCAAAACAAGTTATTGTTATTGATTGTTAAAACAAGTTACTAAAACAAGCAAACTAGTGACTTTCTTGGTAAGACCTGATCAAAATGGTAAAAATATGATATTTGATCATTACATATTGTAGTAGAGGACTTAACAAGGAAACCATAGCAATTTGAACCACCCAAAACGAGTATACGAGTCAAAAGTTACACCCATTTGAAGTTACCAAAGATTTCCGGCAAATCTGCCTAAATAGCTTCCTGATCAAATTTGGGTTTTGAAAGTTCCACTTCTGGTCCGATTCATCAAAAAGTTAAAACACGAAAGTTGTCCGGAACGACGTTTTCGTTCAGGAACAAAGAAGCTCGAGACCTAAAAATGCTTTCCGAGTGATAAAATTCTTTAAATTCTAAACAGCCCATTTTTAGGCAAAAGTCACTAGATTATGGTTATACTTTGAAAGGAACAAGAGGTCTTATGACCTATAATCAAGACCACAACCATGGCTAGAGCCAAGGTTGTGTCTCATGACCTTAAAACAAGGACCAAAGGTCATGGCTAGGCCATGACGAAATGACCATACCAACTTACATAGGCGTAAACATGAAACAATGAATTAGGCGATAATATGAACAAGCAATTTGGATCTACTTCACTAAAAGGAAACCATGAGATATTACCAAGATAAAATGGTCATTCAAGACTTATGAAACTACCCCTAATAACAATCTTCATGTACTAATAAACTTTCCTAAGTTTATTCAAATATCGGACAAGTAACTTTTCGGATCAAAACTTATATCTATATATTTTATCAACTACTACGATAGTAGGGAGCCTCATGTGAGGAGTTCATTATGTAAGCCGTCGAGATGAGTTGTGGATTTACGAGTTAAAGTGTCCTGGCTCCTCGAACGCTTACTAACATGACTTCTGAAATATGTCAGCCCGAACGGTAGTAAACGATATACAAAACATACATGTTCATGAATCTTTTCTTTCAAGGACATACAATATACATCATACCACATCATGGACTAAATGCAAGATATATATATAGGCACTACTTCATATTCATTACTCCAATCCTAAGTCGCGACATTCTATTATAGGTTGCTCGTAGAAACCTTCACGATTCGACTGTTACATTCATTACTTGTTATCTTACTTAAGGTGAGTTCATAGCCCCACTTTCCATTACTTAATTGTTTTACAAATCCTTGGGGGGAATACATGCTATTTCTAAATCGAATACAATGCTTTCTAATGTATGCTTCACGACGATGTTTTATTATCACTAAGTACCAACCTTGCTAAACCGAGATCCTTTATTATGAACCATTAGTCACTACCTTTAGTGAGCGCGAATATTAATAATAGGCCTATTGGGATTGACGGATCCCATTTGTATTGACTAAGTTCAAACAAATGCATTAATATTTGAGATTAGGTATGTTAGCAAAGTACCTACCGGGATGAATCTGCCGATCGATATTGGTACACGTTAACGTTATGGTGTCATAAGCTTAGTGAAATAAATAACGATTTTGTTTTCCAAACATTGGTGTGAGCCTATAACTCACACTACCAACATATTGTGTTCAATCAATTTAACAAACTCTATGAATATCACTCAACCTTTGTGTTGACCTCTCAAGCATGTATTTCAGGTTCATGACGATCAAGGATGGCACGGAAGGACACGGATACTCAAGAGGGCTATAAATTTTATTATCATTCAAAACTCATTTATTATTCATTGTAAACATGGAACCAATTGGGACCTCATTTTGAAATCTCTGATATTTATATATTTTGAATGATACATCTTTTAAAACGACTCAATTGGAGTTCGTTTTCTATTATTGTGACTATTGTGCCGTCGAGTAACACCCAGTTTGAATTCCGCTGCATCCATGAATTGGGGGTGTTACAGATTGGTACCAGAGCCATGGTTATAGAGAAACGGGTCTAATTGAGACCTAAACTATAACTACAATCACAAACAAAAACATTTTATAGCCTTCCGCTCTCCGTGTCTTCCATCCTCCAGACGATTATGGATTTAGTAAGCATGTTATGATACACAAACATATTAGTATATTCATATATACCCATTTTGAGCATTTCCCCGTAAGCATTAGTATATTGATATATAAACTTGGTTTATTTTCAATCATTTATCTAAACAATGGACTAAACATATCTGCGTATGCCTATTCTAGGGCATTTCGACACAATCACATTCTCCCAATCATGTTCCTACTCCAACATTCATTTTCCAAGACATTGTGAGATACAATGGTCTCATTCATTTTCCAAGACATTGTGAGATACAATGGTCTCATTCATTTTCCAAGACATTGTATTATACAATGGTCTTAACCATTTCTCAAATGTTTTGAGTCACACAATGGCCTAACCTACTTCCCAGACATTGTGAATTGCACAATGGTCTAACCTACTTCCGAGACATTGTGTTTTGTGCAAATGGTCTCTAGAATTATTCCATCACATCATCAATATCATTTCTTATGATATCAAAAACCCGTCACAATCTATCGATTTCAAAACAAGAAATATGAGATTTCTAAAGGACAAACAAATCCATCACCTACAAAAGCTGAAGTTCAGCTCTACATTCATCAAAGTTTTCTTCTGAAACCTTCATTGTTAAAAGTTCGTGATCCTGGCCAAGTATGTTCTATTTTAGAACTACTTAAAACTTCCTTTCCACACATATCAACCCGTACCATCTTCTATGCAATAGAATGTGAAAACATAGGTTACAAGTCTTGAATGGACGGGACTTGCAACTGAATTATTTGACATCGCCTTTGTTTAGTGGACAGTCTCCCGAAAGCAACGGACATATCAAAAGTATACCTAATTTAGGTATTTGAAAATTTTATCGAACCTTGGCTAAATATAGACTAGTCACCTATATTTAACCTAGGGACAGTGGAATATAGTCTGACTAACTATATTCGACTTAAAATTTTCAAATACTGAGAATAGTTGTACTAGGGTTATGTTTAGATTGATTTCCTACATGAACTCGATAAACCACCAGAATACATTAAAACAATCTAGAGACACGATAGTGTCTTACCACTCAGCAAGATCTTAACACCTTATTTGTATGATCTAAATTTCATTCTTGAAATTTTTCGTTTATGAGATAATCCGAACTACTATCTTGGGATAGTTATCAATTATTTTCTTCATCCTGTAGAAGTACTATCCTGTTTAGGTCCTAAGGATACCATTCCATCATAAACTTTTAAAATCTCTTAAGATTTTTAAAGCAAACTCAACATCTATACCTAAGAGTATTAATGTTAAGCATACACTAAGCACTTTTGTTCATCAACATATCACAACATTACCTTCACAACCGTGGCAAACACAAGCTCATTAACAGATCTTGATGCACTTTTAAAGCTCAAATCATCCTTAGTTACATCACAAGCACCCTCATCAGCTTTACAAGATTGAATATTCATTTTGTACTTTTGGAACACCAGTATCATCTCGTAATACCCTACCTTGTAACTCACCGACTAAGTATGAATGTTGTGTAGGATGATTTGTAATTATTTGAATGGATTGGGATGCCTTTTCATTTAAATAAAGACATTGTAAATCACTAAACCATAAGTTTATATTCCCTTATTTACATTGTTTGGGATGCCTCTCTATGTAAATAAAGAATTATAAACAAGTGGGCTTATTTGTATCCGAAATAACATAAGTATGAAGTCGATAAACACTAGGTACAACAACCAATTACCTACTAGGCTATGATTGCAATTACTATCTCAATTCCTATTAATATTCGACTGCTATATCAATTTCCTTTGATAATCGACTATTACCATACCTTTCCTACATAAAAGTAAGCCTCATCCTACACCATACACTGAAATGACAAATCAAATTACATCACCAGTAATCCCAGACTTTAGTCCTCATAAGTAACCACACCTGTTCATCGACACACGACGCAGACCCCTAGAATTCCAAGTCGGAGACAGGGTTATGCTAAAGGTATTGCCTTAGAAAGGCTTAATACGACTCGGTAAACGAGGGAAACTAAAACCAAGATACATCGGACCATTCAAAATCCTAGCCAGGGTTGGCCATGTGGCGTACAGACTTGAGCTTCCATTAGAACTCAGTAGTGTACACCCCACTTTCCATGTATCCAACCTAAAGAAATGCTTGTCGGAAGAATCACTTGTGATTCCACTCGATGAAATTCAACTCAATGACGATATTCAATTTATTGAGGAACCCGTAGAAATCATGGACCGAGAGGTCAAACAACTCAAGTAAAGCCGTATTCCAATTGTCAAAGTTCGTTGGAACTCACGACGTGATCCTGAATACACATGGGAACGAGAGGACCAGATACGTAAGAAATACCCACCTCTTATTACCAACAAAGTTTCTACTCCCAACGCAAATTGATCTCCGGGACGGAGCTCTCATATGGGGTGGAGACTGTAACAATTCACAATTTCAGGTTAATTACTATTTCCGGAAAATTCACTATTCACTTTTACTATTCATTTTTCCCGAAAATTTTCCCGAAACTTGATTTTTATTTCTTGGGCTGAAGTGATAAATCATTTCCATGACAAATTAAAAGTTTGACATTCATAAGCTCATTTTCGTGAAAGTTATTAAGGAATTACACGGAATTACACGTTTTAGGGTAAAACGTCATTCAGAAATTCTACGTACAACGAAATTCGGTCGCGTTAATTTTCCCCGTATCAGAAAAATGTTTGACACACTCATGATTTATTTGAGAATAAATCATGACTGAGAAAAACAAGACCAAAATAAGCCTCGGCCGTGAAAAACTGGAATTTTCAGTTTTAAGCGTTTTTACTCAGCCGTAACCTTAGCCTATACCTGCACCGCGTTTCTAAGACAATTTGAGTTTTTCAACTTATTAGAAAAAGTCAACATATTTTTCCCTCCTCCATTGACCAAAAATCATCCCTTGATGATTATAAGTCATTTCGTGATTTTTAGGCTTACGGTTTGATGTCTAAAAGACATTTAATACCAACCGACACTAGACTGAGCCCAGTCTAGACATTATAAGTCATTTTAAATCATTTTTATCACATTAGAAAAGTAACATTTTACTTTTCTCAATATTACGCAATATTCAGCGTTTTACGCAAATTACGCGTTTTAGACCCGTGTTTCCAGTTTTTAGCAGGGTTTTAGCACCCGATAGATCCTACCACTCATTTTATATTTTATTATGGACTATATGGACATGTTTAACCATTCTTCCAAATTCCATAATTTTACGACACCCGGTTTTACGTTTTGTGACTTAACAGCTTACCGTTAGCGATTCTCGGGACTAAACTCACTCCGTAACTTATATAAGGTCAAGAATCATCCACCTAGCCCCCCTCCCTTGTGCATGAACGTGTATAAGTGAATCACCAAGGCCTTGTTGGCTTGGTGATGAGCCTTGGAAAGTATATGGCCTAAAAACAACCAACTATGCATCATGTGTAGCTTTCTTAGCCATTTAAGCCATTAGGCATCATGTGTAACCTTTTTAGCCACATTTCCTAAGTAAACTAACCTCCTCAACACACTATAAAACCCTCCCCTCCCCTTTTTGGTCGTTCATACCATCACAAACACAAACACATTCATGATTTTCTCTCTACTTCAAGTATTATTCAAGAATACAAGTTCCATATCAATTCCAAAGCTCTAGTAAAGCTTTGATTGATCCAAAGTCCTTGTTTCTTCCATCCTTTGGTGATCTTCCATCCACACAAGAAGTGTCTTGTAGAGACTTCAAGTGCCTTCTCAAGTAGTCACAAGTTGGTGTCAAGAGATTAGAGAAGTTGGAAGCTAGAGATCCTAGTTCAATCAAAGTCCGTACCTTACATGTTACTTACCTTTCTTGTAGAAAGCCAAAAGTTGTGAGCCAAACCCTAACTTGATTCTTGTTAAATAATCATGTTCATGTTATTTACATATTATTTGTGCTATATATTGTCTTGTTATCATGTCCATGATGTATAAAAATGACCAAAACAAGTTATTGTTATTGATTGTTAAAACAAGTTACTAAAACAAGCAAACTAGTGACTTTCTTGGTAAGACCTGATCAAAATGGTAAAAATATGATATTGGATCATTACATATTGTAGTAGAGGACTTAACAAGGAAACCATAGCAATTTGAACCACCCAAAACGAGTATACGAGTCAAAAGTTACACCCATTTGAAGTTACCAAAGATTTCCGGCAAATCTGCCTAAATAGCTTCCTGATCAAATTTGGGTTTTGAAAGTTCCACTTCTGGTCCGATTCATCAAAAAGTTAAAACACGAAAGTTGTCCGGAACGACGTTTTCGTTCAGGAACAAAGAAGCTCGAGACCTAAAAATGCTTTCCGAGTGATAAAATTCTTTAAATTCTAAACAGCCCATTTTTAGGCAAAAGTCACTAGATTATGGTTATACTTTGAAAGGAACAAGAGGTCTTATGACCTATAATCAAGACCACAACCATGGCTAGAGCCAAGGTTGTGTCTCATGACCTTAAAACAAGGACCAAAGGTCATGGCTAGGCCATGACGAAATGACCATACCAACTTACATAGGCGTAAACATGAAACAATGAATTAGGCGATAATATGAACAAGCAATTTGGATCTACTTCACTAAAAGGAAACCATGAGATATTACCAAGATAAAATGGTCATTCAAGACTTATGAAACTACCCCTAATAACAATCTTCATGTACTAATAAACTTTCCTAAGTTTATTCAAATATCGGACAAGTAACTTTTCGGATCAAAACTTATATCTATATATTTTATCAACTACTACGATAGTAGGGAGCCTCATGTGAGGAGTTCATTATGTAAGCCGTCGAGATGAGTTGTGGATTTACGAGTTAAAGTGTCCTGGCTCCTCGAACGCTTACTAACATGACTTCTGAAATATGTCAGCCCGAACGGTAGTAAACGATATACAAAACATACATGTTCATGAATCTTTTCTTTCAAGGACATACAATATACATCATACCACATCATGGACTAAATGCAAGATATATATATAGGCACTACTTCATATTCATTACTCCAATCCTAAGTCGCGACATTCTATTATAGGTTGCTCGTAGAAACCTTCACGATTCGACTGTTACATTCATTACTTGTTATCTTACTTAAGGTGAGTTCATAGCCCCACTTTCCATTACTTAATTGTTTTACAAATCCTTGGGGGGAATACATGCTATTTCTAAATCGAATACAATGCTTTCTAATGTATGCTTCACGACGATGTTTTATTATCACTAAGTACCAACCTTGCTAAACCGAGATCCTTTATTATGAACCATTAGTCACTACCTTTAGTGAGCGCGAATATTAATAATAGGCCTATTGGGATTGACGGATCCCATTTGTATTGACTAAGTTCAAACAAATGCATTAATATTTGAGATTAGGTATGTTAGCAAAGTACCTACCGGGATGAATCTGCCGATCGATATTGGTACACGTTAACGTTATGGTGTCATAAGCTTAGTGAAATAAATAACGATTTTGTTTTCCAAACATTGGTGTGAGCCTATAACTCACACTACCAACATATTGTGTTCAATCAATTTAACAAACTCTATGAATATCACTCAACCTTTGTGTTGACCTCTCAAGCATGTATTTCAGGTTCATGACGATCAAGGATGGCACGGAAGGACACGGATACTCAAGAGGGCTATAAATTTTATTATCATTCAAAACTCATTTATTATTCATTGTAAACATGGAACCAATTGGGACCTCATTTTGAAATCTCTGATATTTATATATTTTGAATGATACATCTTTTAAAACGACTCAATTGGAGTTCGTTTTCTATTATTGTGACTATTGTGCCGTCGAGTAACACCCAGTTTGAATTCCGCTGCATCCATGAATTGGGGGTGTTACACTTCGTGTTAAAGTTTTGTTTGATTCGGGTGCCGATATGAGTTTTGTGTCTTCTAAGATTACGTCGTTACTTCAACTTACCCTTACCTTATTAGACGTTAGCTATAGCATTGAGTTAGCCAATGGTAACCTAGTAGATACCCGCACCGTGATCCGTGGATGTACCCTTAATCTTTTAGATCACCCGTTTAGTATCGATTTGATGCCAATCGAGCTCGAAAGCTTCGACGTGATAGTTGGAATGGATTGGTTATCCAAGAATCGAGCGAGCATTGTTTGTGGAGAACGAGTTGTTCATATCCCTCTCAATGATGAGATTTTGATTGTTAGAGGTGATAGGAGTGGAACTCGCCTGAATATCATATCATGTATCAAGACCTTGAAATATCTTGAGAAAGGATGTCACGCATTCCTAGCACACGTGGCTAAGAAGGAGTCGGGAGAGAAGCAACTCGAGGATGTTCTTGTAGTGCGTGAGTTTCCTGAAGTATTTCCTGAAGATTTGCAGGGACTTCCGCCAGCCCGACCAGTGGAGTTTCGCATCGACTTAGTTCCAGGAGCTGCACCTGTTGCGCGTGCACCATATCGTTTAGCGCCATCGGAAATGGAGGAGTTATCTAAGCAATTGCAAGAGTTGTTGGATAAAGGATTTATTCGAACGAGTTCTTCGCCCTGGGGAGCTCTAGTGTTGTTTGTGAAGAAGAAGGATGGATCGTTTAGGATGTGCATCGACTACCGAGGATTGAATAACTTAACCGTGAAGAACCGCTACCCGTTACCGAGGATTGATGATTTGTTTGACCAGTTGCAAGGATCGAGTTACTATTCTAAGATTGACTTGAGGTCTGGTTATCACCAACTTAGGGTTTGGGAAAAGGATATTCCCTAGACGGCATTTAGAACCCGTTATGGTCATTATGAGTTTCAAGTTATGCCTTTTTGTTTGACCAATGCGCCTACTGTGTTCATGGACCTCATGAACTGAGTATGCAAGCCTTATCTAGATAAGTTTGTGATAGTCTTTATCGACGATATTTTGATCTACTCAAAGAGCGAGGAAGAGCACAAACAGCATTTGGCTACGATTCTTAAGTTGCTCAAGGACGAGCAATTGTAAGCAAAGTTCTCTAAGTGTGAGTTTTGGATTTGAAAAGTTCAATTCTTGGGTCATGTGATTGATAGTGAAGGATTACATGTAGATCCCGCTAAGATTGAAGCAATTGAGAAATGGGCAACGCCGGTTAACGCCACAGAAATTCGTTAATTTCTAGGATTGGCTGGGTATTATAGGAGATTCATTGAGGGATTCTCCAAGATATCTAAACCGTTAACCGCATTGACTCACAAGGATAAGAAGTATGAATGGGGAGAGGAAGAAGAGAAGGCATTTCAGACCTTGAAGCAGAAGCTTTGTAGTGCACCGATATTGGCTTTGCCAAATGGAGTAGAAGATTTTGTTGTTTATTGTGATGCCTCGTATCAAGGGTTAGGAGCAATTTTGATGCAACGAGGGAAGGTTATGGCATATGCTTCCCGAAAGCTTAAGATTCATGAGGAGAAGTATACCACTCACGATTTGGAGTTAGGAGCCGTGGTTTTTGCCCTCAAGTTGTGGAGACATTACCTTTATGGTACCAAGTGTGTTGTCTTTACTGACCACAAGGGTTTACAGTATATTTTGGATCAGAAGGAGTTGAATATGCGTCAACGATGATGGTTGGAGACATTGAGCGATTATGATAGCGAGATACGATACCACCCTGGAAAGGCAAATGTTGTGGCTGATGCATTGAGCCGCAAGGAACGTTTGAAACCGTTACGCGTTCAAGCTTTAGTTTTGACGATTAACTCAAATTTACCCTCTCAGATTTTGCAAGCACAAGAGGAAGTCATGAAAAGAGGAGAGCTTAAGGAGGAGAAAGTTGATGGGATGATTAGAAAGGAGAAACTTGAGAAACGTTCAGATGAAACTTTGTGTTACAAAGGAAGAAGTTGGGTGCCTTTGTTTGGAGGACTGAGAGACTTGATTATGCTCGAGTCTCATAAGTCAAAGTATTCTATTCACCCAGGATCTGACAAGATGTATCAGGATGTTATGAAGTTATATTGGTGGCCCAATATGAAAGCTGAGATTGCCGATTATGTCCGTAAGTGTCTTACGTGCGCCAAGGTTAAGGATGAACATCAGAAACCGTCCGGTTTACTAGAACAACCTGAGATCCCAGAATGGAAATTGGAAAGAATAACAATGGATTTTGTCACCAAGCTACCAAGGACTTCGACAGGATTTGATGCTATTTGGGTAATAGTCGATCGATTGACTAAATCCGCACACTTTTTGCCAATCAAAGAGAATTACAGCATGGATAAGTTGAACTGGCTCTACGTAAAGGAGATAGTATCTCGACATGGAGTGCCAGTGTCTATTATCTCAAATCGAGACGGCAGGTTTACTTCGAACTTTTGGAAGTCACTTCAAGATTCGTTTGACATGAACCTTGACAAGAGTACCGCTTACCATCCACAGACCGATGGTCAAAGCGAGAGAACCATCCAGACTCTGGAAGATATGTTGCGTGCATGTACGATTGATTTCGGAAATGGATGGAATGTCCATTTGCCTTTGATTGAGTTTTCTTACAACAACAGTTACCACGCGAGTATTAAGGACGCACTGTTTGAAGCACTCTATGGTCGAAAGTGCCGATCACCTATATGTTGGGATGAAGTGGGAGAAGCACAGCTTATTGGACCAGATTTAGTTCGTGAGACGACCGAGAAGATTGCTCATATTAAAGACCGATTGAAAGTTGCTCGTGACCGACAGAAGAGTTATGCAGATGTGAGGCGTAAACCCCTAGAATTTCAGGTAGGAGATAGGATTATGTTGAAGTTATCGCCTTGGAAAGGTGTGATCAGGTTTGGTAAGAAGGGAAAGTTGAATCCCCGTTACATAGGACCATTTAAGATTGTGAAGAGGATTGGTCCTGTGGCATATAAGCTAGAATTGCCATCGGAGCTCAGTAGAGTTCACCCTGTTCTCCACGTGTCGAATTTGAAGAAGTGTTTGACCGACGAGACCGCTGTAATTCCGCTCGAGGATATTGAGATTGATGAGCAATTGCACTTTGTTGAGGAACCCGTTGAAATCATGGATCGCGAGGTTAAGCGATTGAAGAAGAGTCGTATTCCTCTTGTGAAGGTTCGTTGGAATTCCAAGATAGGACCGGAGTATACTTGGGAATGCGAATCTTTTCAAAGCCGGGACTGACAACTCAAACTAAATCCGGGACGGATTTCTAAATAAGATGTATGTGATGTAACCCCCGATACTTTTTCTAAACCTATTACTAGCCAAAATATTTATTTTCGTACCTGAGACACATTAAAACTTTTATTTGTGATTATTTGGGCTTGAGAAACGTGAGATATATTGGAAACGAGAACTTTATTCCTTGATTGACTCAGCACATCCTAGAACACTCGAATTGTATTGCAATTGCCAAATTATTTGAATTATTTTGAGTTTTAGAAAAACTCTGAAGTTTATGCTTGATTTTATTGGAAAAATTATTTCGTTAAGAATGGCGCAAGTTTCGTAAATTTTTGAGTCCGTTTGCTATGTCGTTTGAGCCCCGGAGCGTTTAACGTTAGAAGTTTACTATGTTGGCGATATTGGTCCTTGGAGTATCACCCTCCACTTATCTCTACACTTTCAATAATTTCAAAACCAACCCTATACTTTAATACTCATATATATACCCTCAACTCACCCCACTTCTTCATTTTTATTTAGTAAATCACACACACACACACACAAAACTCTCTCTCTGTCTTCCCCTCTCTTTCCGTTCGCCGTCCGACCACCGGCGGCCACCGGAAAATTTTCCGGCCACCCCATATTTTTGTATCATCTTATAGATCGGGACTTCCACGACACCCCCGTGTAAACCCCGTACCCCAAACACCCCGTATCCACCTCCACGCGCCTCCACCGCTGCGACCATCACCACCGAGAACCACCACCATCGCCACCGTCCTTCCTACACAAGTAAAACACCACCCCCGCCACTTCCTTTTTATTATTTTTGATTTTATTTTAAAACCCTAGTTTTTGAAAATATTTATTAAATCCGATTTTCATATTAAATCTTTTATAAAAATGGTTTTGATATGTTTTTATGCTCAAAAACTCATGTGGATTGCTTTCTTGTTCCCTTTCGACCCTTGTTTAGCCGTGAATTAGTTGACTCACCGAGTCAACTCACTTGACTCAGTGAGGGTTGTGATTTGTTGTTGTTGTTGTTTGATACTAGTGACAAGGGAGTGTTTAATTTTGTGTTTGGATTTGATATTGAGGGTCCGTTTGGTTTGCGTTGTGCTCGGCAGCCAAGAGCCACCACCACCGCGACTTGGGTGGTGGTGGGGGAGAGTATGATTATTGTTTTTGTTGTTGGTTGAGTGTTTGGATTAGTTTTAGGTTAGATTGGTTCGGATTTGGATGATTTTGGTTGAGCCGAGATGGAGTAAGGCTCGTTTTGGATTTGATTTGGTTTCGGATTATTTAGTTTTGACTTGGGTTTGGTTTTAGAGTTGTTATTATTGTCGTGATGATTATTTTGGGTATTGATTATTAGTCTCGGGATATATTTTTATTAGAAACGGTAACTAAATAATAAAAACGGATAATATGTATATGAAATCTAAAAATATATTGTTATAGTTTAGTGGACTTGTTATCGGACATGTTTCCGTATTATGACATTGTGAGCTTGAATTGGACGTATTGGATTTACGTCCTTGGTTATTTGGATGTTATGGACCCTTTGGTACACGAGACGGTAGGGTACATTAGGCCTGTAAAGATCTTAACGTACCTGGAACCCGAACAAATACAAAATGGTCGATAAAACCTAAACAACTAATGGACTATGCGAATGATATATCCAATCATATTTACTTATATATATGTTAATATTGTTTAAAAATAAAGAGTCGTTGACTCGGGAAACGTTATACAAATGGGCAGGTCATACCGAAATTTTATAAAATTCTTTATAAACTTAAATTATTTTACCAAACATTATTATTATTTCAAAACCCTTTTATATCAACATTATTTTGGGGAAAACGGGTAAAATCCGAGACTTATTGTTACGTGTTATTATTTATTTTTATTTGAGTGAGTTATTCTATTTTTATTTCTTTTCTTTTCATTTCTTTTCGACGACTTTCTTCGAGGAGTTCTTTCGTCTTTCTTTTGCATTTGGTTGATTCGCCGACTTATTTCTTTCTAAACTTTCTTCTCTCCCACACGAGACTTTACGAAATCTATTTTCTTTCAAATGCCATTGTATTTACAAAACTTTTACTCAAGCATTGTTTATGGAAATATTCGTGTTTAGTTCTGAGTTATGCCATTTATATTGATTAGGTTGTGCTGAGGTCCCTTTTGCTGTGATGCATTATTGATTGATTGCTGTATCTCGTTTCCTGCTGCTACTATTAAGGTGTGATTCATAGCCCCGCTTTTTATATTTTTATTGTTTATAAACCCACGGGGTGAGACACATGCTTTAAATGTATTCTGAGCACAAGTATTTTTGGTATGCTTTTTCCTGAATGATATATATATTTCCTAACGATGTACTAAGTTGCTTGTCTTGCCGGAAAGACCTTCAGATCATGAGCCATTAGTCACCTGCGGGTGAGCGCGAACTTAGTTTATAGGCCTATATGACTGACCATCCCATTCGTAGTTGTCAAGGGCTTGACATGCGGGTGTACTGTTTGTTGTTTTTCCAGGTATGGCAAGTACCTGGCCTTGGGGGCACTAATTATTATGAAATTCCGCAGTTATTGTTTATGTCAGTACATCGTTACTGTCGATTGGTTTGGTTAACGTTTTGCGTGTCATGAGCTTAGTATCATCAACCATATGTATGCATGTGTTGCCTCTGCATATTTGGTGTTACCTTGATTACCCTAGTATTTGCATTTGTTGCTTATATTGTATGATTAAAACCCTTGTGCTCAACTTTATTATTTTAAACCTATGGATTACACTCAACCTTTGTGTTGACTTTTAAGCATGTGCTTCTTAGGTACTACTACAAATTAAGTTTTGGAGCTTTATGATCTTGGGCGTGGTGGAGTGGCTGGACGAAGGAAGTTTTCTGTCAAGGCAGCTTATCTCATTTCTACTATCTTTATTTTTGATATCATTCGTAAAACCTTGGTGTATCTTTAATATTTTCCGCTACTAAACTTATTTATTTTCCGCTGCTAAACTTTGTATTTCTACTACTACACTTGGTTTTTCCGCTGCTAAACTTTATCATTTCCGTTGCAATCTTTATTTTTATTCCGCTGCTATTTTGTTAAAGAGTCTATGTGCTCTAAAATGGTTTGTAAAACAAATGATGTATTTTGAGGCACTTTTAAACGTCCCGTGTTTTGGTCGTTTGCTATAAAGATGCCTGGTTTCGATTCGCGTAGTGCCCCCAGCATGTCAGCTGCCGTATTTTGAGTTGGGGGTGCTACATTCTTTTTCTTGCCGAGCACCACCAAGAGAAAAAGAGAAGAGATAATTTTATTTTGATCTAATATTATTAACTTGCATGTATGTTTTTGTAGTTAGGTGACTTAGGTTATATAGTGGCTTGATTTGTAAGGACATGTGTCCTAGACGCATGCCAAAAACCGGCCACCTCTATATGGGGTGGTTGTGTTGCTAGTTTTGATACATTATTTTGATTACGGGGTACCGTTTAGTGTATAGTTTGAGCGGTTTAGCGTATTTGGGTACCGGGTTAATTAAAAATATACCTTTATTGGAACTAACGTGACAAAATAACCTCATAAAAATTATAACATATAATTTTTTCAAACATTGAGTGTTTTGATAGGTATTGCTTGGTTGGTACAAATATTGTTATGAGTTAATATAAATGAAGGTTTAAAAATATATAAACCCTTAAAATATAAAATAAATAATTTTTACCATTTTAGGAACAATATAATTAGTATATGAAAATACTAGTTCCATAGTGGGAATTGTTTGGTGAGTTGATAAAAATCATTGATCACTTGTGATTGTTTATTTATAATTACATATAAGTAATTTGAATAATATATAACTTAAGAGTGGAATAGAATGCACCTGATGAAGTGATGATATGTAGACTAACCCTAGTCTATGAAATGTATTATGAATGATGTCACATGATCACATGGTTAACCCTTCTTGGTTATGAAAAATGAATACCCGAAAACCTAGTTTACGTGAAATGATGAATTGTGAAATGATGAATTGAAATATGTGAATAGTAAATTGTCGAGACTTGGGAAAATGACCTAAAATTGTGAATAGTGATATATACTAAGTATCTAAATCTATTCAAAGACTATCTAGACGTAAATTAAAGGTTACCTAGGTCGGGGGAGGGCTGAACTAAGGTTCTAGGGTTTCTTATGCCTCGTACGACTCCAAACCACAACACAACGCGACCGAAGCTTCCTTGCTCGACTCCTACTGCTTCTAACAACTTAGTACTACAGAAATGTGAGGTAGAGAGGAGGGGGAGAGGTGTGGAGAAGAATGAGAGGTGGTGTCTAGATGTCTTGCAGGGGGGGCTGAGCAAGCATGGCTAGGAGAGGTGGTGGCAGGTCTAGTGGTGATGGGGATGAGCTAGGGAGTAGCTAGGGGGCTGCCTTAGGCCGGTTGTGGTGGTGATAAGCCATGAAAGGCGGTTCGGGCAAAGAAGGTGACAAGGAGGTGCATTGTAACACCCCCAATTCATGATGCAGCGGAATTCAACTTGGGTGTTACTCGACGGCACAACAGTCATAATAATAGAAAACGATCTCTAAACGAATCGTAATAAAAAGAGTTGTCATTCATATTATTCAAATGTATCAAAGTTTACATAGTAAGGTCCCAAAATGTTGCATTGTTTCAAAACACATCAATATAAAGTCTATGATGTTTTTATAGAATGACATAATTGTTTATAGCCTTCTTCCTTCGGTACGTGCCCTTCCCGCTCCATTCTTGATTATCATGGACCTGAAATACATGCTTAAGAGGTCAACACAAAGGTTGAGTGAAATTCATAGAGTTTGTTTAAGGTTGAACACAATATGTTGGTAGTAATGAGTTAATTAGACTCATACTCATGTTAGAAAACAAAACAGCTATTATTATGTACTAAGCTCATGCAACCAATACGTTAACGTGTACCAATATCAATCGGCGGTTATGTTGCCCCGGTAAGTACTTTGCCGTCATACTTAATGTTTCAAATATAGTGCATTCGTTTGAACTAACTGCTCAAACAAATGGGATTCGTCAATCCCAATAGGCCTATTCACAATACTCGCGCTCACTAATACTAGTGATTAAATGGTTCATGATGGGGCCTAGGATTGGCAAGGTAGGTACTTAGTAATAATAAAACAATCAGGCAGCATACAGTTTCAAAGCATTGTGTTCGGTTTAAAAGTAGCATGTATTTCCCCCAAGGGTTTGTAAAACATTAAAGTAATGTAAGCGGGGCTATGAACTCACCTCAAGTATGATAGCAAATAATGAAGGTGATGATCGGATCGTGTAGGTTTCTACGAGCAACCTAGAATAGAATGTTGCGACTTAGGATTTGTGTAAAGAATATAACGGAGTGCCTATATATATGTTTTGCATTTAGTCCATGATGAGGTATGATGTATATTTGTAAGTCTTTGAAAGAAAGATTTATGAACATGTATGTTTTGGTATATCGTTTACTACCGTTCGGGCTAACATATTTCAGAAGTCATGTTAGTAAGCGTTCGAGGAGCCAGGACACTTTAACTCGTAAATCCACAACTCATCTCGACGGCTTACATAATGAACTCCTCACATGAAGCTCCCTACTATTGTAGTAGTTGATAAAGTATATAGATATAAGTTTTGATCCGAAAAAGTTACATGTCCGATATTTGTATAAACTTAGGAAAGTTTATAGTACATGAAGATTGTTATTAGGGGTAGTTTTATAAGTCTTGTATGACCATTTGTCTTGGTAAAATCTCATGGTTTCCTTTTAGGTGAAGTAGATACAAATTGCTTGTTCCATATATCGCCAATTTCATTGTTTCATGTTTACGCCTTGGTAAGTTGGTTTGGTCATTCGTCATGGCCTAGCCATGACCTTTGGTCCTTGTTCCATGGTCATGAGACACTACCTTGGTTCTAGCCATGGTGGTGGTCTTGGTTATAGGTCATAATACCTTTTATTCCTTTGAAAGTATGACAATAACTTAGTAACTTAAAATATGTAAATAGCTGTTAAGAAAACTGAGAAATATCTCACTCAGAAGGCGTTTTCAAGGCTTGAGCCTCTTTGTTCCTGAATGAAAACATGATTCCGGACAACTTTCGTGTTTTAACTTTTTCATGAATCGGACCAGAAAGGCCTCTTTTTGCGTGTTTTAGGTTCTGTCACAGAAATCACAGAAACATTTAGGCAGTTTTGCCGGAAATCTTTGGTAACTTCAAATCGCCATAACTTTTGACTCGTTTACTCTTTTTAGGTGGTTCAAATTGCTATGGTTTTCTTTTTAAGTCCTCTACTGTAATATGTAATAATCCAATATAAAATTTTTACCATTTTGATCAGGTTATACCAAGATATTCACTAGTTTGTTTGTTTTAGTAACTTGTTTCAATAAGTCATTACAACAACATCTTTTACTCATCATGTTTCATCATGGACATAATCACAACACATAATATAGCAAGAATAACATATAAATGAGATGAACATGATAAATAAACAAGAAGCATGTTAGGTTTAGGCTTACAACTTTAGGCTTTCTAATGAAAGAAAGGAGTAACTAGTAAGGAAATGGACTTTGATAGACAAGCTTCAACCCTTTTCACTTCAAGCAACCTTTCTACTCTTAGTATTCTTGAAAGATAGATGATAAAGGTTGAGGTGTATTGAGTAGATTTAAACTCAAGAGAAAAACACCAAGTATGTTAGGGTTTTGGAAGATTTTTGGTAAGAAATAAGCTATCTAGGGTTTCTATACTTGAACTTCACTTGAACCTTGCAACAAATTAGAAGAAATAAGCTAAGTGGAGAGTGTTGTGGTGTGTTTGATGGCCGGCCAAGGGAAGAGAGGGGAGGGAGTATATATAGGTCCATGAGGAGGTTAGTTTTCAAGAGATATTTTGGCCAAAATACACATGTATGCATCCTATATCATCAAGCCATGAGATCAAGCCACCAAGGGTGTGACTACCCCCCCATTGGCGGTTCAAAACAGATAAGGAGGGGGAGGTGGCTTGGCTTGGTATTATCCTTGGTTATTAGATGCATTTTGACTCCGGGAAATGCCAACCGTAAATGATTAGGCCTCAAAACGTAAAACCGGGTGTCGTAAAATTATGAAACTTTAAAGTATTGTTAGAAATGTTCATAAGTCCCATAATAAAATATAAAATGGGTGATAAGTTCCATTTGGGTGGTAAAACCTGCTAAAAGCTGGAAACACGGGTCTAAAACGCGTAATACGTAAAATGTACGAATATTGCGTAAAACTGAGAAAAGTAAAATGTTACTTTTCTAATATGCTAAAAATGATTTAAAATGATTTATAATGTCAAGACTGGGCTCAGTCTGGTGTCGGTTGGTGTTAAATGTCTTTTAGACATCAAACCGGAAGCCTAAAAATCAAGGAATGATTTATAAAATCAAGGAATGATTTTTAGTCAATGGAGGAGGGAAAAATATGTTGACTTATTTAAATAATTTGAAAGCTCAAATCATCTTAGAAATGCGGTGCAGGTAAAGGCTAGGGTTACGGCTGAGTAAAAACGCGTAAAACTGAAAATTCCAGTTTTTCACGGCCGAAGTTTATTTGGGCCATGATTTTTCTCAGTCATGATTTTTTCTCAAATAAATCATAAGTGTGTTAAACATTTTTCTGATGTGGGGTCACCTGACGGGATCAAATTTCGTTGTGCGTAGAATTTCTGATTGCCGTTTTACCCTAAAACGTGTAATGTCGTGTCATTCCTTAATAACTTTCACGAAAATGATCTGACGAGTGTCAAACATTTAATTTGTCATGGAAATGATTTATCACTCGAGAATATGAAATAAAAATCAACTTTCGGGAAAAATTCAGAAAGAAATGAATAGTAAAAATGAATAGTAACATGAATAGTAAAATTTTCCGAAAATAGAAATTAACCTGAAATTGTGATTTGTTACAGTCTCCACCCCATATGAGAGCTCCGTCCCGGAGATCAATTTATGTTGGAGGTAGAAGCTTCGTTGGTAAAAAGATGTGGGTATTTCTTACGTATCTGGTCCTCTCGTTCCCATGTGTATTCAGGACCACGTCGTGAGTTCCAACGAACTTTGACAATTGGTATACGGCTTTGTTTGAGTTGTTTGACCTCTCGGTCCATGATTTCTACGGGTTCCTCAACAAATTGAAGATCGTCATTGAGTTGAATTTCATCGAGTGGAATCACAAGTGATTCATCCGATAAGCATTTCTTTAGGTTAGATACATGGAAAGTGGGGTGTACACTACTGAGTTCTGACGGAAGCTCAAGTCTGTACGCCACAGGGCCAACCCTGGCTAAGATTTTGAATGGTCCGATGTATCTTGGGTTTAGTTTTCCTCGTTTACCGAATCGTATCAAGCCCTTCCAAGGCGATACCTTTAGCATAACCCTATCTCCGACTTGGAATTCTAGGGGTCTGCGTCGTGTGTCGGCATAACTTTTCTGTCGATCTCTTGCGGCTTGTAACCGATTTTTGATTTGTACAATTTTATCCGTTGTTTCACGGATGAGTTCTGGTCCAGTGAGTTGAACTTCTCCCACTTCAGCCCAACAAGCAGGTGAACGACACTTTCGACCGTAAAGTGCTTCAAATGGGGCTGCTTTAATACTTGTATGATAGCTGTTGTTGTAGGAAAATTCGACTAATGGTAAATGAGTATCCCATCCTTTTCCAAAATCTATTATACATGCTCGAAGCATGTCTTCAAGAGTTTGGATGGTTCGTTCACTCTGACCATCGGTCTGAGGGTGATATGCTGTACTCATGTCTAGATTTGTTCCAAAGGCGTCTTGGAGTGACTGCCAGAAATTGGAAGTAAATCTACCATCTCTGTCGGATATGATGGATATCGGTGCACCATGTCTTGAGACTATTTCTTTGACGTACAGTCGGGTTAGTTGTTCCATTTTGTAAGTCTCTTTGATTGGTATAAAGTGTGCTGATTTTGTGAGACGATCAACTATGACCCAGATGGAGTCATAACCGCTTGATGTCCTTGGGAGTTTGGTAATGAAGTCCATAGTAATTCTTTCCCATTTCCAAGTAAGAATTTCTGGTTGTTGCAATGGACCGGATGGTTTTTGGTGTTCGGCTTTTACTTTGGAGCAGGTAAGACACTTGCTAACATATGTTGCAATGTCGGCTTTCATGTTCGGCCACCAATAAAGTAACTTAAGATCATGATACATTTTATCAGATCCTGGATGTATGGAGTATTTAGATTTGTGCGATTCATGCATGATCAAGTCTCGTAGGCCACCATAAAGTGGTAACCAACTTCGACCTTGGAAGCATAGAGTTCCATCTGAACGGGTTTCGAATTTCTTTTGTATCATGCCATCCAATTTCTCCTTTTGGATGTCTTCTTGTTTCACCGCCTCAGTTTGAGCGTGAAGGATTTGGGTAGGAAAGTTGGAATTTATGGTTAAAACTAAGGCTCGGACTCGTAATGGTTTAACTCGTTCCTTTCGGCTTAGGGCGTCAGCTACTACGTTTGCTTTCCCTGGGTGGTAACGAATGTCGCAGTCATAATCACTTAGTAATTCCAACCAACGACGTTGTCGCATGTTTAGTTCTTTTTGGTTCAAAATGTGTTGTAGGCTTTTATGATCGGTGTACACAGTACATCTAGTACCGTATAGATAGTGCCTCCAGATTTTTAGTGCAAAGACCACAGCTCCTAACTCTAAGTCATGAGTGGTGTAATTTTCTTCATGAACCTTGAGTTGTCGCGAAGCATAAGCCATGACCTTATCACGTTGCATCAACACGGCACCTAAACCTTGGTACGATGCATCACAATAGACTACAAAATCTTCGATCCCATCTGGCAATGCTAGGATAGGAGCACTACAAAGTTTTTGTTTAAGGGTTTGGAAAGCATTTTCTTCGTCTTCATCCCACACGTATTTCTTGTTTTTCTGAGTTAGCTTGGTCAAAGATTTTGCTATTGAAGAAAATCCTTCAATAAACCTTCGGTAATACCCGGCTAAACCCAGAAATTGACGAATTTCTGTAGGTGTGGTAGGTGTTGGCCAGTTTTTGATAGCTTCAATTTTAGCGGGATCGACATGTAAACCGGTCTTGTCAATCACATGCCCAAGGAATTGTACGGATTGAATCCAAAATTCGCATTTGGAAAACTTTGCATACAATTTCTCTTCCTTGAGTAGTGCTAAAATTGTTCTAAGGTGTTCTTTGTGTTCCTCTTCGTTTTTGGAATAAATGAGAATGTCGTCTATGAATACGATCACAAATTTGTCCAAATATGGCTTACACACACGATTCATGAGATCCATGAATACTGCCGGTGCATTTGTTAACCCAAATGGCATCACTTGGAATTCGTGGTGACCATATCGTGTCCTAAAGGCTGTTTTTGGAATGTCTTCATCACGAACTCTAACTTGGTGGTAACCTGAACGTAGATCGATTTTTGAGTAATAGGTTGAACCTTGTAATTGATCGAATAAGTCATCAATTCTTGGTAATGGGTAACGGTTCTTTATGGTTAGTTTGTTTAGCTCACGATAGTCAATACACATTCGTAATGACCCGTCTTTCTTCTTCACGAATAAAACTGGAGCTCCCCAAGGTGAGGAACTGGGTCGAATAAATCCCTTGTCCGCAAGTTCTTGTAATTGATTTGATAGTTCTTGCATCTCTGAAGGTGCTAGCCGGTATGGTGCGCGGGCAACTGGCGCCGCTCCTGGTATTAAATCAATTCTAAACTCTATTTGTCGATGTGGTGGTAGTCCGGGTAAGTCTTCTGGAAAGACTTCAGAAAACTCACGGGCAATAGGAACATCTTCGAGACGTTTTTCATCGGTTTTCTTTTCTGTTACGTGGGCTAAGAAAGCATAACATCCTTTCTCAATGTACTTCATGGTTTTGATACATGAGATGATGTTTATTCGGGTTCCACTTTGATCACCACGAATGATCAAAGTTTCATTGTCACATGGAATGTGCACAACTCTTTCACCACAAATAATGTTAGCTTGATTTTTAGACAACCAATCCATGCCAATAACTACATCAAAACTTCCGAGTTCAATTGGCATAAGATTGATGTCAAAGGGGTGGTCTAAAAGAGTAAGGGTACAGTTTGGGATTACGGTATTGGTTTTTACTAAGTCACCGGTAGCTAGCTCAACATTATAACTAGTGGTTAAAGTAATTGATGGAATATCAAGTAAAGGCGCAATTCTAGTAGATATAAAGCTCATATCAGCACCAGAATCGAATAATACTTTAACAGGAATATTATTGAGTAAGAACGTACCGGTAACCACGTTCGGGTCCTGGTGTGGTTCTTCCTTTCCTATGACATAGGCTCTAGCACGAGCACCTCCGCCTTGGGGCCCTTGGTTTTGAGGACAGTTGTTTTTGTAGTGTCCCCTTTCACCACACCCGAAACATGTAACTATGGGCTGTGAGTTAGCCCCAGTAGCTATACCCTTGCCCCTACAATCCTTGGCAAGATGTCCGGGCTTTTGGCACTTGTGGCATTTGGCCGGGCAAGGACCTTCGTGATGGTAATTGCACTTGGTACATTGTGGTTGATTTCCCACGTACCTACCACCAGCAGGTGCAGCAACATAAGCCGTCGCGGCTTCTTGTCTCCTGTTCTGCTGATTGTGGTGGTTGTTGTTTCGGGTTTGGTTGTTGTTGTTGTTATTGTTGTTGTTCCCACGGTTACCATCATATGGTCGTTTATTGTTGTTGTTCTTGTTGTTGTTGTTGTTACGGTAGTTGGAGTTGTTGGGATTGTTGGCATTGCTGTTGTTGTTGTTGATGTTGGGGTTGTTTTGCCTGCGGGTTTCCGACATACGTACCACTTGATCCATGAGACTACGGGACATCCGCATAGCCTCATCAAGTTCTTTGGGATTTGCCGAAGTCACATTCCCCTGTATGCTTGAGGGAAGTCCCCAAATATACCTTTCCAACATCTTTTCCTTTGGGGAAACCATTGATGGACAAAGTATCCTCAGTTCCTGGAATCTACGGTTGTAGGTCATGATATCATTTCCCTTAACCGTATGATCCCAGAACTCAACTTCCAACTTTTGTATCTCACTGCGTGGACAGTATTCCTTAATCATCATTTGTTTCAAATTAGCCCAAGTAATTTTGTAGGCATTCTCAATGCCCATGGGTTGAGCAATTGAGTTCCACCAGGACAACGCCTCATTCAACAAAGTACTTGTGGCATACTGAACTTTGTCAACCTCAGTACATTTACTAACAATGAACACCGACTCCGCCTTTTCGAACCAACGGGTCAAACCTACAGCCCCTTCAGTACCCTTGAATTTGAGGGGTTCACATTTCAGGTAGGAAATGAACGAGCAACCCTTTGGTACTGTAGTAACATTGGTCACTGGAGGGGTAGGTCCTCCAAGGTTAAGACTGGCAAGTCTGGCAGTCTCTGCAGCTATTGCAGCTTCCGCAGCAGTGGCGGCTTCTGCGGCTGCTGCAGCATCAGCAGCGGCTGCAGCATCAGCAGCACCAGCAGCTGTGGTGGCATCGGCAGCTGCTGCAGCTGCTGCAGCTACGGCTGCTCGTTCAGCGATAAGTGCTGCATTGACACTATCCTTCACTAGTTTGCGGATGGCGGCTTGTGTCATCGTTGGTGGTGGGGTCTTTTTCTTGGGCGCCATGGTTCTATTGTTCAAAAGATACATTGTAATTAGAGAGTTGTGAGATGAGCACAATGTTTGATAAGAATGATAGGATGATAATGTTGAAACTTAGAAGCATAACACATGATAGTATATAAAACAAGAGTTTTATTTCATATAACGTTGATTACAAAATCGAACTTATTACAAGTTCATTCAAAACTTACTAACTGATACTTTCAGTTAGTAATTACAACGTTGTACAAAAGCTAACTAGTACTATAACACTAGTCTAACGTTGGTTGGGAGGTTGTTGCGGTCCGGTCGGATTATTATTTCCGCGTGTTGCTAACACGTCTACGCTTTCGTTTGGACGGTATTCTTTGACCTCCTTTCGGTATATCCTTTGTTGTATGGAACTCATTTGAGTTTGCATCCCACACAAATCATTCCTAAGTTGATACCTGTCAAAGTTTGCCACATCTAACCGGATTTCGGCGGTATTTAGGCGGTGAAGTAGTTTGTGAATTTGAACCGCGTCCTGTTCTTGGGCCCTCTCAACCAAAGTGAGTCTATCCTTGACATCATCCAAGCCAGTCAAAGGATTTAAGACTACTTCCCCAACATGATCCGAGTCATTCTTAACGTAGCTCATGTCAAGCTTAAACCAATATAGGTCGTCTCGAGCATTCATGGCATCCATTCTAGCAGAATTTACCTTGGACATACATTCATGCATTTGACTTGCCATACATTTAACTTTGAGTTGGGTTAGGTTGAGAGCTTGTTTCAAAGAGTAGATTTCGTATTGAGCTGAGTTCGCGAACATATGTGTAGATGTAGATGTACCGCTGGTTTGGTGAGTAGAATTCGGAACTTGAGCTGGAGTGGTACGGTTAGATTCGGATGAAATTGGTGAAACCGGAGGTGGAGATGTCAATGGTGATAAATGTGGCACTACTAATAGTTCCTCCGCTTCCTCAATGTCATTAACCATTTCATGATCCTCTTCGTAATCATCGATGTTTATGTCCAAATCCATTTCAGGATCCTCGTCCGAATCTATATCTAGATCCTCATAAGGTTCTTCCTCGTCGTCGTAGTCAATTGGTTCAAAGTAAGGATCATCGGGTCCGGGAAGGATAGGTAAATACTCGGGCATAACAGGAAGATGATCGGGAGATGGAGGTGCGGACATGATGTCTACAATTTATGATGTCAAAAATAATCAAATGTTTATGGAAAATGTTCAAACTAAGGAAATGTGCATATGACAATATACAAATATGTTCATGTAGTATAACATGTGTAATAAGTCCATAATCTTCTGGAGGACGGAAGGCACGAAGAGCGGAAGGCTATAAAAATGTTTTTGCTTGTTATTGTAGTTATAGTTTAGGTCTCACTTAGACCCGTTTCTCTATAACCATGGCTCTGGTACCAATCTGTAACACCCCCAATTCATGATGCAGCGGAATTCAACTTGGGTGTTACTCGACGGCACAACAGTCATAATAATAGAAAACGATCTCTAAACGAATCGTAATAAAAAGAGTTGTCATTCATATTATTCAAATGTATCAAAGTTTACATAGTAAGGTCCCAAAATGTTGCATTGTTTCAAAACACATCAATATAAAGTCTATGATGTTTTTATAGAATGACATAATTGTTTATAGCCTTCTTCCTTCGGTACGTGCCCTTCCCGCTCCATTCTTGATTATCATGGACCTGAAATACATGCTTAAGAGGTCAACACAAAGGTTGAGTGAAATTCATAGAGTTTGTTTAAGGTTGAACACAATATGTTGGTAGTAATGAGTTAATTAGACTCATACTCATGTTAGAAAACAAAACAGTTATTATTATGTACTAAGCTCATGCAACCAATACGTTAACGTGTACCAATATCAATCGGCGGTTATGTTGCCCCGGTAAGTACTTTGCCGTCATACTTAATGTTTCAGATATAGTGCATTCGTTTGAACTAACTGCTCAAACAAATGGGATTCGTCAATCCCAATAGGCCTATTCACAATACTCGCGCTCACTAATACTAGTGATTAAATGGTTCATGATGGGGCCTAGGATTGGCAAGGTAGGTACTTAGTAATAATAAAACAATCAGGCAGCATACAGTTTCAAAGCATTGTGTTCGGTTTAAAAGTAGCATGTATTTCCCCCAAGGGTTTGTAAAACATTAAAGTAATGTAAGCGGGGCTATGAACTCACCTCAAGTATGATAGCAAATAATGAAGGTGATGATCGGATCGTGTAGGTTTCTACGAGCAACCTAGAATAGAATGTTGCGACTTAGGATTTGTGTAAAGAATATAACGGAGTGCCTATATATATGTTTTGCATTTAGTCCATGATGAGGTATGATGTATATTTGTAAGTCTTTGAAAGAAAGATTTATGAACATGTATGTTTTGGTATATCGTTTACTACCGTTCGGGCTAACATATTTCAGAAGTCATGTTAGTAAGCGTTCGAGGAGCCAGGACACTTTAACTCGTAAATCCACAACTCATCTCGACGGCTTACATAATGAACTCCTCACATGAAGCTCCCTACTATTGTAGTAGTTGATAAAGTATATAGATATAAGTTTTGATCCGAAAAAGTTACATGTCCGATATTTGTATAAACTTAGGAAAGTTTATAGTACATGAAGATTGTTATTAGGGGTAGTTTTATAAGTCTTGTATGACCATTTGTCTTGGTAAAATCTCATGGTTTCCTTTTAGGTGAAGTAGATACAAATTGCTTGTTCCATATATCGCCAATTTCATTGTTTCATGTTTACGCCTTGGTAAGTTGGTTTGGTCATTCGTCATGGCCTAGCCATGACCTTTGGTCCTTGTTCCATGGTCATGAGACACTACCTTGGTTCTAGCCATGGTGGTGGTCTTGGTTATAGGTCATAATACCTTTTATTCCTTTGAAAGTATGACAATAACTTAGTAACTTAAAATATGTAAATAGCTGTTAAGAAAACTGAGAAATATCTCACTCAGAAGGCGTTTTCAAGGCTTGAGCCTCTTTGTTCCTGAATGAAAACATGATTCCGGACAACTTTCGTGTTTTAACTTTTTCATGAATCGGACCAGAAAGGCCTCTTTTTGCGTGTTTTAGGTTCTGTCACAGAAATCACAGAAACATTTAGGCAGTTTTGCCGGAAATCTTTGGTAACTTCAAATCGCCATAACTTTTGACTCGTTTACTCTTTTTAGGTGGTTCAAATTGCTATGGTTTTCTTTTTAAGTCCTCTACTGTAATATGTAATAATCCAATATAAAATTTTTACCATTTTGATCAGGTTATACCAAGATATTCACTAGTTTGTTTGTTTTAGTAACTTGTTTCAATAAGTCATTACAACAACATCTTTTACTCATCATGTTTCATCATGGACATAATCACAACACATAATATAGCAAGAATAACATATAAATGAGATGAACATGATAAATAAACAAGAAGCATGTTAGGTTTAGGCTTACAACTTTAGGCTTTCTAATGAAAGAAAGGAGTAACTAGTAAGGAAATGGACTTTGATAGACAAGCTTCAACCCTTTTCACTTCAAGCAACCTTTCTACTCTTAGTATTCTTGAAAGATAGATGATAAAGGTTGAGGTGTATTGAGTAGATTTAAACTCAAGAGAAAAACACCAAGTATGTTAGGGTTTTGGAAGATTTTTGGTAAGAAATAAGCTATCTAGGGTTTCTATACTTGAACTTCACTTGAACCTTGCAACAAATTAGAAGAAATAAGCTAAGTGGAGAGTGTTGTGGTGTGTTTGATGGCCGGCCAAGGGAAGAGAGGGGAGGGAGTATATATAGGTCCATGAGGAGGTTAGTTTTCAAGAGATATTTTGGCCAAAATACACATGTATGCATCCTAGATCATCAAGCCATGAGATCAAGCCACCAAGGGTGTGACTACCCCCCCCATTGGCGGTTCAAAACAGATAAGGAGGGGGAGGTGGCTTGGCTTGGTATTATCCTTGGTTATTAGATGCATTTTGACTCCGGGAAATGCCAACCGTAAATGATTAGGCCTCAAAACGTAAAACCGGGTGTCGTAAAATTATGAAACTTTAAAGTATTGTTAGAAATGTTCATAAGTCCCATAATAAAATATAAAATGGGTGATAAGTTCCATTTGGGTGGTAAAACCTGCTAAAAGCTGGAAACACGGGTCTAAAACGCGTAATACGTAAAATGTACGAATATTGCGTAAAACTGAGAAAAGTAAAATGTTACTTTTCTAATATGCTAAAAATGATTTAAAATGATTTATAATGTCAAGACTGGGCTCAGTCTGGTGTCGGTTGGTGTTAAATGTCTTTTAGACATCAAACCGGAAGCCTAAAAATCAAGGAATGATTTATAAAATCAAGGAATGATTTTTAGTCAATGGAGGAGGGAAAAATATGTTGACTTATTTAAATAAGTTGAAAGCTCAAATCATCTTAGAAATGCGGTGCAGGTAAAGGCTAGGGTTATGGCTGAGTAAAAACGCGTAAAACTGAAAATTCCAGTTTTTCACGGCCGAAGTTTATTTGGGCCATGATTTTTCTCAGTCATGATTTATTCTCAAATAAATCATAAGTGTGTTAAACATTTTTCTGATGTGGGGTCACCTGACGGGATCAAATTTCGTTGTGCGTAGAATTTCTGATTGCCGTTTTACCCTAAAACGTGTAATGTCGTGTCATTCCTTAATAACTTTCACGAAAATGATCTGACGAGTGTCAAACATTTAATTTGTCATGGAAATGATTTATCACTCGAGAATATGAAATAAAAATCAACTTTCGGGAAAAATTCAGAAAGAAATGAATAGTAAAAATGAATAGTAACATGAATAGTAAAATTTTCCGAAAATAGAAATTAACCTGAAATTGTGATTTGTTACATGCATCACCTACATGCTTGGGTGCTTAGAGGTGCTAGGGTGCTAGCTTAGTTATATTTAGGTGCTAGGTTGGTTGCTTGTTCATATTAAGGTGCTTAAGTAACATGGTTTAGCTGTTTAGGTTAAGTTTTAGTCTAGTTTTGTTTTAATAGTGTTTAGGATTTTATCTATGTTTTAGTATCTTAATTAAGGTCCTAATGATGTTTAGTAACTATTAGTAGCTTATACTAAGTGATGGTAGCTTATGGTAAAGTTTTAACCTAGTTTTGACCTAGTTTTGGGAAGTTATGACCTAATTACGGTTTTATGCTTATATGACTTGTACCTAAGTTTCTAGGGGTTGTACTATATCCTAACGGTTCTAATATATCCTAATATATCTATTTTAACTTATGTCTAAGTCCTAAGCACTTTGCATGTATGTTCAGATAGGCAATTGGGGTTTTAAAACTAATTGGAACACGTAGGTGCATTTAGGGTTTTCTAGCAAGTATATGGTATTATAGTACTAGTTTTCTTAGTGAAAATATGTTTATTACCTTGACTTGACATACTGGGATGTTTACATCAATTAAACATAGTAGTGGTTGGCATATGTGGATACATGAGCTTGTCTGAGGGTTAGTTAGGTTATAATGATATATTAAAGCGAAAATTTAACTCGGAAAAATCCTATAGGCATTTCTAATCCTAGTGTGCTCTAATAAGGGCCTAAGTTAAGTTAGTAAGGCATTTCTAATCCTAGGGTACTAGTGAGGGCCTAAGCTAAGTTAGTAAGGTATTTCTAACCTAAGGGGAAGTTAGTGGTTTGTGACAGTCTCCCATCTTGAAAGAAAATCTCGTCCCGAGATTTAACTATGGTTAGTATGTGATGATGTGAATAGATGGGGATATTTAGCACGGATTTGATCCTCTCGTTCCCAAGTATACTCTGGTCCTCTTTGGGAGTCCCAGCGTACCTTAACGATAGGAATCCGGTGATGTTTTAGATTTTAGACCTCTCGGTCCATAATTTCCACTGGTTCCTTAGTGAAATTGAGCTTATCATCCAATTGAAGCTTGTTAATAGGAACAACTAGTGATTCGTTCGATAAACACTTCTTAAGATTTGATACGTGAAACGTGTCGTGTATATTACTTAGTTCATCCGGTAATTCAAGTCGGTATGCCACTAGAAAAATTCGTTCTAAAACCTTAAAAGGTCCAATGTATCTCGGACTAAGCTTTCCTTGCTTTCCGAAACAAAAGATACCTTTCCTAGGTGAAACTTTCAACATAACCCTATCTCCGACTTGAAATTCTTAAGGCTTACGTCTTACATCGGCATAACTCTTTGCTGATCCCTCACAGCTTGTAAGCGTTGTCGGATTTGAACTATTTTCTCTTTTGTCTCATGGATTATTTCCGGACCCGTGAGTTGTACTTCTCCAACTTCAGCCTAGCAGACCGGAGACCTACACTTTCTCCCATAAAGTGCCTCACACGGTGCTGCTTTTATGCTAGTGTGATAACTATTGTTATACGAGAATTCTACTAATGGCAAGTGTTTCTCCCATCCTTTTCCAAAATCTATCACACATGCTCTAAGCATATCCTCGAGTGTTTGGATAGTTCTTTCACTTTGACCATCGGTTTGCGGATGATATGCCGTACTCATGTCTATTTGAGTACCTAAGGCCTTTTGCATAGATTGCCAAAATCTTGACGTGAGACGAGAATCACGATCCGATATAATAGATATTGGCACTCCGTGTCGGGAAACTATTTCCTTGAGGTACAACCTAGCAAGGGTTTCCATATCATCTGTTTCTCGTATAGGAATGAAGTGTGCTGATTTTGTAAAGCGATCAACTATTACCCAAATAGCATCATGCCCGTTGAATGTTCTAGGTAGTTTAGTGATAAAATCCATCATAATTCTTTCCTACTTCCAAATGGGAATCTCAGGCTGTTCCAATAAATCGGATGGCTTTTGGCATTCAGCCTTTACTCTAGAACATGTTAAACAACTGCCCACATATCTGGAAATGGATGCCTTCATGTCGGGCCACCAATAATGTTTCTTCAAATCCCTATACATCTTGTCAGATCCTGGGTTAATGGAGTACTTAGATTTATGGGACTCGTGCATTATTACGTTCCTTAAGTTACCATGATAAAGTAACCATTTTCGACCCTTAATAGAATGAGTTCCGTCTGAACTTATCTTAAAAGCCTTATCCATCCCTCGTAAATTCTCAAGTTTACGATCCTTCATTTTGAGGGCTTCATTCTGGGCTTTGAGTATTTGAGAAGGTAGATTCGAATGAAGAGTCATTACTAATGACCTAACTCTAAGTGGTTTGATTCGTTCCTTTTGGCTCAAAGCATCTGCTACTACATTAGCTTTGCCAGGATGATAACGAATCTCGCAATCGTAATCGGCAAGCAGTTCTACCCATCGACGTTTGTGGAAAACTAGAAGGGGGGTTGAATAGTTTTACGTCTTTTTAATTCGTTGTAAAAGATAGTTTTAGTGTTTTCTTAGCTTTTAAAAACTTAGATTCGATAATATGTGATCTCAAGTCTTGCACAATATAAACAACTATCAATAAGTAATATATAACAATGATAAGTAATGAAATAAGTAAGAGATGGAAAGATCGAACCGCGAGACAAGAGATTTATAGTGGTTTGGCTACAAGGACACCTTCCTTGCCCTACTCCACTCCCCGAGCACCTAACTCGAGAGTTTTCTTCACTAAATCAACAAGCTCCCTTATCGCGGAGAAAACCTTACACACCAATTTACACACCAATTTTCACACCACAATTTCTTCACACCTAAGTCACAACTTCTACACTACTTCTTCAAATCAATCTACTTCACAACTAACTACTCCACACCTATCTGCTTCACACCAATATAATTCCTAACTTTTCTTCTTCACACCAAGCTACTAACTAATCACACAATCTATATATCTAGCACAACTATCTACAATCAAATATTCACAACAATCTTCACACTTGAGAGGATGAAGTTTGAATCACTTTGAAACAAGGAATTATACACTTATGATCAAAGGATAATAGAATAGAAATATGGATCTAGATCAGAAAGTTTAGAAGTGCAAAAGGTGAGAAAATTCTGAGGGATGAACCAGTATTTATAGGGGAGAAAAATACTGTTCTGGAGCGTGGCCGGTCCCCTTAATTAATGGCCGGTCCCCTTAATGATTAAGGGGGCCGCCTAAAGAATTAAGGGGGCCGCCCCTTCAGAACGTTGGTTTTTCTTGTCTTTTTGTGGGGAATATTTTTCTGGATAAAATTTGCCATTTTTGGTTGGAAATTTGAAATCATATATTTATAATGAATTAAACATATTCTTTTAATTCCAAAAGTAATTTTGTAAAAGATATAAGATGTTTAATACATTTTAAAAAAATTCTAGTGATTAGAGAAATTTCCTTTGATCATGAAATGCAATAAACCCTTTGTTTATTCATACCTTAAGTGATATGGAAGCAAAGACAAATATTAAGCACTAAAAACTTGTTTACGTCATAAGTTTTAGACTAATGAGTTTATGCTTTGTAATTATCAAAACATAGAGACATTGTTAATATGCTAACAATGTTTTAAGACATTATTTATGACAACAATCTCCCCCTTTTTGATGATTACAAAACCTTAAACTCATTAGGTCTAAAAAACCATTTTTAGACAAGAAATTAGAGTTTAACATTCTCTTCTCCCCCTTTTTGTAAAATCAAAAAGATTAATGCTCCCCCTTGATGTATGCTCCCCCTCAATTGAGAGCACCAAGGGAATGAGCTATGGAAATCTTGGCTACATAAAATATTAGAAGAGAACAAGGCACATATACATGCAAAGCAATAATTATAAAAATAGATTCATTCAAGCATCATAGAAAGCATTACAACATTTAATATGCTTAAGGCATATTAATCATAATAAAACAAAAGAAAAGACATAGTCCTATATTGCCTAAAAGAGCACTTGGACTTGCTTGCAACTCATGGTTGATTGTTTTATTTGCTTGAAGGATAACATAAGCATAAAGCTTAGTTGTTAGATGGAGAAGGATATGGAGCGGAAGAGGTGGCCCTTACGATATTGTATCGTGTTAAGGGTGGAATGGGATGAGGTCGAGTGAGGAGATATTCAATCCAAGAAATATCTTCACTCAAGTAAAGGATTTGTTTTTGAAGAAAGATGCAACAAGGGCAATAGTGAGTGTGGTTTGTAACTTGATCCAAGTTGAGAGAGTGAGGAAGGTAATTGTTGTAGGGTGATGATGGAGGTTGCCCTTTGTTGCGTTGTGCAAGATGCATGGCATTGAGATCACAAAGATCATGGATTTGTGATATTTCATCACGGAACTTTTGCTTTTCCGTGGTAATGCGGAGAAAGTCATTGTGTTGATATGGCTAAATTGGGTTTGTGTAGTTGGAGTTGTACTGGGATGGTTGATCAAACTTGTATGGATCATTACAAGTGATTGGAGGATGAGATGAGTGGTTTGGCATGAAGGAAGATGTTTGGCAAATGTTGTATAGTTTGTAAAGAGGATCAAATGAATGTCCTTGTGAATTTGGTGGAAAGTTTGGGAAGTAAGTGGTTGGTGGTGTTGAGTGACTTCCAACTTCATTTGTTATGATGGATTTGTTTCGAGGGCTTTTTCTTCGCCAAACGGGTTTTTCCGTCATTCTTGCAAGCCTTGAGGCTTTTGGTTTTGGTTTGTTTGGAGAAGCCATGAAGGGATGAGTGAAGAGTTTTGAGGATTGGGGGTATTTATAGTGTAAGATTTGTGTGTTTATGGATGGATAAAGTTTGTTTGGGAGATTAGGACAAAATGTGTTGGTGAAAATTGGGAAATGTAGGTTGAAATGGGCTAAAAAGCAGAAAAGATTCTGTAAACCCGACCATCAGATGGACGGTCCCCTTAATTAGGGAGCGGTCCCCTTAATGATTAAGGGGGCCGCCTTACAAAATTAAGGAGGCCGCCCATCTGGTGATTTCCAGGTGGCCAGAATTGGGTTTTTGGCAGAAAATTTGCAAAAAGATTGTGTGTTTGGATTAGAGTTCAAGCAAGTTCAATTCCCTTAGGCAATATAGAATCTAATCTAATCAAGATATAGCATGCATACAAGAACACTGTTGATACAAAAGTTGGGCTTACCTTGTTTAGACTTTGCTCTCGTACCAATTAGAACTTTAGTGCTTGTGAAACATGCGCACTAAGAAAACAAACAACACCGTTAGGCTTATCGTGGGATTGTCTCCCACGATTAGACTCCGGCGTGAGAGTAAGTAATCGGTTTTAGGGTTTAGCTGAAGAGTTAGGGATTGTGTAAATCGTACCTTTTCATGAGAATATATCATTCTATATATAGGGCACAGAAACCGTGTAGGTATCTTGCTCCTTACTCTTCACACTCATGGTGCTTATCCAGGGTAAGGATATCTATTCCGTAAATAGAAGATCCTTATCCATTAGCCATGTGTTTTAGTTGGGCTTTGGGCTTCGTGAGCCCAAGCCGTTGGTAATTATGGCCCAAGTCATTTGTCATGATAACCCACTCGTGGTGGTTTTGGGCTTAGTAATGTCTATAATTTGGGCTCGTGGCCCAACTATAGGCTATACGTCATCATGTCCCCCCACTCTAGTGTGCGCGGCTCGTAGCCGCGGATACTAGACTAATGAAACTAGCGGCAAGCGTGGCGGGAAGAAATTAAATACTTCCCGCCCAAAAGATAGGAAAAATGTACCTAGTCCCAAAATATCACAAAGGGTGCTTCGAAAAATGGGGAGGCTATCCACGTGTGCCTCGGGAAAAGGGGAAAAGTGCTTGTACCTTTCATCTCCCAGCCACACGTTTGCTAGTGGGATCCACGTGGCACCCCATTTAGGGTTTCTTGATTGCTTATATAAATCACCGCCCCTTTTTACTGTGGTTCACACAGTCAAATGTTTTTCACCATTTGCAAAATTCTAAAAGCTTCTTCCCCCTTCAATCTTCTATTTGCATTAGGTATCTGCGCGTGCGCATTATTTAATATACCTTTGTTATAAAATGGTTGCTCAGTTACACGAATTTCGCTCTAGGTTGGATGAGGATGACCTACGTCAGTTTTCTTCTGACTTCTTCATTCCTCTCGACATCCATCCTGAAGCACCAGATGTGGATGCGTGTATTGCCGATTTCCCCGATGGGAAAATTGGTTTGTATTCACGCTTTTTTGATTACGCGAATTATCGCGTACCCATTTCTGTCTTTTTGAGCAACGTGCTCAATCATTACCAACTCCATATCTCCCAGCTGCACTGCATAGGTGCGGCTAAGATATCAAATTTTGAGATTAATTGTCGGTTATTGGCTATCAATCCGACAATTGACCTATTCCGTGCGTTTTATCACACAACGTGATCGCATGGATGGGTTTCTTTTTGCCAAACGCGCAGGGCGCCTTCAATGCTATGAAGAGAAGGTAGATTCCTTAAGGCATTGGAGAGAGTACTTCTTTTGGGTAGACGATGTTGTATTTCCGTCGCACTTTGAGTTCTATACTCAAAGGTTGTTGCCGAGGGATGAGCATCCTATCCCTGGTTCTTACAGCGCCGCGGATGCGGACATAATTGATGGTAACCGCATTCCCATTAACTCCTATCCTGAGGAGTTCTTGGTGCATATAGGGCTGAGCCGTAATTATTTTGATGGTGCGGACGAGGTTCCAACCTTCATCGATGAGAACAGCCAGGGTGGGTGCTCATCCTTTTACTGCCTCTATAATGTAAGTATGTTGCGTTTTATCCCTTGAATAACTAACTTTGTTCTTTGTTATTTGTCTTTTGTCTGTCGCAGACATGGATTTGTTCGTTGTTGTGAAGCTAAAGGAACCCAAGCGCGTGACAGTGGGGGTGCGTCCCCTGAGGGAGGATGAGCAGCCCATATTACAGGCCACGGCGGGGCACCTGACGGTGTTTGGGCCTGCTGAGCGCGAGGACTCTCCCCCTACAGCTGTGCTTGTTGCGCCAGTGCAGGTTGTCCCTCCTACTGAGGAAAAGTCCCCTGTGGAGGAAGAGACGCATGTGGAGTCGTCCAACAGTGTGGAGATTGTGGAGGTTCGTAGGGAGAAGCACAAGGAAGCGTCTTCTGGTGGTTATGTTAGTACCTCCAAAAGGAGGCATCGCCTGATTGGGGAGGATGAGTCAGATGCGCCAGATGAGATGTCTGCTACTAGCGCACAGAAGAATCAGGTCGGATCTCCACCACTTGTGTAAGTATTTATGACTGTAACTTTTTTTTATTTGCCGTATCCACGTACTAATTACATCTTCTTCATTTCGTAGGGACCATGCTGCAGATGGTGATGCGGCTGTTGCAGATCATGCTGCATTGCCTAAGACTGCTGATGTAGAGGAGCCTCTGAAGGCGGCGGCTCAGATGTCTGCGCAGGAGTTGGTGGAGGAGTTGGCTGGTGTTGCTGCACGCTAGGCTGAGTTGGTCACTCAGCTAAAGGCGCGAACTGTTATTGAGGGAGGTAGCCTCGCTCAGAGGGATGAGCAGATTGCGCAGCTCAAAGCGCAGTTGGCTGAGGCTCAAGCAGAGGTGTTGGCTGCCGATGAGCGCGCTAAGAAGGCGACTGAGGAGAAACTTGTGTTTATGGCTGAGCTGCAGCGCGAACGTGGGGAATCGCAACAATATAAGGCTGACCTCGCCTGGGGGGTAAAATACCTGGAAGATAGGAAGAACGAGCTCTGCGGTCAGCTTGCTCAGTTTGGTAAGAAGGTAGAGGACTCTGTGGAGGCGCAGGAAGAGAAGCTGCGCAGGCTTAGCATAGAGTATGATGAGGAGTTGTATCCTCATCTGATGTCTACGATTACGGAGCGCAGGTACTTGTACATTCCTCGTTAATTCTTGTGTATTTATATGTTTCTTTTCTAATGCGTTTGTCGTTGTTTCCACAGGTGGTTGATCAGCCATGGCTTGCGCCTGGCTGCTATAAGCACATTGGAGTCCCCAGAGGTCGTGAGTGCCTTTGGGAAGGTGGTGGAGTGCGCCGTTGCTCGTGGCAAGGCGCAGGCCATGGAAGAGTTGGCTGAGGCGCAACTGCTGAAGGTTTCCCCCTCTGAGGTTCCTGAATATAATGCTGGTGCCTACAACGAGCTTGTGCAGACGATGGAAAGGATGAGGCTCTTTGAGCTTCCATACATTGCGCAGCTGGAGCGCGACCAAGATTATCCCATTCGAGTGATCATGCAGGGATTAACTCTTGGGAGGCATATAGCAGAGAACACAGAGGCCGAATCTGACTTCTTCTTAAAGCACGATGAGTCCCAACTGCAGGTTCCAGTGTTCGCGCGACCGCGTGACATCCTGAACCCCTTCGCTCTTGAGACCGAGGTGCCACTGAAGGAAGTTTTGGAGCGTCATGCAGAGAGGGTGGCCAAGAAAAAGGGTCTTAAATGGAAGGCCACTCTCTGCGGTGTGGGTGCTGCACATCTTCCCAGGTTGGATGGTGTTGCAGTCAGTGTGGCGACCGTGTCACCAAAAGATGCGCTGTTGTTGAAGCAGCTTCAGGAGGCGGGGAGCTCAGCTGTGCCAGAGCCTTCCCCCGAGCGTATCCGAAGTGTATTGATGTGTATAACTCGTAGTTATAGTTTTGTAAAAACGCGTTGTTTTTTGGTAAATAAAATTATGGAACTCTTTTGTGCACATACATTGTTTTGTACTTAGATTTTTTGTTTTATGTGAAAGACTTATCTAGAGGTACGATGTGCATGTAATATCTTGTATTTGAGCCCATAACTTGTGCATTAAGTTCGTAACTTAAGAAACGTTTGCGGTCCATAACCTGAACAAACGCGCGAATAAATGTGTAGCGTACTACGTTTATCATTTATAGTAACCAAGTGTCTTGGTTTATTAGTTCGTTTAAAACTTGTTGTTGCGCATTCATTATGGGATGCGTACTAAAGTCATAAGCTTATATGAAGTTAGTGTATGAATTTAGGATTCAATTATTTTGAATCCATGTGGTGGAGTGCAGCGTGCTGCGAATTCCACTATGTAGGAATCAATTGTCTTGAGTCCATGTTTTGTTAAACGCGCACAATGTGCGATAAAGTGCATCCATCGTGGGGTGTACTTATTAACTTACTCCAACGTCTTGATAATAAGGTGTTTAACAGGGATACGTGACCCGGTGTTGATGGGTTTGCAACCCTCTTACTCAACGAGTACTTTAGTAGGTTTACTCATCCTGTCTGCCCTCGTGTGGTCTTAATATGTGCATGCACGCCATGTAGGCAAGAATATAAACAGAATTGAAACATAAATAAATAATGTAAGCAATAATGTTGAAATGTGTTGTGGAGTTAGCTAGAAACCACAACGTTTTATTAATTGTTGCAAGTGCAAAAGGACAATTTCCTAAGAAAGAAACAAAAAGTAAATACACCACCATATATTGAGCGCTTACTAAATTGCGGAGGTGTCAGTGTGTGGGCCGTAGCCTAAAGGTAGCATCTCTTGAGATTGCAAATGTTCCAGGTGCGTGGTAGCTCATGGCCTTTCATGTCGCGTATTCTGTACGCACCGTCGCCTAATGCCTCTGTGACCTCGTAGGGTCCTTCCCACTTGGGTCCAAGCTTGCCCGTGTCTTCTGCGTGGCTTGCATCGTTGGCGCGGTATACAAAGTCCCCTGGTTTGAAAGAAGTGTTTTTGACTCGTGCATTATAATACTTCTTCATCTTTGATTTAGCTTTTGCTTCGCGGATAGCCGCCCTTTCGCGTCGTTCTTCCAACAGATCTAAGTCAATACGCCGTTCATCATCGTTTGTTGTGATGTTAACTTCCGATGTACGGATTGTTGGCATTCCAATTTCTGCTGGTATCACAGCTTCTGTCCCGTAGACAAGAGAAAAAGGTGTATCGCCCTTGCTGACTTTGATTTCTGTGCGGTGGGCCCACAAAACATGCGATAATTCGTCCACCCATCTTCCTTTATGTCTGTCCAAGCGCGCCTTAATTCCTTCACCCAGGCTACGATTCGCGCGTTCTACTAATCCATTTGTTTGTGGATGTTTAACTGATGCGAAGTGCTGTGTGATGTTTAACTGCACGCACCAATCTTTGAATGGGTTATCACAGAATTATTTTCCGTTGTCCGAAATAATTTCTCCAGGTAGGCCAAAGCGGCATACAATGTTATCCCAAATGAATCGTTTGACCTGGTTGCCTGTGATACTTGCCACTGCTTTTGCCTCGATCCATTTGGTGAAGTAGTCAATGGCGACAATGAGAAACTTGAGTCCTCCTGGCGCGACTGGAAAGGGTCCTGCAATATCAATTCCCCATTTATGAAATGGCCATGGTGAGGTGATGGGTGTTAACTCATGTTGTGGTCGACGCGGAATTGGTCTGTGAACTTGGCAGTCATTGCATCTTCTAATCATGTCTCGCGCGTCGTGGTGCATGGTAGGCCAATAGTACCCGGATCGCAATGCGCGTGCTACAACAGACCGTGGTCCTGAATGCATGCTGCAAGAGCCAGCGTGGATTTCCCGGAGTACATAATCTACCTGAAGAGGTCCGACGCACCTGAGCCATGGTTGTAGGAATGAACGCCGATATAGGATACCATCTCGAAGTTCGAACCTCTGCGCTGTGCAGCGTATCCGTCGAGCGTCCTTTTGTTCTTGGGGGAGTGTTTCCTTGCTAATAAAATCCATGATGGGTGTCATCCATGTAGGATGTTCTTCCTCTATTACTGTGGACACTTCCATCTCAGAGATGGATTTGTTCTTCAAGGTTTCCACCAATACCTATTTTGACAGGTGTGCAAAGCTTGTGGATGCGATTTTACTTAGCGCATCTGCTTTTTTATTTTCTCCTCGTGGGATTTGTTTAATGGAAAACTTGTCAAACTTCTTGATCAAGGATTTGGCTTTATCGAGGTATTGGATCATGTGTTCTTCTTGAGCCACATACTCGCCTAACACGTGGTTAGCTACTAATCGTGAATCCACATTAGCTTCTAGATTGCGTACACCCATTTGATTTGCTATGCAGAGTCCAACCAGTAGTGCTTCATATTCCGCCTCATTGTTTGTGGCTATAAATTCAAAATGCTGTGCGTAAGTGTGTTCTGTTCCATCTGGGCTAGTAAGGATAAGGCCTGCGCCTGACCCTTTTGCGCACGAGGATCCGTCAGTAAATAGAACCCATGGCTCTTGTAGTGGTGCGTTAACCGTTGGTGATGGAGTATCAGCATCTGGTTTCGCGATAATGAAATCAGCCAATATCTGTCCCTTGATCGCGGTGCGAGGTTCGTAAGAAATGTTATGCTCACTTAGTAACACGCTCCACTTTTGTAGCCGCCCTAATGCATCAGGTTTAGAGATAACCTGCTTGATGGGTTGGTCTGTAATTACGGCTATTGGATGCGCTTGGAAGTACCTGCGCAGTCTTTTAGCCGCAAATACTAAAGCCAGGACCAGTTTCTCCATAGCAGTGTAGTTAGTCTCTGTCTTCTTGAGGGCTTTGCTTACGAAGTATATAGGTGTTTGAACAGAGTTTCTGTCTGTCAGTAGCACCGCGTTGACTGCTCCATGCGTCGCCGAAAGATACATGATCAATTCTTCCCCTTGTCGGGGTGCGACAAGCTTTGGTAGCTCTGCTAAGTTTTGTTTTAGCTGCTGGAAAGCTTCTTCCGCTTCTGGAGTCCATCGAAAATCTCCCTTCTTTGTACACTTCGTGAGTGTTTTAAAGAGGGGAAGTGATTTGTCCGCAGATTTGGACAAAAATCGATTTAGCCCGGCTAATTTGCCGTTTAGTGACTGGACTTCTTTTAGTGCGCGTGGTGAAGGTAGTTCGATGACCGCTCTTGTTTTTTCGGGACACGGTTTAATACCATCGGGTTCTATTAGGTATCCAAGAAACATGCCTTTTGTTGCTCCAAAAGTGCACTTCTTGGGATTCAACTTCATGTTTATTCTTCCCAATGTCTTAAACGTCTCCTCTATGTCACGCACCAATTCTTCTTCGGTATGGCTTTTTATGACCAGGTCATCAACATAGACCTCCAAATTGCGGCCCACTTGCTTCTCGAATGCGTTATCCACTAACCGTTGGTATGTGGCTCCTGCATTTTTTAAGCCAAAGGGCATCTTTGTGTAGCAATACACTCCTTGACTCATGTGGAAGGCTGTTTTTTCTTCATCCTCCTTGGCCATTTGAATTTGATGGTATCCTTTGTATGCGTCTAGAAAGCATTTGAAAGGATATCTGCACAAGGATTCTACTTTCCAATCGATTTCTGGTAGCGGATAGCAGTCTTGTGGACATGCTTTGTTGAGATCGGTGAAGTCCACGCACATTCTCCAGCTACCATCGCTTTTCTTTACCATCACTGGGTTGGAAAGCCAATCGTGGTGATAAACTTCTCGCATGATCCCTGCGTCCACAAGCTTGTGTACTTCCTCTAGGATAGCTTTTGCACGTTCTGGTGCCTGGCCGCGTTTTTTCTGCCGTATTGGAGGGTATCCTTGTCGGATTTTTAGCTTGTTTTCCGTGATGGCTCTTTGCACTCCGGTCATGTGTTTGGGTTCCCATGTGAAGATGTTTAGGTTCTTTTGCAATAATGCGCACACATCTGCTCTGCCCTTGTCGGACAGTGACCCCCCAATTGATATCTCTTGGTCAGGATAATCTGGGTGGATTGCAACTTTTAGGTTTGTTACCTTGGTTGTGTGCTATTCTGGAACACGCGGGACTTCATCTGTCACTATGTTGCATTCTCGTGGAGATGTGGTAGTGTTGTAGAGGGTAACGATTCCTCCTTCCACTGGGAACTTAAGCATCCCATGTGCTGTGGATGGAACTGTGCGCATGGCTGATATCCCTGGTCTCCCGATGATGCCATTGTACGACGAGGGGGACCTGATTACCATGAAGTTCATCCAGGCTGTTGTGGAATGGTATTCATTACCGATTACCACAAGTATGCGTAATTGTCCCATGGGCCAAATCTTTTCGCCTGTGAATCCAGTTAGCGATGTTGTGGCCGGAATTAACTGGTTTCGTATCTCAGGCTTTATCCTCTTTGAAGCAGTGTTCGTACATGATGTCCGCAGACGCTCCTCCATCGACATACATGCGGTGGATCTCGTGACCTCCCGCCTGTATCTCGATGGTGAGTGGTTCTATTACTGCATTGTCCGCAGTGAGAGTGGGGAAAGAGATATGGTTTCCCTTGGAAAATCTTTGGCTGGCTTTTTGTTTCGTATTTCGTTGCTATGATTGTATCATGTATATCGTATCAGCCTTATTTTTTGGTATCTCCTTTTTGGCCCCATTCTTTTGTCTATCTTTCCCCTCTTTGATGTTTTTAACGAGGTGGTCCATCTTCCCTTCTCTTACTAATTTGTCAATTAGCTGACGTAGTTGAACGCACTCGTTAGTAGTATGACCCTTCTGTCCATGATATTCGCAGTATCCTCCTCCGATGCGCTTTTCTTCTGGGGTGATCATGGGTGGAGGTTTTGGAAAATTTGCTCCCTCTGTCGCGAATATTTCCTTAGGGGTTTTTGTGAGTGGGACGTACTTGTCGTTATCCCTTCCACTACCCTGGTTGCGGTAATTCCTGTTGCGGTTGCCACTTTGGTCATTGGATTGTCTCCTTGACTGTTCTTGTGGTTTAAAGGTTGAGTAACCTTTTTTGCTGTCTGCCGCTGCCGCTTCTACTTGGATGAAGGATCTGGTGCGCTTTGTTAGCTCATCAAAGCTTTGGGGTACTTTATCATTTAGCTTCCGTATCAGCTCTGGGTTATTGATTCCGTTCATGAACCCTGAGATCTTTAGTTCCTCGGGGCATGCCTTGACTTGCATGCATTCATCCTTGAAGCGCTCCATGTAGGCGCTTGTGGACTCCCCTTGGCGCTGTTTTACTCTGGCTAGTTCCACAGGGTTCTTTGCGCACTTCTTTCGTTGCGTAAAATTAAGGCGGAATGCCTTCCGCAGCTCTTCAAACCCATTTATGCTTCGTCGTGGAAGCTTGCTGAACCATGTTCACGCATTCCCCACTAAGGTAGAGTTGAACATATGGTACCACACAGGTTGTGGCCAGCTTTCGATTGCAGCTGCTGACTCAAAAATTTTTAGGTGATCATCAGGATCACCCGTGCCATCGTATATTTTAACATTGGTGGGCATGCGCCTTTTCTTGTCATCTGAGAAATCGCTTATGCGTCGCGTGAACGCATCAACCTTTTGGCGACGCCAAGGAAGGGAAATATCCTCGTCCTCATCGTACAGGCATCGGTTCTTAGATTTCCAATGTCCCGTCTCTCTATCCTCGTTGTCCGAGGAGCTGCTTGAGGGGGAGTTGTTTCTCCTGTGGCGCTTGCGCCGTTTTTCCTCGGAGTCCGAATTTGAAGGACTTGTACTTGGGGAATAGTCTTTCCCCAGTCTATCTTGGATTCTTCTGCTTCCTGACCTTGAGGTGCTTACGCTTGGTGAGCGTTGTCGTCCAAGTCTATCTTGTATCCTGCGGCTACCAAGCCTAGCATGGACACTGGTGTGCCTTGCATTATCTTCGTAATCCTCCGAGTATTGAGAGTTAGATGCTGTACCAAGTCTATCATGGACGTTGGTGCGCCTCTTACTGTTTCTGCGCTCATGGTGGCGCGGTGGACATTTTTCTTGGTTAAAGTTTAGCCGATTTTGCAGGTTGCGGCTTGACCTTTTCTTTGCCTCCTCTTGCATGAGACTAGTTAAAGTCTCATAATGTTGGGACACGAAATCGTTTAATGTCACCTCAGGTGCATCGTCTTCTACTGCGAGGATGTCCGTCTTCGCATGAGGTTCCCTCTCTCTATTAGGTGCTCCTGGTGGCACAGTGTTGTCCACTATGGATGCCACCTTGTGGGGAGTGGTAAAGAGAGTGCGATGAATGTCCTCAGCACTTGAGACTACGGTAGTAGTTCGGGTTGTCCCCAAAGGAAATTCTACCGCGGTAGGGATTGGAGTTACATTCGACTCATGATGACTAGGCGCACTGGTTGTTCCAGAGGTCGGTTTAGGAGTCGAATCTTGATGCTTCTTCCTATGTGAATCATCACGTGTTTTCTCCGGCTGCGGAGTCCGCTGGCCTGAGTTCTTGTTTTTCGGCATTCTGGTCTTGAGTTCTTAGTGTAGGGTCCCACGGATGGCGCCACTTGTTGATACAAAAGTTGGGCTTATCTTGTTTAGACTTTGCTCTCGTACCAATTAGAACTTTAGTGCTTGTGAAACCTGCGCACTAAGAAAACAAACAACACCGTTAGGCTTATCGTGGGATTGTCTCCCACGATAAGACTCTGGCGTGAGAGTAAGTAATCGGTTTTAGGGTTTAGCTGAAGAGTTAGGGATTGTGTAAATCATACCTTTTCATGAGAATATATCATTCTGTTAGCCTTAAAGTTTTGTTATATTTGGGAATTGCATTAGTCTTTAACTACAAGGACTAGTCTTGCCATTAGTGTATAGATTACCATGTATTCTTTGTATAAATACCCCTCCTAGTCCCAACTAGGAGGGTGGATGTCTCACTTTGTATCATAGGTGTGTGTGTGTTTTTCCCTTCTTCTCTCTAAAATACACACACATCTTCCCTTTCATTCTTATTAATAATATCATGTCTTTCCTTTACTTTGAGCTTCCCCGACCCCCCGAACCACATAAATCAATAGTATTTTCGGTCCTACAATTGGTATCGGAGCTCATGGTGTTATTTCATTGATTTGTGTGGATTCGTATCACTTTTTTAAACTGTTTTTACACGTATTTTTGGATCTGGGAATTTTTTTTTCCTTTATCATTTATGGTAACCAGTTTTTAAAGTCTTATGTATCCATATGGTCGAAACAAGTCAAACAGATTTTATTTCAAGTTTTCACATCTGTTTTTTTTCTGTCCTTTCTATCTAAAAAACATGTGTTAACTGCTAAGGAGTATATCAGTTTGTGTTTTTGTACCATCCGTGTAAAGTGGTCAAGGCTAAGGCATTAACATAGTCGGAAAACTCATACGATATTCATCGGAATCTGGGAAATCATCGCCGGAAAAATCGGAATCTCTTGTATAAGAGGTTCTCGATAAGTAACTGTTTTCGAGAACCCAATACCCTGTTTTATCAAAAACATGTTCTCGACAAACATGTTCTCGATAAACATGTTCTCGAAAAATCAGGTTCTCGAAAATTCAGGTTTTCGAAAAATCTGTATTCTCGGTAAAAGATACCAAGTTTCTCAAACACAAGAAAAACAAAGTTTCGAAATTTTTGGAAAAAGTTTCGAAAAGACAAGTTGCAATGTTTCGAGAATACAGAAAAAGATGAGAAGACCATGACCACAAACCAAATACTACAACTCGACCTCAGGGTGTCAACCATCATCAGTCCTATACGAAAATTACAAAAAGAAAAAAGAAGGAATATATGCCGAGACAGAATCATACTCCTATGACCACAACATCCAATATCTCAGATTAGTTCAACTCTCTTTATAATCTATCAAAGATTTTATTTCAGTTGAATATTATCATCACTGATCGGTGTGAAGCTTACACTTCTTAATTTTATATCCGAACATATTGAGAAAGAACAAAACGTTTCTGTTTCATTCTTCCTCGAGTTCACTCAAAACAAAATATACAAATCATAAACCTACCCGAGACCATACGAATGATCTTGAAGTCGCTTCTCTTGATGGTACGCGGTGAAAGATCGAGCTAGAAAGATATAGGTGGGTTTCTTGACTATTTTTGTACTTCGTTTCAATGTGAAAAGATGAAGGAGGTATCTTTGATTTGATCTTGTTGTCGAAGAAATGAGAGTAGAAGTGTGGTGCTTGTCGATTGATGGTGATCAGGTTTGAATGAGATTTTTTTGAAGATATGAGATGGGTGAGAGGAGCGTATAAATGGGGGCGGAGTATAATATGAAGCGTGTTGTAGGATTAGGTTACATCATATACCAGGTTGTGTGAATTGAGTGGGTTATCTCATTGGGCTTTAAATCCATATCTGGGCTGAAACTTTCAATCAAACGAATGGGATTGGGCTGAAATGTTGGATCCGAATTTATTTAAAACATGGGCTGAAATGTGAAATACATATGTTTTAATAAACTTTTGGGATAATAAGTGGTATTTTGGGTCACAAATTTTCACGGGGATACATATTGCATGGCTAAAAGTTTCGATGATTATCAAATGTGACTACGGGGATAATTCATTATTATTTATTTGGGTTTGAAGTAATGTTTGACGGGCGTGTGCACTTATTTCGTCTTCTTTCTTTCTTCCCTTCCGTGAAGATGACTTGTTTGGGCATATATTAATTGTGACGAAGACTTGGATATCTAGTTACTTTTGTGATTCTCTCTCTCTATACTCACAAAGTAACTATCACTTTAAGGAGTTATGTTGTAGTGCTCAGTGTCTCACGTTGTTGAGGATATGTCAAGATGGATTGTGCTTATTACAGTTCTTTAGGAGTATAAGGTACACCGTTCTTAGTCACAAGGATAGTACAAGCTTAAGTCACATGTCGGGGGGATTTTACTTCACTCTCAAGTTCGTCATATCGGGTTATCTTCATATGTGGTTACTACAAAAAGCCGTTGTTTGATACAGGGGGTTGGTAAAGAGTTAGACAACATCAAATGTTATTATTAGTAGATTGGGTTTATCGACATCTTCTCACGGGCTGATATGATTAATGACAGAGTGCTTCCAGTTAATGCTTCACGTATACGTTATTATGCTGATTCCGATAAATCGTAACCATCATGGGAGAGAAATGTGTACATCGAGGACGCACAACAAGTTCACGTGATCGGGTTTAATGATTTATGAAATGACTTTTGTCGGAGATTGGCTGATTCTATATCCTTATTTTCTAATCTTATTCTACGTACTTCTACCTTATCCACCTTCACCAATTTCGGGCAACTAATTCAAGATGATCGGTGTCTCAACTTGTAACTTCGGTGTTATCATTTCATGTGTACGTTATGGGCTGATTTGCTTTATGCTAGATAACTGGAATGCATTTGATGAGATGAAGATGTTGATATTTTGTTCCCCCGAATCGACAATCTTGAAGAAGGTCAAGTCTACAGTCTGTTCTACATTTTCCGTTGCGTGTTAGAAGACTAAAGACGGTTTGCATTTAATTATCAAAAGACTTCTTCATATTCAGGGCATTCATCAGAAAGGTTGTCAGTTTGGGGGAGAGCACTAATTAGGGGAGAGTGATAAGTCATACTTAATCCCTAATTAGATTTGCTCACATTGTTCTTCTGCAAGTAAAGAGATGGTAGCTGAGAAGATTCAGGAAGCTGAATGAAGCAATGAAGTTTGAAGATCACTCTCGGAGCTGCTGCACCTATGTTTTGTATTTAATTTTACTTGTAGGGAACATTGTAAGCAATTCCCATATAACATCACTTTGGGGAGAGATTGTTAGCCTTAAAGTTTTGTTATATTCAGGAATTGCATTAGTCTTTAACTACAAGGACTAGTCTTGCCATTAGTGTATAGATTACCTTGTATTCTTTGTATAAATACCCCTCCTAGTCCCAACTAGGAGGGTGGATGTCTCACTTTGTATCATAGGGGTGTGTGTGTTTTTCCCTTCTTCTCTCTAAAATACACACACATCTTCCCTTTCATTCTTATTAATAATATCATGTCTTTCCTTTACTTTGAGCTTCCCCGACCCCCCGAACCACATAAATCAATAGTATTTTCGGTCCTACACATTCTATATATAGGGCACAGAAACCGTGTAGGTATCTTGCTCCTTACTCGTCACACTCGTGGTGCTTATCCAAGGTAAGGATATCTATTCCGTAAATAGAAGAACCTTATCCATTAGCCATGTGTTTTGGTTGGGCTTTGGGCTTCGTGAGCCCAAGCCGTTGGTAATTATGGCCCAAGTCATTTTTCATGATAACCCACTCGTGGTGGTTTTGGGCTTAGTAATGTCTATAATTTAGGCTCGTGGCCCAACTATAGGCTATACGTCATCAAACACATAGGCAAAAGGGCAAATAATCAACACATAATAAGCAAGAGGAGGTAAGTAAAGGCTAGATCACTTAAACTTCCTAAGGCACCTATCTTAGAATAAAGGCAAAGGCAACTAGTGAGTGAAAAACTAGTGATGGATCAAGATGACAACATTATTAGTCAATTTGTCCTAGTGTGTGTCTATATGCAACAAATGTGGAGTTGTGATTGTTTCGACTCCTAAATGCAAAAAGAAATAACGATCCTAAGAAACAATCCAAATGATCTCCTTGATTCAATTTTTGCTCGATCATGAATGTCAAAGACATATATTAGATTATATACCTTGACAATTTATGTGAGAGTTTATGCATGATTTTGAAAAAACAATGTTTTTAGTATTAGTCAACAATGCAAGGAAAATGATCTTCATGTGATTCCTAGATGTGAGAATAATTTTTATAGAGAATTGATTGGATTTTACAAAGGAGTTTATGCAAAGAAAATAAAATTTTCCCAATCTTTATTTTTGTGCGAAATAGATTCCTAGACTCAGAAAAGATGAAATGGAAGAAAAATAAATTTTATGTAAGTGTAAATTTGTATTAATTCAATATAATTTAGTCAACTTGTTCCATCATTCCTAATCCTAAACGCAAGTGGTTGAATAATTCACGCTTAAGGGGTTTTGTGAATATATCCGCAATGTTGTCTTCCGATGCAACCTTTTCTATAGATATATTTCCTTTTTGTACATTATCCCTAAGAAAATGGTGGCGTATTTCTATGTGTTTAGTCCTAGAGTGTTGCACCGGATTTTTACTTAAATCTATTGCACCTTTGTTATCGCAGATAATGGGGACATTTTCTAACCTAATGCCATAGTCTACGAGAGCTTGTTTCATCCATAGTGCTTGTTGACATGCCTTTCCAGCGCTTACATATTCGGCTTCGGTGGTAGAAATAGCAAGAGCGGTTTGCTTCTTCGAAAACCAAGATGTTAGACAACATCCCATAAACGTGCAAATACCGCTAGTGCTCTTTCTATCTACGTAGTCTCCCGCATGATCCAAATCCGCATAGACGATGGTTTCTATGCCGGATCCCTTAGGATACCATAATCCTAAGTGTATAGTGCCTTTAACGTATCGGAAGTTACGCTTAACCGCTTCTAGGTGAGAGGTTTTGGGATCCTCTTGGAAACGGGCACAAAGGCGAACACTAAACATGATATCGGGTCTACTTGCCGTCAAGTATAGTAAACTACCTATCATTCCTCTATACTTGGTGTTATCTACGGACTCACCTTCATCGTCCTTTGTGAGCTTTACTTCCGTAGACATGGGAGTTTTCATGGGTTTTGAGTCTTCTAGGCCAAATTTCTTAAGCATTTCCTTAATGTACTTAGATTGGTTAAAACATATTCCATCTTCTAATTGTTTTATTTGTAATCCTAGGAAGAAGTTAAGTTCACCCATCATACTCATCTCAAACTCATCATGCATGATTTTGGCAAATTCATCACACATGTCTTGACAAGTCGATCCAAATATAATGTCATCGACATATATTTGGACAATGATGAGATTTGGGTCTTTCCTTTTAGTGAAAAGAGTGTTATCTACCATTCCCATGGAATAATCATGTTTAATAAGAAAAGCTTTTAATCGATCATACCAAGCTTTGGGAGCTTGTTTGAGTCCATACAAAGCTTTCTTTAACTTATAAACATAATCAGGTTTTGCGAAGTCAATGAATCCTGGAGGTTGTGCCACATATACCTCCTCATTGATAAAACCGTTAAAGAATGCACTTTTCACGTCCATTTGGAATAACTTAAAATATTGGACGCAAGCATAGGCAAGTAATATCCTAATCGATTCTAGTCTAGCTACGGGGGCATAAGTTTCGTCATAATCAATTCCTTCTTGTTGATTATAACCTTGGGCAACTAACCTAGCTTTATTCCTAGTAACTATTCCATTCTCATCTAATTTATTCCTATATACCCATTTGGTTCCTATGATGGTCATATTCTTTGGATTTGGGACTAATTCCCAAACATCATTTTCCTTAAATTGATTTAATTCTTCTTGCATAGCTATAACCCAACTTTCATCTTTTAAAGCCTCGTTAATATTCTTAGGTTCTATTGCTGAGAGGAAACAAAAGAAATTGTTTTTATCTTGGGCTTGTGACCTAAGGGTTCTTTGGTTAAGATGTCCTATTATATTATCTAATGGATGTGATCTAGATTCTTTAATATTAACAGTTTCGTTATTTTCTAAGTGAATGTCTTCATTATCATTTCCTATGGGTTTAGTTTTACTAACCTCAACAGCTTCATCTTCGACTAAATCATCATCTTCTAACGGTAATGTTTTAGGAGGTGGTGGTGTTTCATCAAATGTTACATTTAGTGATTCCTCTACTTTCATGGAGTGTTTGTTAAGTATTATATATGCTTTGCTATTTTGTGAGTATCCTAAAAATATTCCTTCATATGATTTTGGATCAAACTTAGTGAGGTAATCTTTAGTGTTTAAAATATAACATTTACTTCCAAATACCCTAAAGTAGCTTAAGTTTGGTTTTCTATCTCTTAATAACTCATAAGGAGTTTTTCCTAGAATTCTCCTAATTGATACCCTATTTAAAATATAAGTTGATGTATCTACAGCGTGACACCAAAATTTTTGTGGGATGGATTGTTCATTTAACATAGTTCTACTCATTTCTTGTACTGACCTATTTTTTCTTTCTACTACGCCATTTGATTGAGGAGTACGAGGAGCGGAGAAATTGTGAGATATTCCATTTAACTCACAATATTTTCCGAATTGTACTTCGTTATCAAATTCCCTACCATGGTCCGTCCAATGGCAACTATTGAGCATCCTAATTTATTTTGAATCATTTTACTAAATATTTTGAATTTTTCAAAGGCTTGGGTTTTGTCACTTAAAAACCTAGTCCATGTGTATCGTGAGTAGTCATCTACTATTACTAAGGTATATTTGTTTCCTCCATAGCTCCGCACAGCGGATGGACCAAAAAGATCCATATGTAATAATTCTAGGCACCTAGTAGTGGATACTATATTCTTAGCTTTGTGACTAGCATGAGCTTGTTTTCCAATTTTACATGCATCACAAAAATGCTTGTCATATTTTAGATTAGGCAAATTTCTAACTAATTCCTTAGAGGCCAAAGATTGTATTTGTTGCATGTTAGCATGTCCTAATCTCCTATGCCACAATGTAGAGTTTTCATCTAGGGTCGTTAGGCATATCCTATCCTCAGGCTTGTTTCCTAGTTTCATAACATATATGCCACCTTTCCTAATTCCTCTACCTATAATTTTTCCATTCTTAACTATTTTGCTATCCTCTTCGGTAAATGTGACTCTATATTTATTATCACATATTTTTCCTACACTAAGCAAGTTATATGTTAAATTATCTACATGCTCTACATTTTCAATAGTAAGAGAGTCTTCAGAAATCGTACCTTTGCCAATGATTTTCCCACGTAAGTCACTACCAAAAATAACGTTACCTCCATTGTATGCCTTGTATGTAGAGAATAGCTTGCGGTTCCCCGTCATGTGCCTCGAACATCCGCTATCTTTGATCCATTCGTCAGGTTCCAAGTCAATTCCTAAACATATTTCGTCGGTTTCTTTTGCCATGAAGCACTTTTCGTCTCTTGGCTTTTCAACTTCTTCTTTGTCACTATCACTCCATGTTCCACTAACAAAGGCGCCTTGATTTTCATAACCCGGTGGCTTTAGACATTCGCCAATGAGATGATTTGGACTTCCACATCTAAAGCACTTTCTTTTCCCGTAGTTGTCACTTCTATTTCTTTGGAATGCTTTTCTTTCGTCTCGTGATAATCTAGTGAATATTCCTCGTCTCTTGAAGAACTTCTTGAATTCTCTTACGGCCATTGCATATTCTTCGTCTTCACTTGAATCATCATCATCACTAGGTTCCTTTTTGGCTTTTAGAGCAATGGATTTGGTTTGTTCTTTCTTGACTTTGACCGTTTCCGAATCTCTTCTTATGATTTCTTCATAAACCTTCAAGTTGCCAATTAGTTCATCTAGTGATAACGTCATCAAGTTCTTTGATTCTTCAATTGCCGTGACCTTAGCTCGCCATTTTGGATGCAATGCCCTAAGAAATTTCCTAACACAATTTTTACTAGAAAATGTCTCATCAAGTGCTTTTAAACTTGTGATAATAGTGTTAAACTTAGCAAAAGCATTATCAATTGATTCCTCTTCCGGAATCATAAATTGTTCATATTGTTGTACAAGGAGATCTATTTTATTATCTTTGACTTGGCTATTACCTTGGTGAGTAATTAGTAAAGAATCCCAAATTTCTTCGGCGGTTTTACAAATAAAAATTCTTTCATATTCTTTGTGTGGTAACGCATTATAAATGACCATTTTAGCCTCATTATTTTTTGCTAATTTCTTTTTCAAATCATCATTTTGTTCTTCGAAAGATACAATTTCTTTCATTTTAGTTTCAACATTATATTGAATAGGAGGAAAATCACCAAAGGTAATAATATGCCAAAGATCAAGATCTTTTGATTTCACATACGTTTCGAATCTATTTTTCCAATATAAAAATCCATCACTTTCAAATAGTGGTGGTCTTTGCATAGATTGCCCTTCTAAATATTTTTCAGATTCCATAGATCGTTACAAGTTTTAAAATACAATATATTTTAAAAAATCTTGCTAGACGTGGCTCTTGATACCAATTGTGGAAAACTAGAAGGGGGGTTGAATAGTTTTACGTCTTTTTAATTCGTTGTAAAAGATAGTTTTAGTGTTTTCATAGCTTTTAAAAACTTAGATTCGATAATATGTGATCTCAAGTCTTGCACAATATAAACAACTATCAATAAGTAATATATAACAATGATAAGTAATGAAATAAGTAAGAGATGGAAAGATCGAACCGCGAGACAAGAGATTTATAGTGGTTCGGCTACAAGGACACCTTCCTTGCCCTACTCCACTCCCCGAGCACCTAACTCGAGAGTTTTCTTCACTAAATCAACAAGCTCCCTTATGGCGGAGAAAACCTTACACACCAATTTACACACCAATTTTCACACCACAACTTCTTCACACCTAAGTCACAACTTCTACACTATTTCTTCAAATCAATCTACTTCACAACTAACTACTCCACACCTATCTTCTTCACACCAATATAATTCCTTTCTTTTCTTCTTCACACCAAGCTACTAACTAATCACACAATCTATATATCTAGCACAACTATCTACAATCAAATATTCACAACAATCTTCACAAAGAATAATGTAAATAATCTTGATGATGTACCAACAACTTGGATGTGGAGATCACAACAAGTTGAAATACTTCTTGTCTTGGGGGATAGAAGTATTCTTCTCTTGCACTTGAGAGGATGAAGTTTGAATCACTTTGAAACAAGGAATTATACACTTATGATCAAAGGATAAGAGAATAGAAATATGGATCTAGATCAGAAAGTTTAGAAGTGCAAAAAGTGAGAAAATTCTGAGGGATGAACCAATATTTATTGGGGAGAAAAATATTGTTCTGGAGCGTGGCCGGTCCCCTTAATTAATGGCCAGTCCCCTTAATGATTAAGGGGGCTGCCTAAAGAATTAAGGGGGCCGCCCCTTCAGAACGTTGGTTTTTCTTGTCTTTTAGTAGGGAATATTTTTCAGGATAAAATTTGCCATTTTTGGTTGGAAATTTGAAATCATATATTTATAATGAATTAAACATATTCTTTTAATTCCAAAAGTAATTTTGTAAAAGATATAAGATGTTTAATACATTTTATAAAAATTCTAGTGATTAGAGAAATTTCCTTTGATCATGAAATGCAATAAACCCTTTGTTTATTCATACCTTAAGTGATATGGAAGCAAAGACAAATGTTAAGCACTAAAAATTTGTTTACGTCATAAGTTTTAGATTAATGAGTTTATGCTTTGTAATTATCAAAACATAGAGACATTGTTGATATGCTAACAATGTTTTAAGACATTATTTATGTCAACAACGTTGTCTCATGTTCAACTCTTTTTGGTAAAGAATATGCTGTAGGCTTTTGTGATCAGTGAAAACCGTACACTTAGTGCCATATAGATAATGTCTCCATATTCTTAGAGCGAACACAATTGCTCCCAATTCTAGATCATGTGTAGTGTAGTTTTCTTCATGTGTCGTGAGTTGTCGTGATGCATAAGCGGTTCCTTTATCCTTTTGCATTAACACAGCTCCAAGACCTCTTTGAGAAGCATCACAGTAAACGACAAAATTATAGTTTTCCTCTGGTAATGCTAAGATCAGAGCTTCACACAACTTTCTCTTCAAAAGTTGGAAAGCTGTCTCTTGATCTTTTCCCCATTCAAACTTCCTGTTTTTCTGGGTTAGCTCTGTCAAAGGTTTAGCTATTTTTGAAAATCCTTCAATAAACCTTCGTTAGTAGCCCGCAAGTCCTAAGAATTGTCTTATCTCGGTAGGATTCTTAGGTTGCGACCAATCCTTAATGGGTTTGATTTTTGTTGGATCGACACGAAGTCCTTGTTTATCTATCATGTGTCCAATAAATTGCACAACACTAATCCAGAATTCACACTTAGAGAACTTTGCATAAAATTTCTCCGTCTTAAGCAGTTCTAGGATTATTCTCAAGTGTTTAGCGTGCTCTTCCTCATTACGTGAATAGATAAGGATATCATCTATGAACACTATAACAAATTTATCCAAGTATGGTTTACACACCCGATTCATGAGGTCCATGAAAACCGCTGGTGCGTTTGTCAAACCAAATGGCATAACTTGAAATTCATAGTGCCCATATCTCGTTCTAAAAGTGGTCTTAGGGATACTTCTTCCCTCACTCTCAGTTGATGATAGCCTGATCGTAAGTCGATTTTTGAGTATATGCTTGAACCTTGTAGTTGATCAAATAGGTCATCAATCTAGGGTAATGGGTATCAATTTTTGATAGTAAATTTGTTTAATCCACGATAGTCGATACTCATCCTCATAGATCCGTCTTTCTTCTTTACGAATAGGACAGGAGCTTGATGTGCGTTTTGTTAGTACAAGTTTTAAAATTTATAAACACGAATTATCCAATTATTATTTAGCACATACGAGCAAGTATACTCGTCCGGTGTAATAAAGGTGGGTAAGTCGAGATCGTCCCAAGGGATTTGGTTGTTTTAGTAATAAGAATAACGTTTGTTAAATAAGGGTTGTCAATCCAAATTTATGTGAATATCGATTTAAAGGAAACTCAATACAAACTAAGCATATACTTGTGTATAATTCCTTGATTGGTAATTAGGGGTATTGTGACAATTTGAGTACAAAGTTTGGTGTAAAACTTGTTATGATGCGCAACTAAAAATGAGTAGTTATACAATCTATGATGTATGTCATGTTTTCACTACCACTAAGAATTCTATCACCTAAATGACTCCTTTCGGACATATCAAATGAGTATGATAATTCTATAAACACATGGTTGTTCAGAAAATCAATTCTTTTCTTATGAATTCCTACAAATCCTTTCGGTCCTTTTTCGTGATGAAATCGTCTCAAATCTATTTTAACAAGTAAATAAGATGGTTGTCAAGCATCCTATTCCATACTAATTTGGTGCCTTAATATTTTGGAATAAAAACAAGTTGAAATTCCTTTCGGACCTATTTTTCAAGAGATTGTTTTTACCGACAAATTAAGCAAGAAAAGATGTTATTTCAACAAACTCATAAAATAGATATGTTTTCATGCATCACTTTTTTCATACAAGAATACTCCATTAACCAATCACATCATATACACAAGTATATCACAAATTACTCCATAGCAATCATATTAAAACACAAGTAAATAAGAAAACTTTCATAAAATTCAAAGTAACAATTGTTCATTATAAGTATCAAGGTGTACCTAGTCTTGAGAATTACAATGAATAAACTTGTGGAACTTTAGCAACCATACTCCTCCAATTGCTCACTAACGTAAGTAAACAACTCCACACTCGAACCAATGCTTAAGACTCTAACTCAACACGTTCTGGACATTTTTACAACACTTAGTAAACTTTCAGGCAATATAAGATAAACTAACAAGATTTGGTGTAATACTAAGTTAGATATTGGTGGTACAAGTAATTCTAGACCCTAAGTAGTCATTATATAGCATAATGACACTTATCCTTCAAGTAAAAACGTCCCTCAATAGTTAATAAGCAGAAATGATCAGCCACACATGATTATGGGGAGTAAATACGTCCATAAATGTAAACTTGTAACTTCAGTCAACCCCATCCGATCGGTTTAACACCATCTGATCGGATGGTCAATCTTTTGGTACGTTTCCAGCCGAATCGGATGCGATCTCCATCCGATCGGTTGGTAGTTGTCTGTACATTCTTTCTTTTTCTTTTTACGTTGCATGCATTATTTTTCTTCGTGGCATGACTTAATCTATTAGAACTCGATATTTCCTTGATAATTATGTGTAGTAAACTTGTCTTTATCAAATCCTTTTGTCCATGCGACGTTTCTTTCTTCCTTGATCTTCATGAAACTCTCCAAAAATGTATGTCCACTTCATTTCTTCATCTTTTAATCATTTTTACCTGCTTTTGGCTATATTTCCATGTATAAACACTTTTCCACGATTAAGTAACAAATATATACAAATATGACCAATTTCCACTCATAAAACAAACAATAACGCGACTAAAACATGTTAATTTTGAGCGTTATCAGAGCTCCCTAGGGTGATGTACTTGGACATATAAAACCTCGATCGGTTAGTTCCTGGAGTTGTTCAGAGAGTTCCTTCATCTCTGAAGGGGCTAAACTATAGGGGGCTTGGGCTATAGGTGTTGCTCCGGGAATTAAGTCAATTTGAAATTCAATTTGACGAATCGGAGGTAAGCCAGGTAAATCCTCAAGAAAAACCTCTAGGTATTCCCTGACTACAGGGATCTCCTCCAGTCGTTTTTTGTCTGGCTTAGTCTCCGTTACTTGAACCACAAAAACTTGACAACCTCGTGACGTGCATCGTTTTGCTTTGATACATGAAATGAAGTTAAGTCTAGTTCTACTTTGATCTCCTCAGATAGTTAAAGTCTCACCGTTGATAGGTGCATGGATGATTTTCTTGTCACAAGGAATCTTTGCTTGATTCTTGGACAACCAATCCATTCCCACAACAACGTCAAAACTACCAAGCCTAATGTGTATGAGATCGATCTCAAAGTGGTGGTTAAGTAATGTTAGGGTACAACCCTTAATGACCGTGTTAGTACTAACTAAGTTTCCGTCAGCCATTTCTATCTCATAATAATTATCTAAAGCTATGGGTTTTATCCTAAGTCTAGAGGCTAAGGGTATAGATACAAAACTTCTATCTGCTCTAGAATCAAATAATATTTTAACTAAATGTTGATTTAAAAGAAACTTACCCGTGACTACGCTGGGATCTTGGGGATCATTCCTATCCCTCAACATGTATGCTCTACCCTGGGCACCATCAGTATTCCTCTTTGGGCATTTATTCATATAATGACCCTTTTCCCCGCAAGTATGAAAAATGATTGTTGCTGGTGGTGGATTTCCTCCAGCAGCTGGTCTTTTGTTCTTGCAATCCTTTGGGTAATGGCCCACCTTGTTACATATGTTACATTTAATGACATAAGGCCCTGTGTGATGCCAGCTGCATCTCCTACACAGAGGGGCATTTCCAGCATACCCACTTTTCTCATTTAAAGTGGTGGCATAAGCTCTTGCATTATCTTGCCTTGGTTGAGGATAGGGATTTGTATGATTACCTCCGGTGTCATTACAGTTGTTACCGAAAGCTCTCCCATCGTGGAACTTTCACTTATTATCATAGGGCACTAGCACAGAGTTTTGCTTTGTTACTTGGTCCATTAACCTTAAGGTTATATTAATGGCCTCCTCTAACGTTTGAGGTTTAGAGGCTGTAACATTCCCTTCGATACTCCGGGGCAAACCTCCGATGAAAACTTCTATCGTCTTTTCAACAGTTGGTACCATTTTAGGGCACAAAGTAGCCAACTCTTGAAATCTCCTAATATAAGTTTTCACATCGTTCCCCTTCACAGTCAAATTATAAAATTCATCCTCCATTTTCTTGACTTCTGTCTGAGGGCAGTATTTCTTAATCATAAGTTTCTTAATTTCAACCCAAGATAACTTATATGCCTCTTCTATTCCTATTGGTTGGGCATATGAATTCCACCAAGATAACGCTTCCTCAGTAAGCATTCCCGTTGCAAACTTAACCCTACAATCCTCTGTACAATTACTTTGGGAAAACACCGATTGACATCTCTCAAACCAATGAATTAACCCTATGGCTCCTTCTGTCCCCTTGAAATTGAAGGGCTGACAGCTTATAAATTCCTTGTAGTTACTCTTCTTCACTACAGGGATTTCAGGGTTTCTAGCCAAGTTTGTATCCCTAGCTCCTAGTGCTGCAGTTACACTATCAGTCACTAGTCGCTGGATATCTTCCTGAGTCATAGCGGGAGTAGTGGGAGTAACAGGTGCAGTAGTTCTTGTACGTGCCATTCTAAAGGTAAGATATGCTAAGAATTTTGTTATAGTCTATGTTTTAAATGCTGAAAGCACTTTTCTGATACCGGATGGGTTTTAAAAGAACAAGTTCCTAGCAAGAATCGTTGTGGTTCATCGAAAATAGTTTCCCCCTCCGTCTAAAGGCATAGTGATTCTAAGGGATCCTAAGTTTTTACTATTCCTAGGTATGTCTACTTGTTTTAATTTTTCCTATTCGTTTTAGTTTTTAAGTTCCTAAGGCAATCTAGTGTGTTCTAAAGCAATTGGGGAATCCTAATACGGGATACGAGTTTTATGAAAAACTTTTTTTTTTTTAAACCTAGCAAGTACCCGTTTAACTAAGTTATCTGTATTATCTAAACCTATAACCTTATTTTTTCTCTAGGTTACTCTTGAGATCTTGATTGGCCTCCAAGAGTTCGTCTATGTCAGACCTATGATTATCCCTAAGATCCTTGAAAATCATTTCGATGGTGGAAAGTCTAACATGTGCGGTGCTTACTTCGTCAGAGTGTCCTTCATATTTTGTTTGTAACCTAATGACTTTATTACGAGTTTTCTCTAATTTATTTTCTAACCTATTTTTACCTATTCCTAATTCCCTAATCCTAATTTCTACTTCTTCCATTCTTTCTAAAGAAAGTTTATCTAGATGACTAAGTATTTCATATATTTGTTCATCATGCCTTTCTAAAGGTGTTTTATACGAACTACTACCTATATGGAACCTAGGGGGAGGTGATGGTGGTATAAAACGTATTTTCTTAAGGGGAGGTGAATCTATTTTGGGAATATAACGATCTTGACTAGTATAGTGGGGTTTAGGTGGGGTAGGGGTTATAGTAGGTACAGTAGGAATGTTTCCACCATATGCATGCATATACCCATTATATGCTTGCATATAGGGGTCATTCAGGGAAAGTTCTAATCCTAGGTTAGTTAAGATATTCTGCGCTAATTCTTCCGGAGAATTAGAACCAGTAAATGAGTAAGTAGGAATAGCCGGAGCATACTCATAACCATCGGATGAAGTATCCGTCTCATCGGTATCCAACACGATGATAGGATTGTTAAAGGATGACAATCTTACTGTAATTCCCGAAGGAATATCTTAGAATAATTCTAACCTAAATACGCATTTTAAAGGCAATTCTAATAGTGGGGATTCTATCCTAAGGGCATTAGTGAGATATCTAATCCTACAGGCAATTCGGGGGTTCTAATCTAAAGGCAAGTTAGTCTAAAGGCATGTTAGGGATTCTAACCTAAGGGCAGTTGGGGATTCTAATCTAAAGGTAATTGGGGATTCTAAGCTAAAGGCAGTTGGGGATTCTAACCTAAAGGTAGTTGGGGATTCTACTGGCACGGAGGACATTTTTGAAAAAGTGGTTATAGTTTTAGGAAAAATCCTTTTGTTCTCTATAACCAAGGCTCTGATACCAATCTGTAACACCCCCATTTTTCACTGATCGCAGCGGATAAAGTGTTTGGGGTATTACTCATGGAAACAAATACAAGATAATAGAAAACGACTCGAAAAGAGACGTTTTTGAAAAAGGTTGTTATCATTCATTTATTCATCAGAGTTTTTATAGTAAAAGATATACTTTTACCAAAAGAGAGGTCCCTATGATACGTTTTATGACACAAAATTGATGAATGATAACTATTCTGAACGTCCTCATGTCCAGTGGTTCTCCGTGCCAGGGTTCCTATAGTGCCTAATTACCTAAGATAACATGCTTAAAAGTCAACACGTATGTTGAGTGAGAGTCATAGGTTTAAAAAGTTAAAGTGTAAATACAAGTTCCACAGAGTTCAGCTTAAACTCTGTGTGGAAAAGGGTTAGTGTTAGAAAGATGGTATATTGCACTAAGCTCATGAACCACACGTTAACGATCCGGGTCATGGGGGCTGCAGACCAAACCATGAGGGGATGGAAAGGATAACTTGCCAAAGTTAAACCTTCAGTGGGTTCTAATATAGTACTTATTGGTACCACCTCACTGGTGTTAATACCAACGGGAGTTGTCAAACTCCAATAGATCTATCAACTATATTCGCGTTCGCTTGGGTAAAACATCCCAAACGATTAGATTCATGAATTTTGGTTATGCAATGATGGCTGTTAGTTTACTCGTGCAATAACCAAAGCAAAGACTTGTATTTGGTTTTAAAGCATGTAACCCCCTCACAGGGTTTGTAAAACATTTAGAAAGCATTTAAAAGGGTGTGAGGCTATGAAAACTCACCTGAGTCTCTAGCTAATTTAAGTAGGGGTTTAGACAACTTACTCACGTATCCTGGGGTAGTGCGGGTGTGCGTATGTCAAGTCTTAGTCTGGGTTTTCTTAACTAATTACTATTTAGGTTTTTATATTTAACATGACACTGTTCGGGACATTGTAATTCAGAAGTATATGACTCCTCACATGAAACTCCCTACTATTGTATTATATGATCAACATAATACCGTTCGGGCCATCATAATTCAGAAGTTAATACTCCTCACACAAAGTTCCCTATTAATGAGTTATGTTGTTATTAGGGTTTAGTTATAACATAACACCGTTCAGGCCATCATATCTCGGAAGTATATGCAATAATCGTTCGAGGAGTCAGGGCACTTTAATTCGTAAACCCAACAAACTCGTCAAAACGAAATATCCATATAGTACTCCTCGCATGAAGCTCCCTAGTATTGTGTTATGCTTCTAACTTAAATAGGTTTTTATATTTTATGAAAATAGTCCATTTTTGCCCTTTATATATATATATATATATATATATATATATATATATATATATATATATATATATATATATATATATATATATATATAGACCGAGGATCAGGTGCGGATTTCAATTTTTAGTGCGGATGTGCGGATGGATCTGGACCGCCCATTCCAGATCCCATCTTGACTTTTTGTAAAAAAGTCAAGATCTGACGCTAATATCACGGTACCAATTGATCATGAAAATGATTTTCTTGATTTTTTTCCTTTTTAAGGATCCTTACTATTGTTGTCTTCTTTACTTTTTTTATTTTTTTAGATTTTTCTGAGCACTTTTTTTGTTTTTGATTATGAGTGCTACGATGATATTTAGGATATTATGAGTCTTACGGTAATATTAACGATTTTACTTAAAAAGTTACGTTGATATTAGTAAAAAAAAGTTAATATCACTATTTTTTTTATTACGATATTAAGAAAAAGTTAAAGTGATATTAAAAAAAATTAACTTTGATATTAAGAAAGCGTGATAGTTACGGCGATATTAACAATTTTTATTAAGAAAAAGTTTTTTTGATATTAAAAAAGTTATTGTGATATTAAATTTTTTATTTAAAAAAAAAAAAGTTTATGTGATATCAGAATCTGGTCAAGATCAGATCTTGACTTTCGTAAAAAAGTCAAAATCATACGCTAATATCGCAATACCTTTAACGATGAAAATGATTTTTTTTAAAATTTTTTTCAGCGATTTATAATTATTTGTTGTTCTCTTTATTTTTTTAATTTTTTCATATTTTTTCAAATTTTTTTCAATAAAAAAATCTACTGTGATATTAACGATTTTAAAAAAAGTCGCGATATTTACGATAATGCCACTCCGCTTTTTTCAGATGGTTGACTAGATGGAGGGCTGAGATTCGTCCGTACATCTACACTAAAATCCAAAAATGTACCGGATCCCTTCCCTATATATATATATATATATATATATATATATATATATATATATATATATTTACGTTTTTTACCCTAAACTTATAAACTTATAACAAATAGGCATATAACTTTCTAGCTAATGCATATTTAGTCCCTAAACTATCATATTTTAAAGAAATAACACATATAGTCCCTAGATTATACTAATTTCTATTATTTACTCTATTTACCTTTATATTTATACTATTTGCAGTTTTAGTCCTTTTAGTTTTATATTTGTTTTATTAGTTTATTTTAAGGTTTAATATATTGCAAATTTAGTCCTTACACTAATAACTTCTAGGAAATGTCAAAAACAATCCCTAGACTTTATAGTTTCAGGAATTTACAATATATACCCCTATGCATGTAATCTTTTGCAAAACTAGTCCTAAGTGTATATAATTCTAATTCTAGCATGGCAATCTAGTTTCTAAGCTTATATCTAACTCATATAAGTTCAAATAAGCCACATAATGCAATTTATATCAAGTAGGAAAGCTATATAACACATAAGCATATAATTCGACGTAAAACTAGGGTTACGAGGGCAAACATGCATGCATGGCAATCTACGAGTTATCTAAGGCATAAACTAAGTATCTAAATCTATTCTAAGACTATATAGACATAAATTAAAGGTTACCTAGGTCAGGGGAGGGCTGAACTAAGGTTCTAGGGTTTCTAGGGTTTCTTATGCCTCGTACGACACCAAACCACAACACAACGCGACCAAAGCTTCCTTGCCCGATTCCTACTACTTCTAACAACTTAGTACTACAGAAATGTGAGTTAGAGAGGAGGGGGAGAGGTGTGGAGAAGAATGAGAGGAAGAGGAGGGTATTTATAGGGTGCGTATAGGCGGTTTGGGTAGAAACGGGTGCCTAGATGTCGTGCAGGGGGCTGAGCAAGCATGCATAGGAGAGGTGGTGGCAGGTCTAGTGGTGATGGGGATGAGCTAGGGAGTAGCAAGGGGGCTTCCTTATGCCAGTTGTGGTAGTGAGAAGCCATGAAAGGCGGTTCGAGCAAAGAAGGTGACAAGGAGGTGCATCACCTACTTGCTTGGATGCTTAGAGGTGCTAGGGTGCTAGCTTAGTTATATTTAGGTACTAGGTTGGTTGCTTGTTCATATTAAGTTGTTTAAGTAACATGGTTTAGGTGTTTAGGTTAAGTTTTAGTCTAGTTTTGTTTTAATAGTGTTTAGGGTTTTATCTATGTTTTAGTATCTTAATTAAGGTCCTAATGATGTTTAGTAACTATTAGTAGCTTATACTAAGTGATGGTAGCTTATGGTAAAGTTTTAACCTAGTTTTGACCTAGTTTCAGGAAGTTATGAGTTTCGAGAAGTTATGACCTAATTACGGTTTTATGCTTATATGACTTGTACCTAAGTTTCTAGGGGTTGTACTATATCCTAAAGGTTCTAATATATCCTAAGATATCGATTTTAACTTATATCTAAGTCCTAAGCACTTTGCATCTAAGTTCAGATAGGCAGTTAGGGTTTTAAAACTAATTGGAAACACGTAGGTGCATTTAGGGTTTTCTGGCAAGTATAGGGTATTATAGTACTAGTTTTCTTAGTGAAAATATGTTTATTACCTTGAATTGACATACTGGGATGTTTACATCAAGTAAATAGTTCCATCCTCCATAACCATAAGTGCTAAGGTAAGTATAATAATTGCCTGCTTAACTGCTAAATGATTTATAGTATTTTCTTTATTATATAGTTATGTCTACTCCCCTCTACTCTACCCCTATCTCATCTAGTCCACATCCGGAGAATAATCTTTCCTCTCCGAATGTACTAGATTATTCCCCTAAACCCTATAACTTAGACGACTCTAGGAATAGTTTAAATAACCCTAATTTAAAACACATAAGAGATTTCTATGCTAAGACATCACCCCTACCTCCCCTAAACCCCATTATACATCCACTTTTTCATACCCATAAAACAGAACCCCACGGTTTCTTTCTCCCGAGAGAACCATATATACCTAAACACCCTATCCCCACCTATACCCCTAGATTTGACTTTAGGCAACCCTATAGCTTAAACCCTATACCTTAAACCCTACACCTTACTTAATAAACCCTCCGATTCCATCTTGGAAAGATGAAATTGGAGAAAAACCCTCTAGGTTAACTCTAGAAGATGAGGAAAACCAATTAGAGGAGATTTTAAATAACTTAGATGAAGTTTTTCTTGTTCTCCTAGAGAAGATAGAAAAAGGTCATAATAATAATAACATAGATAATCAACCTGACTATAGTAGTTTAAGAGAGAATTTACAAGAAAACCGTTTTAAAATAGTTAAAATACAGAAAAACCAAATGAAACATCACCATAAAATAGCTTTTGCCCGCTTTAGGATTTGCACTTTAGAAAAGATAATAGATAATGATGAGGAAAACTTAGAAAACACTAACACATGGAATTAGGAAATTAGGAAACTTTAGAAAACCGTAAGTAGATAAATAACCCTATGAGACATGCCTTAGAATAGTTAGAGCCTTTAGGATAAGTAGATTAGGAAATAAATAAAATAAGTTAGGATTTAGAAACTACCTGGTACCCCTCAATTAGGATAGATTAGATAACTAGACTTAGGATTACCCTTCACCTTAGAAAACCCATAGGAAAACCCATAACCTACCCTTAACCCTTACCCATAACCTACCCTTAACCCTTACACTTAACCTTACCCTTAACCCCTACCCTTAACCCTTACCCTTAACCCATCCCGATGTCTTAGGTAAATAGAATCTCTCAACTGTTTTAAATTTCTCTTACCCTAACCCTTTTCAACTCTTTTTCCTCTTACCGATGGTGAGAATCCTCATTCTTCACCATAAAGATCTGAATTCTTTCTCCTCTGATCTCTAAACCTTCACTTCTTTCCATGGCTTTCTTAAGCTATATTCGTTCTAGTTAGAGATCTACCCCTAACTATTCCATATGCAAATATATGATCCTCATATATAAGCATATTCCTACTCTTTATTCCTCTTAGATTACTATGATAACCGAGCTAGTTTTCCCCAATCCCCTTTAGTAAACTCCAAAACCTTAGTTAGGATTTCCATACTTGAGGTTAGAAATACCCTTAGGATTAGAAAACCTTAGACCATTAGGATTAGAAAACCTTAGACCATTAGGATTAGAAACTAAAAACCCCTACCCCAATAGACATAGGATAAGACTTAATAGGAAAACATTAGGATTAGAATATAGGTTAGGAAAAACTTAGGATTAGATAACCCTCACCCTAAGCCTTTAGAACCCTAGTTTAGGATAGACAAACTTACCCCATAGGAATAAGTAGATTTAGGTCATAGATTACCCATACCTAGCCCTTAGGATAACCATACATATACACTTGAGGATTTTAGATTATACCTTAGGATTAGACAATTTTTAGAATACCCATTAGGAAATTTCACTTAGGAGACACTATGGATAGTGCCTTAGCTGGTTTCAAATCTTTAGGAATAGTAATACTCATAATAATAGTAATAATGGTAATAATAGACAACCTAAAACAAAAGAGAAAACCTGAAACAACACCTAAAAATAAGGATATACCTAGTCAACCCTTAGAAAAGAAAACACTTAAACCTAATCCCTCTTTAGAACCCTCTACCTCAATGGAACCAAACACCTCACCCTTAGAAATTATGATTAGTTAGAAGAACCTTAGGGGGAAAACAAAACTCTGGGAAGAAATCTAGTAACTCTAAAATTCCGATTGGATATTCTCCTTCAGGCATCCTATACTGTTACTCATCCGTTTAATCTCATCTTTTCATTTCTCTCCTTCTACCGTTTAAATCTTTTCATCCCACTTCCTCCTACTCTTCCATTAAAATCCCATTTGTAACACCCCCAAAATACCGCAGCGGAAGACTGTGTCGTAGGGGTGCTACTTCATAATACAAAGTACAAGTTATAGAAAACGAACTCTAAATGAGACGTTTTGAAAAGTTACCATTCGATTAATGAATTCAAAGTTACAAACATGAGATTCCAAAGTATGATACATAAATGTATACAAAGTTTTGAATGATAAATGATAAAAGCGTAAGTCTTCAGAATATGCAGCTTGACTCTAAGTTCCATGCACTAGCTATCGCCTTACTAACCTGAGATAAACATGCTAAAGTGTCAACACAATGGTTGGTGAGTTCATAGAGTTTGTCTTAAAACAGTTGAAAAAGCCTTAAAGAATGATCACACAGCAAAGGCATCGTAAATCCACTCAGTTACAAGTCCCGCCATAAGAGACTTGTAACCTGTGTGTTCACAACCCACTGCTACAATATAGTATAATAAAGACATGTATAAGTTCATCAAGACAATTAAGCAATTAGTAGTGAGTCTCTACTTCATCTCCGAAGACCTCACTTTTATGATGTATCCAACATTCGCAAATGTTAGGATGTATCAAAGACAACTGGGAGCCACTTCCCAAAGAAAACTGGGAGCCACTTCCCAAAGATATAAGTTTACTGGGAGCCACTTCCCAAAGATAAAAGACAGTCATGTATGTATGAAATCAAGTATAATGCCATCAAGTATAAGACAATCAAGTATTAAACAATCAAGTATAAATGTTTTGAGTATTTGTACAAGTAAGCAAGTAGTTGAGCATGTATCCCCCCCAAGAGTTAAAACAAGTACGAAAAGAGTAGGGGCTATGACTCAACTTAAGTCTATGAAATGAGAAATGAAAGTGGTAGTCGAATCGCGAAAGTCTCTAAGAGCAGCCTATAATAGAACGTTGCAACTTAGGTTTGGAGTAACGTCTAAGAATACGAAGAATTGCCCATATATGTCTTGCATAATGTTCATGATGTAGTACTTAGTATATAGTGTAAGTCGTTGAATATAAGTGGTCTATGAAACATGTATAAGTTGTATATCTCTTACTACCGTTCGGGCCGACATAATTCAGAAGTCATGGAGTAAACGTTCGAGGAGCCAGGACACTTTAACTCGTAAATCCACAACTCGTCTCGACGGCTTACTCAATGAACTCCTCACATGAGGCTCCCTACTATTGTAGTATTTTATAACATATATATATATATATATATATATATATATATATATATATATATATATATATATATATATATATATATATATATATATATATATATATATAAGCTTTTTGATCTTTAATAGTTATATGGTCTTTAGCCGTACCTTTGCCGTGACCTTGGTCATTGTTACCATGATCTTGAGACTCAACCTTGGCTTTAGCCATGGTTGTGGTCTCGGCTTTAGGTCATTAGACCTCTTGGTCTCATCTAATTATAATGATTATATAGTAACTTTGGTCTAAAAATGGGCTGTTAAGAATTTGAAGAAATTTATCACTCAGAAAGCGTTTTCAGGGCTCGAGCTTCTTTATTCCTGAACGAAAACGTCGTTCCGGACAACTTTCGTGTTTTAACTTTTTGATGAATCGGACCAGAAGTGGGACTTTCAAAATCATAATTTGATCAGAATGCTATTTAGGCAGATTTGCCGTTTTGGTTTCGCTAACTTCAAATGGTCATAACTTTTGACTCATGTACTCGTTTTGGGTGATTCAAATTGCTATGTTTTCCTTGTTAAGTCCTCTTTAACAGTAAGTAAGTGTCAAATATCAAAGTTATACTATTGTGGTCGTGGTTTTTCATAAAAATCACTAGTTTGCTTGTTTACTTGTCATAAGTTAACATATGTATACCAATACTTGTTTTATCCATTTTTAAACATCATGAACACAATACAAAGACCATATATAGCATGAAAGAAACATAATAAGCATGAAATGATATTGAGCAAGAAAGTGTATAAGGGTTTGCTTACAACTTTTGGCTTTCTAAAGAAAGGAAGTCAAGTATAGAACTAGGACACTAAACCTAAGCTTGTAAACCCTTCACCATAACTCTTGTAACCCTTGCTAGCCTTGATATAACCCTTGTGAAAATCATTTAACTTCAGCCCTAGTAACCTTGTGTAGCTCCTAATTCAACCATGGAATCACCAAACAAACTTAAGAACTAGGTAGAGAATACTAAGACCTTGAACTTTGGTATGTAGTTTGTAACTTGAAGATCAAAGATGATGAAGCTATGGAATTATGTTGGGAAGTTTTAAATGGTGATGAAAAGAATGAAGAGATGAGTTTCATTTTATAGTGCAAGTGAGGAGGTTAGCTAGTACTTACTTGTGGTTAAAATTGGAACACATGAAGTATAATGAACTAATGGTTAAAAACTAAACACATCTATGCATACTTGGTTGTTCTTAGACCACATACTTTCCTAGGCTTATTATCAAGCCACCAAGGCCACCATATACACGTTCATGGACAAGGGGAAGGGACTAGGTGGATGAATCTTGGCCTTATATAAGTTACGTAGTGAGTTTTGGTCCCGTTAATCGCTAACCGTAAGTTGTTAAGTCACGAAACGTAAAACCGGGTATCCTAAAAATATGAAACTTATAAATATGGTTAAACATGTCAATATAGTCCATAATAAAATATAAAATGAGTGGTAGGTTCTATCGGGTGCGAAAACCCAGCTAAAAACTGGAAACACGGGTCTAAAACGCGCAATTCGCGTAAAACGCTGAACTGAAAAACGTAAAATTCCGAAACTTTTGGAATTGTCCTAAAATGAGAGAAAATCATATTTCTATTGTTTATAATGTTTTATGGATATATCGGGATGCTAGAAGGACGTTTAAACCAAAAAGTAAATCTCAGACACGGCTTTGTGATTTTTGCAGAAATGATCCGACGAGCGTCAAACTCTCGGATTATCGTTAAAATAGTTTAACTTACGAGAATATGAAATAAAAATTTCTGAGATGAATAGTGAAAAGTGAATAGTAAAAAGTGAATAGTAAAAGTGAATAGTAAAAAGTGAATAGTGAAATTTTCGGGAATAAAAGTTAACCTGAAATTGCGAATTGTTACAGTCTCTACCCCTTAAGGAGAACTTCGTCCCGAAGTTCAGTTGATGTTAACTACTTACGGTGTGTCTAAGAGAATTCGGGATCTCTAATATAGTGGTGTTCACTCTGATTCGTCTAAGGTTCTGGTTAAGGAGTCGTATCGGCTACAATTAAGCCCACTTATTTATAACACATTACTTACATAAAGAAGCGTCCAAATTTATGTAAGTAGAGTCTCATAAACTTATGGTTCGGTGATTTACAATTTCTTTATTTAACTGAAGAGGCGTCCCAATCCATTTAAGTAAGGAGATTCTAAATCATCCTACTTAAAAATTTCCGACACAAAATCCGCCTTCTGAGGCCGATAGTAAGATAATCAAGTCATCAAATCCCTAAAGCTAAGCAATAATATTATTTAACTCAAATCTTGTGTCTCATCAAACAAGAACTGTCACAAGATCAAGTTAACTAATTAGTTATTACTGAGCTTCATGTTTTTAATGACTTGACGAATCTCTGGGGCTCCTTATAATACTAAAATCACATCATCTAACAGCGTGGAACTAAGCAAACCTCTAACCAAAAAGCATATGTGTATGTATTGTGTGTAAGGCAAATAAAGAGGAAGGTCCCAACGTATATAGCAGTTATAGTCTAGGCACTAAATGCAACCTAGTTCTCTATAACCAAGGCTCTGATACCAATCTGTAACACCCCCAAAATACCGCAGCGGAAGACTGTGTCGTAGGGGTGCTACTTCATAATACAAAGTACAAGTTATAGAAAACGAACTCTAAATGAGACGTTTTGAAAAGTTACCATTCGATTAATGAATTCAAAGTTACAAACATGAGATTCCAAAGTATGATACATAAATGTATACAAAGTTTTGAATGATAAATGATAAAAGCGTAAGTCTTTAGAATATGCAGCTTGACTCTAAGTTCCATGCACTAGCTATCGCCTTACTAACCTGAGATAAACATGCTAAAGTGTCAACACAATGGTTGGTGAGTTCATAGAGTTTGTCTTAAAACAGTTGAAAAAGCCTTAAAGAATGATCACACAGCAAAGGCATCGTGAATCCACTCAGTTACAAGTCCCGCCATAAGAGACTTGTAACCTGTGTGTTCACAACCCACTGCTACAATATAGTATAATAAAGACATGTATAAGTTCATCAAGACAATTAAGCAATTAGTAGTGAGTCTCTACTTCATCTCCGAAGACCTCACTTTTATGATGTATCCAACATTCGCAAATGTTAGGATGTATCAAAGACAACTGGGGGCCACTTCCCAAAGAAAACTGGGAGCCACTTCCCAAAGATATAAGTTTACTGGGAGCCACTTCCCAAAGATAAAAGACAGTCATGTATGTATGAAATCAAGTATAATGCCATCAAGTATAAGACAATCAAGTATAAAACAATCAAGTATAAATGTTTTGAGTATTTGTACAAGTAAGCAAGTAGTTGAGCATGTATCCCCCCCAAGAGTTAAAACAAGTACGAAAAGAGTAGGGGCTATGACTCACCTTAAGTCTATGAAATGAGAAATGAAAGTGGTAGTCGAATCGCGAAAGTCTCTAAGAGCAGCCTATAATAGAACGTTGCAACTTAGGTTTGGAGTAACGTCTAAGAATACGAAGAATTGCCCATATATGTCTTGCATAATGTTCATGATGTAGTACTTAGTATATAGTGTAAGTCGTTGAATATAAGTGGTCTATGAAACATGTATAAGTTGTATATCTCTTACTACCGTTTGGGCCGACATAATTCAGAAGTCATGGAGTAAACGTTCGAGGAGCCAGGACACTTTAACTCGTAAATCCACAACTCGTCTCGACGGCTTACTCAATGAACTCCTCACATGAGGCTCCCTACTATTGTAGTATTTTATAACATATATATATATATATATATATATATATATATATATATATATATATATATATATATATATATATATATATATATATATATATATATATATATATATATATATATATATATATATATATATAAGCTTTTTGATCTTTAATAGTTATATGGTCTTTAGCCGTACCTTTGCCGTGACCTTGGTCATTGTTACCATGATCTTGAGACTCAACCTTGGCTTTAGCCATGGTTGTGGTCTCGGCTTTAGGTCATTAGACCTCTTGGTCTCATCTAATTATAATGATTATATAGTAACTTTGGTCTAAAAATGGGCTGTTAAGAATTTGAAGAAATTTATCACTCAGAAAGCGTTTTCAGGGCTCGAGCTTCTTTCATCCTGAACGAAAACGTCGTTCCGGACAACTTTCGTGTTTTAACTTTTTGAAGAATCGGACCAGAAGTGGGACTTTCAAAATCATAATTTGATCAGAATGCTATTTAGGCAGATTTGCCGTTTTGGTTTCGCTAACTTCAAATGGTCATAACTTTTGACTTGTGTACTCGTTTTGGGTGATTCAAATTGCTATGTTTTCCTTGTTAAGTCCTCTTTAACAGTAAGTAAGTGTCAAATATCAAAGTTATACTATTGTGGTTGTGGTTTTTCATAAAAATCACTAGTTTGCTTGTTTACTTGTCATAAGTTAACATATGTATACCAATACTTGTTTTATCCATTTTTAAACATCATGAACACAATACAAAGACCATATATAGCATGAAAGAAACATAATAAGCATGAAATGATATTGAGCAAGAAAGTGTATAAGGGTTTGCTTACAACTTTTGGCTTTCTAAAGAAAGGAAGTCAAGTATAGAACTAGGACACTAAACCTAAGCTTGTAAACCCTTCACCATAACTCTTGTAACCCTTGCTAGCCTTGATATAACCCTTGTGAAAATCATTTAACTTCAGCCCTAGTAACCTTGTGTAGCTCCTAATTCAACCATGGAATCACCAAACAAACTTAAGAACTAGGTAGAGAATACTAAGACCTTGAACTTTGGTATGTAATTTGTAACTTGAAGATCAAAGATGATGAAGCTATGGAATTATGTTGGGAAGTTTTAAATGGTGATGAAAAGAATGAAGAGATGAGTTTCATTTTATAGTGCAAGTGAGGAGGTTAGCTAGTACTTACTTGTGGTTAAAATTGGAACACATGAAGTATAATGAACTAATGGTTAAAAACTAAACACATCTATGCATACTTGGTTGTTCTTAGACCACATACTTTCCTAGGCTTATTATCAAGCCACCAAGGCCACCATATACACGTTCATGGACAAGGGGAAGGGACTAGGTGGATGAATCTTGGCCTTATATAAGTTACGTAGTGAGTTTTGGTCCCGTTAATCGCTAACCGTAAGTTGTTAAGTCACGAAACGTAAAACCGGGTATCCTAAAAATATGAAACTTATAAATATGGTTAAAAATGTCAATATAGTCCATAATAAAATATAAAATGAGTGGTAGGTTCTATCGGGTGCGAAAACCCTGTTAAAAACTGGAAACACGGGTCTAAAACGCGCAATTCGCGTAAAACGCTGAACTGAAAAACGTAAAATTCCGAAACTTTTGGAATTGTCCTAAAATGAGAGAAAATCATATTTCTATTGTTTATAATGTTTTATGGACATATCGGGATGCTAGAAGGACGTTTAAACCTAAAAGTAAATCTCGGACACGGCTTTGTGATTTTTGCAGAAATGATCCGACGAGCGTCAAACTCTCGGATTATCGTTAAAATAGTTTAACTTACGAGAATATGAAATAAAAATTTCTGAGATGAATAGTGAAAAGTGAATAGTAAAAAGTGAATAGTGAAATTTTCGGGAATAAAAGTTAACCTGAAATTGCGAATTGTTACACCATTTTCCCGCCTTTTTCCCCACTCCACAAATTAAAACCATACTCTTCCATTTTCCCTACTCCTATACATTTCCCCACTCAACCCACTCCAAACATCTTTTCCTTTTCCATTTCCCAAACTTTACCCTTACATCCTTTTTCCTTTCCACTCCACTCCCATAAATCCTTCACTCCATTTCCCTTCATTTTTAATTCTCCGTCATTTTACACTCTAGTTTCTTCTCTCTATATTCTCTCCCTACCTCATCCTGCAATGCTCTACCTGTTAGAACTTGCATTTCTCGTTATAACGCAAGTTTCTATTAGTTAGAACTTGTAAGAATATCTACATTGAACTTTAATCCTCATTATATTTGACTACGATATTAAATCTCGCTTTGCAAGAAATTGTAAAAATGAGATTTTCTATGTCCGTCATTCTAGTCTTAACATGGGAATCTACCATGTGACAAGTTGCTAAACTGGAGAATATTAGAACTTGTCCCTACCATGACTAGAACTAGTCTCTATCATGACTAGAACTTGTCTCTATCATGACTAGAACTAGTCTCTATCATGACTAGAACTTGTCTCTATCATGACTAGAACTTGTCTCTACTTGACTAGAATATTCCTCTACCGTATCTAGAACTTGTATTCACTGATATGACAACTATCAGTTGAAACTTGTCTCTAAAAATTTCCTTGCCATATATCCTTAAATATGGTAAAACTCTCTTCATTTTCTACCGATACTGCTTAAGGATGATTTATGATGACTATCCTCTTAAAATGAACTAGGATGTTCCTAAATTTTAATGAGAAAGTTATAAGTCAAATAGGTTAAGAATTTATACGCTCTTGTTTTCAAATATTGGGACGCCTTTATTTACAAATAATGAGATATAAAAACCTAAGTATCTGGTTTTTGTACAAGCAATTCTTACTCCGCTTGTGCAAAATCTTCTTCCTTTTCACATCATAATCCTCTTCTTTCTCTACTTTCTCAACTTATTCTCTCCCCTACTCCTATAATCGTCAAAATCTCGGGACGAGATTTTCTCTAAAGGGGTAAGACTAAAACCCACAAACACCCATTACTATCATTCCCATTACAAACACCTGTAGTAGGTATTTCATAGGTAAATTTTTGCTTTTTATATACATTATTACTTGCATGACTCACTAGACCTGCTCATGTATCTACACAAGCCAAATAACTCAACACTCACATCCTATAAACCCCAGGTATGTCAAGCATAAACTCATAACAAAACCATAATAAGTAATACACCAATCTAAAACACTAAACATACCACAAAACCATAATAAACCCTAAACTAAAACTTAAGTAGGATTATTTGCTTATCTGGACCTATATGCTTAGTTAAACTAGTAAGAATGTGTTCAAGGCTTAAGTAAGAGTATCTTTAGGAATATTAGGATATATTAGGACTATTAGGCAATAGAATAGAACCCTTAGAACTTAGATACAAACCCCCTAAGCCCTAAACCATAACTAGGTCATAGATAACTAGAATTAGGTCTAAACCCTCCCAAAACTTCCCCATAGGTCACTACCACTTAGTATAAGCCTTTAGGAACTTAGGAATAGTTATTAGATACCTTTAGGACACTAACTTAGGCACAAAACCATAGGATAAGCCCTAGTCTCTCACTAAACCCACTTAGGTCATTTAGGTTACAAAACTAGGTCAAACCTTCCCAAAACTTGCCCATAGGTTACCCACACTTAGAATAAACCCTTTAGGTCTTAGAATTAGTCATTAGACACACTTCGGAACTTAATTTAGGCACTAAACATTAGGTAAAATCTTAAACACATAGTAAGTAGAAACTAGGTCTAAACTTAACTAAAACTTAGTAAAACCTAAACAAAAGCACCTTAAACACCTCAACCTAACATCCTAACACCATAGTCATACCCAAGCGCACACCCTAACCCCTCTAAGCACACACACAACTAGGTGCATCACCTACTTGGCTAATCCACCACTAATCACCACTAATCCACCCTAAACCTCCACTAATCCACCACTAAACCACCCCTAATCACCCTAAACCACCCTTAAACACCCTAAGCAGCTTACAAGCACCTCCAAGCACCCAAGCAAGGAGGTGCATCACCTCCTTGTAAGCTGCTACCACCTAAACCGCCTCTATGGTTCAACCTCCACCACAACCGGCCTAAGCAGCCCCCTAGCTACTCCTAGCTCGTCCTTGTCACCATGTAGACTAGCCACAACCCCTCCTAGCTCTGCTTGCTCAGCCCTCCCCCTCCATGACACCTATGAAGCATTTTCCACCCAAACCGTCCTATCGCACTATAAATACCCCCTCCCCTCTCATTTCTTCTCCACACCTCTCCCCCTCCTCTCTACCTCACATTTCTGTAGTACTAAGTCATTAGAAGCAGTAGGGAACATGTACCTAGGCCTTGGTCGCGTTGTGTTGTGGTTTGAAGTTGTAAGAGCCCTAGAAAAACCCTAACCCTAGTTTTCACCCACGTAAGCCCCCCTAGCAAAGTAAGTCTTACTTTTAGTTAATTTAGCTTTAGTATAGTCTTAGGATATATTTAGGATGCCTTAGATAGCTTAGATACCCTTTCATGAGCCTAGAACCATTTTACTTGCTAGTTTACATTTTAAAACCCTAGATCGAGTCATATACTTGCATGCATGCTATAAGTAGTTAATTTAGGTCATACACTAGTTAAACATAGCTTAAATAAGTTAAAATAAGTAAAACATAGGCTAGAAAACTTAAATACTAGATAAAATATAAGTTACATGCACATTAGGACTAGTTTTGCAATAGTTTACATGCATATGGGTATATATCGTAAATTATAAAGTCTATGGACTGTTTTTTACCTTACCTAGAAGTTATAAATAGTAAGGACTAGTTTTGCATAATATTAAAACCCTAGGATAGATAATAACATAAGCATAAACTAAAAAGGACTAAAAACGTAAATAGTATAAAGTTAAAGGTCTAAAATGGTAAATATAGAAAACATAGGAGTCTTAGGTTAATTACATAAAATATAGAAGTCTTGGGACTAGTTGTGTCAAGTATAGATAGTTATTAGTATAAGTAATATAAGTAATATAAAACTTAGGGTAGAAAATGTAAATATATAAACTATAAGGGTAAAAAGTGAAAATATCATATAAGTATAAAACCTAAATAAAGTTAGAAGCATAACACAACACTAGGGAGCTTCATGCGAGGAGTACTATGTGGATATTTCGTTTTTGACGAGTTTGTTGGGTTTACGAATTAAAGTGCCCTGACTCCTCGAACGATTATTGCATATACTTCTGAGATATGATGGCCCGAACGGTGATATGATTATAACTAAACCCTAATAACAACATAACTCAATAATAGGGAGCTTTGTGTGAGGAGTATTAACTTCTGAATTATGATGGCCCGAACGGTATTATGTTGATAACATAATACAATAGTAGGGGGCTTCATGTGAAGAGTCATATACTTCTGAATTACAATGGCCTGAACGATGTTATGTAATATCTAAAACATTAACAAACCTAAAAACAATAACTTAAGAAACATAAACATGATAACTAAATCTTGACATACATACAAAACCAACAACAACACACTAGGATACGTGAGTAAGGCGGTCTACTTCCCGAGTCACTATTTGCATTACTTAGATTACTCTACACCCAGGTGAGTCTTCATAGCCATACATCTTTTTAAACACTTTCTCTTTAAATGCTTTTATAAACCCTGTAAGGGGGATACATGCTAAATGCTTTACATAAAACCGAATACAAGTCTTTTTCTTTGGTTGTTTGCATGAGTAAAATAACTGCGACCACTACATAACCAAAATTCATGAATCTAATCGTTTGGGACGTTTTATCCAAATGAACGCGAATATAGTTGATAGATCTATTGGAGTTTGACAACTCCCGTTGGTATTAAAACCCCACTAGGTGGTACCAATAAGTACTATATTTGAATCCACTCAAGGTATAACTTTGGCAAGTTATCCTTCTATCCCCTCATGTTAGGTCTGCAGCCCACATGACCCGGATCGTTAAGGTGTGATTCATGAGCTTAGTGCAACCTACTAAACTCCTGATAATTGTGCATGCATCAGAATTATTACAAAAACTTGCATTTTCCCAGATCGGTGTAACAACTGAACCCAGGGAACTTGTATTCACTAACCCCTAAACCTATGATTCTCACTCAACACCTAGTGTTGACTTTTTAAGCAAGTATTCTAGGTATATTACTTCTATGGACCTATGGCAGAAAGAGGTACTGAACTCGGAGGACTTTTCATGGTTATCATTCAAACACAACCAACCTAACACTTAGATTTTTGGGACCTCAACAAAATAAAAGTATATCTTTTATAATTAAAACTCTGATAATTATGAATGATAACTAAATTTTCAAAACGTCTCTTTTCGAGTCATTTTCTATTATATATCTGTGATTCTATGAAGTAATACCCCAAACACTTTATCCACTGCGATCAGTGAAAAATGGTATGATAGGATTATCGAGGAAGATGATGTGAAAAGGAAGAAGATTTTGCACAAGCGGAGTAAGAATTGCTTGTACAGATACCAAATACTTAGGTTTTTATATCTCATTATTTGCAAATTAAGGCGTCCCAATATTTGAAAACAAGAGCGTATAAACTCTTAACCTATTTGACTTATAACTTTGTTAGGATTAAAAGTGACGATCATTATTGAGTCAAATAGTTAGTTAAATATATTCATGTAATAGTTAGTAAAATGCTAGTCCATTATGTTAATGTAAAAGTCTAAATGGCTTGGCCCAAAAGAAGGCCCAAGAGAAAGCCCATGGTGGCCTAATGTAAAGACTATAAATACCCTCCTAAGCTTGTTAGGAAGGGTGGGATTTCATGCTAATCAAAGGTTTTATTTTCACATAGTGCTCTCTACCTCTCTCTCTTTACTTTCTCTCTCTAGCTCTACCATCTCTCTACTTACTTTCTCTCTCTAACATCATAATCAAAGGTGATCAAGAGTTCAGAATCAAACTTCAAACAAATCTGACTCTCAGATCACACCAAATCATCTTTTTGAAAAAGAAAAATCTGTGCTTCAAAAGAAAATTGTTGAATTGGAAAAAACGATTGCACAACAAACCAAGGATTTTGGTGATGCCAAAAATGATTTTTCAATCGAAACAGACAAATATGAAAAATATTTTTCACATCTTGAAAACCAAAATGCTTCTTTGCAAGAAAAACTGGCATCAGCGGATCATCTTTCTCTTCAAAAAGAATACAATGATTTGAGAACGTCATACAATGCCTTAAAAGCAAAGTTTGATGTTCTTAACCGGTCAAAAGGAAAATCTCAAGTTTCAAACGAGTCTAAACCACAAGCAAGTGTTTCAGAAAAGATTTACACGGGTGAATCTTCAAAACCATTTTCTAAAAGGGTTTCTCCATTTACCACCTATTCTTTGCAAAAAGGAAAGAAGTTTTCAAAGAGACCAAATTTTTTTGAAACATTTACTCCTCAAAAGGTTTCAAATGCAAGTGCTCTTAAAGAAAAGAATCAAGGTTTTCAAACTCCATACACTCGTTTTACTCCGGTAAAGCCAGTGTGGAAACCAAAGCAAAGCTATTCAACATTTGAAATATTCATACTTTAAAAGGCTTCCGCTACAACAAAAGAATGGCTGTGCTTTGAAAAATCCAAATTCTGGAAGGTTTCCATTCATCTCAAAAACAAATTTTCAAAATGAAACACCGAGTTTCAACAATGGATGGAAAACTTCTTCTTCAAGTTTTAAAACTCCAAGAGAGACACCGAGTTTCTCAAACAAGTTTCAAAAGCAAAAGAGTTTTAAATCACTATTGATTCCACGAGCTTTATTTCAAAATGAAACACTGGTTTTCAGTCCTCGTTGGAATTCAACTTCTTTGTCTCGGATTGACACAACTTTCAAATGGATTTCAAAATATGGTAAACCCGTTGGCACCGTGCTTAAATGGATTCCAAAAGTTGTTGTCTAATCCAAAAACAAAATGACTTCTTAGTACTTCTGCTAAGGACTCGAACTTCAACATAATGACTTCTTAGTATTTCAGCTAAGGACTCGTTCTTCAAAGAAATGAACGTGCTTAGGTTTAAACAAAGGTTTTAAATATTTTTCGAGCACTTATCCTAAAAACATTATGGCGTATGCACACATAACAGTGTATAACCCGTGATTTTCAAAGAAAGGACCCTGTTGTACATTTATGTGCGACAATCCTAAAAGATAAGAAGACTTCTCACCAAAAAGCTTATCAAAGTCTTCTTAATTTTTTGAGCAAAATTTTGAAAAATGTTTCTAAAGGTTTTCAAAAGTTTTCAAGATATTACTCCCTCAAATCCTTCAAAGCAATTATTTACTCAAAATGTTCTAATTTTGAGGGGGAGTAATAAAATGATGTTCCAAAAAGATCATGCTTAAAAGGAAACTTATACAGAATTACAAACATCCGTTTCTCCCATATGCTATCCAAAAAGAAAAGGTTTTAATCAATTGGTATCAAAAATACCATGGATATGCTATTTTTGAGGGGGAGAAATGTGATTAAAATGTGATCGTCTTGAATCTCAAAAGAGCTTGACTCAGGTATTACTAATGAATTGACGAAGCTTAAATGTCATTCATCGAAAAGACTTGTCCTGGACGGGTAATAATTTCAAGCTAGTCTAACTAGTGATGTAAGCGTGTCTCAAATAGGACTTGTCTAAGTAGAATGTACCGTCTCAAGAAACTTTCTTTGGACTTGACCAGGACGGGTAATAACTTCAAGCTAGTCTAACTAGTGATGTAAGCGTGTCTCGAATTGGTCATGTTCATTGAAAGTGGATCAATTCAAAAAGTTCAAACTCCTCACGCATGTGCAAATTTCTTAACAATCTATGAGCACATGTGAAGGGGGAGTCCTTCAAATGAAATGCAAAACTCTCAAACTGTTAACAAAGTATGTTTTATTATCATAAACACTTTGAGAGATTTTCACAAATGGGTTGATGGCAACAATAGGATAGTCATAAAGCAATAAGGTGACCAAGGTTAGGAAAAACCGTCCTATGATCTGCCAGAGCCGGAGGGATCTACCCAAGGACAAATCCAATAGATTAGAATTAGATTTCCTTAGGTATGATTGGAAAAAAAAGGAGAAAATGAGAAAGGAGAAAGAAGGGGTTGAAGAATTAAAAAGAAAAGCAAATGAAAGGGTGAAAAGAAATAGCCCTCCAAATGTTCAACCTTAGGGTAGAAACCGGGTTCAACTCATATGCTACTGGTTGTTACTAAGGTGACACCGGTATTGAAGATAAAGTTGTCATGGACCCAGTGACGCACTGCACTTAACCTTCTAGCCACTCGAGTATCTCTCAAAAGGTACTTGTTTTATTCTCACGGGGAACCGGTGTAATCTATCGACTTATCTCTTAGAGATGGTTGATATTGAAGCAGGAGACCCCTCCCTAGTCTCCGCATAGGAAACCAAATTATGCACTTATTGAGTCTAGAGCCATGAGATTCATCAAAAGATCTCTTAGGATACACTTCCTACGAATACACTTGTGTTCGCCAAAAAGGACACAAGTTGTAAGAGTCTTTATGAGATCTACGGATCTTGCCTTATCTATCATGATGGTTACTATGTCTCAAACGGTCTACAGTTGTGGGGTGATCTCCAGCAACTCACCTGAATCATTGATGTACTTCGGTGGATCTAGTAAGCCCTTTTAGGGGTATCTGATTCAGGAACGGCCTTGGTAAGGGTTAGAAGGAGTCTTCACACTATGCTGTTGACGATCTCTAATTCCGAACCTGTAAGTACCGGATACTTTATTGCTAACTGTTTATGCAGGTACTCATAAATGTTCCTTGGAGAAAGACCATTACCATCACTCAAAGATCCACATGCTCATACCCTGCGAAGCTCTCTTTAAAGATCAAAGCAAAGCAAAGTTCTGAACATTTCTAAGTCAAAGTCAAAGAATCTTCAAACCAAAGAAACAAAGATTAAAGTCAAAGAAAAGAGAACTTCACAAAGATTCAAAGTCAAACAAAGTATGAGCATGTTGGAAAAGACGTAAAGACAACAGAGTAAAGATGTTGATCAAAGGCAAGAAAGATCACAAAGCATGATTAGAACAAAGAAACTAGAAAAACTATTACACAAGACTTAAAGTTCAAAGAGAACAAGCTTCAAAGATCAAAGATCAAGGTCACAAAAGAGAGATCTCAATGATAACCCTTAGGGGGATATTGTTAGCATTAGAAGTGTTGATCATTTATGTAATCAAAGAGAGATCTCAATGATCGTCCCTTAGGGGGAGATTGTTAGGATTAAAAGTGACGATCATTATTGAGTCAAATAGTTAGTTAAATATATTCATGTAATAGTTAGTAAAATGCTAGTCCATTATGTTAATGTAAAAGCCTAAATGGCTTGGCCCAAAAGAAGGCCCAAGAGAAAGCCCATGGTGGCCTAATGTAAAGGCTATAAATACCCTCCTAAGCTTGTTAGGAAGGGTAGGAGTTCATGCTAATCAAAGGTTTTATTTTCACATAGTGCTCTCCACCTCTCTCTCTCTACTTTCTCTCTCTAGCTCTTCCATCTCTCTACTTACTTTCTCTTTCAAACATCCTAATCAAAGGTGATAAAGATAGATCTACGGTCCTACAAACTTTCTCATTAAAATGTAGGAACATCCTAATTCATTTTAAGAGGATAGTCATCATAAATCATCCTTAAGCAATATCGGTGGAAGATGAAGAGAGTTTTACCATTTAGCATGTATCCCCCTTACAGGGTTTATAAAAGCATTTAGAGTGAAAGTTTAAAAAGATGTAAGGCTATGAAGACTCACCTGGGTGTAGAGTAATCTAAGTAATGCAAATAGTGACTCAGGAACTAGACCGCCTTACTCACGTATCCTAGTGTGTTGTTGTTGGTTTTGTATGTATGTCAAGCTTTAGTTATCATGTTTATGCTTCTTAAGTTATTGTTTTTAGGTTTGTTAGTGTTTTAGATATAACATAACCCCGTTCAAGCCATTGTAATTCAGAAGTATATGACTCCTCACATGAAGCTCCCTACTATTGTATTATGTTATCAACATAATACCGTTCGGGCCATCATAATTCAGAAGTAATACTCCTTACACAAAGCTCCCTATTATTGAGTTATGTTGTTATTAGGGTTTAGTTATAATCATATCACCGTTCGGGCCATCATATCTCAGAAGTATATGCAATAATCGTTCGAGGAGTCAGGGCACTTTAATTCGTAAACCCAACAAACTCGTCAAAAACGAAATATCCACATAGTACTCCTCGCATGAAGCTCCCTAGTATTGTTTTATGCTTCTAACTTTATTTAGGTTTTATACTTATATGATATTTTCACTTTTTACCCTTATAGTTTATATATTTACGTTTTCTATCCTAAGTTTTATATTACTTATATTAATTATACTAATAACTATCTATACTTGACACAACTAATCCCTAGACTTCTATATTTTATGTAATTAACCTAAGACTCCTAAGTTTTCTATATTTACCATTTTAGACCTTTAACTTTATACTATTTACGTTTTTAGTCCTTTTTAGTTTATACTTATGTTATTATCTATCATAGGGTTTTAATATTATGCAAAACTAGTCCTTACTACTTATAACTTCTAGGTAATGTTAAAAACAGTCCCTAGACTTTATAATTTCAGGAAATTATGATATATACCCCTATGCATGTAAACTATTGCAAAACTAGTCCTAATATGCATGTAACTTATATTTTATCTAGTATTTAAGTTTTCTAGCCTATCTGTCAAAAAAAGATAGAATGGCACCAAGGAGATCGTCTACGTCTACTACTCCCGCCATGACTCAGGATACCATTAGGCAACCAGTTGCTGACAGTGTGACTGCGGCACTAGAATCTTGAGCTGCTAACATGGCTAACGTCGATAACACCATAGAAACCCCAAGCCAATAGAGGTTCCTGTAGCGAAGAAGAGTAGCTACAAGGAATTCATGAGTTGCCAACCTTTCAATTTCAAAGGTTCGGAAGGAGCCGTTGGGCTTATCCGCTGGTTCGAACAAAGCGAATCAGTATTTTCTCATAGTAACTGTACTGAGGATTGCAAAGTAAAATTTGCTATTGGTATACTTACTGAGGAAGCATTATCTTGGAGGAAGTCATACGCATAACCCTTAGGAATTGAGGAAGCCTATAAAACCACCTGGACTGAGTTTAAGAAGCTTATGATTAAGAAATATTATCCTCGGACTGAAGTCAAGAAAATGGAAGATGAGTTTTATAACTTGACTGTAAAGGGGAATGGTATAAAAACTTATATTAGGAGATTTCAGGAGTTGGCAACCTTGTGTCCTACAATGGTGCCAACTGTTGAAAAGACAATGCAAGTTTTTATTGGGGGTTTGCCTTGAAGTATCGAAGGGAATGTTACTACCTCTAAACCTCAAACTTTAGAGGAAGCCAATACCATCACTTAGAGGTTAATGGATCAAGTAACAAAGCACAAATCTGTGCTAGAGCCCCGAGATAACAAACAAAAGTTCGATGATTGAAAAACTTTCAACAATAACAACAACTCCCGTAACCCCAACGCCAATAACCGTACTAATCCTTTCCCACAACCAAACCCAAGGCAAGAAGCTACTAGAGCTTTTGGTGCCACTCCATCTGAGAGAAGTGGTTATGCTGGAAAAGCCCCTCTGTGTAAGATATGTACTTTACATCACACGGGGCCTTGTTTTGATAAATGTAGTACTTGCAATAAGGTGGGCCATTAGATTAAGGATTGCAGGCTCAAGGGACCTGCCACTGGGAGCAATCCGCTACCGGTGACAGTTACTTTTCATGCTTGTGGAGAAAAAGGACACTATGCAAATAATTTCGAAAGAAGTATACTAATGGTGCCCAGGGAAGAGCTTACATGTTAATGGATAGGAATGATTAGCAAGACACGAATGTAGTTACAGGTACGTTCTTTCTAAATCATCATCTAGTTAGAGTATTATTTGATTCTGGAGCTGATAGAAGCTTTGTAGCTAGATATCTTGCCTCTAAGATTAAGATTCCACCCCATACCTTATATGCCCATTACGACATAGAAATGGCCGACGAAAACCTAGTTAGTACTAACACCATTATCCAGGGTTGTACCCTAACTCTCTTAAACCATTCTTTCGAAAGCGATCTCATACCAATCAAACTTGGTAGTTTCGACGTTGTCGTTGGTATGGATTGGTTGTCCAAGAATCATGCTAAGATTCTTTGTGATGATAAAACCGTTCATATTCTTGTCAATGGTGAAACATTAATCATCCGAGGAGATCGGAGTAGATCCCGAAAAAATCTCATCTCTTATGTCAAAACCGAAGGTTTATTTATCGCGGTTGCCCAGCTTCATAGTCCAAGTAATCGAGAAAAAGCCAGATGAAAAACGACTAGAAGACAACCCCGTAGTTAGGGAATTCCCCGAAGTTTTCCCAAAGGATCTACCTGGCCTCCCTCTCGTTCGTCAGGTAGAATTCTAAATCGACTTAATTCCCGGAGCGGCACCCATAGCCTAATCACCCTACAGATTAGCTCCTTCAGAGATGAAGGAAATCAAGGAACTATCTGAACAAATCTTAAAACTAACTGATAGGGGTTTCATCCGTCCAAGTACATCACCCTAGGGAGCTCCTGTCTTATTCTTTAAGAAGAAAGACAGATCTTTTAGGATGTGTATTGATTATCGTGGGTTGAATAAACTCACCATTAGGAATCGTTACCCATTACACAGGATTGATGACTTATTCGACCAACTTCAAGGTTCGCGCGTCTACTCAAAAATTGACTTACGATCTGGTTATCATCAACTGAGAGTGAGGGAGGAAGATATCCCTAAGGCCGCTTTCAGAATGAGGTATGGACACTATGAATTTTAAGTGATGCCATTTGGTTTGACAAACGCACCTGCGGTTTTCATGGACCTCATGAACCGAGTGTGTAAACCATACTTGGATAAATTTATAATTGTGTTTATAGATGATATCCTTATCTATTCTCATAACGAGGAAGAGCACACCACTCATCTGAGAATAATCCTTGAATTACTCAGGAAAGAGAAACTTTATGCAAAGTTCTCTAAGTGTAATTTTTGGATTAGCGTCGTGCAATTTCTTGGATACTTGATAGATAATCAAGGAATACATGTCGATCCCGCCAAAATAGAAGCCGTTAGGAATTGGCCATCTCCCATGACTCTCACCGAAATACGTCAACTTTTAGGACTCGCTGGTTACTATCGAAGGTTTATCGAAGGTTTTTCAAGGATTGCAAAACCTTTGACTGAGTTAACCCAGAAAAACAAAAGGTTTATCTAGGGAAAAGACCAAGAGTTTGCTTTCCAACTTCTGAAGACAAAGTTGTGTGAAGCTCCAATTCTGGCATTAACCGAGGGTAACGATGATTTTGTCATTTACTGTGATGCCTCTCATCAAGGTCTAGGAGTTGTATTGATGCAAAGGGATAAGGTCATTGCCTATGCATCACGACAACTCAAGACACATGAGAAAAACTACACCATACACGACCTAGAATTAGGAGCAGTCGTGTTCGCTCTTAGAATATGGAGACACTATCTGTATGGCACAAAATGTACAGCTTTCACCGGTCACAAAAGCCTACAGCAAATTCTAAATCAAAAAGAGTTTAACATCAGACAACAACGTTGGATCGAACTACTCACTGATTACGACTAGGAGATTCGTTGCCACCCTGGTAAGGCTAACGTAGTAGCAGATGCCTTGAGACGAAAGGAACGAATCAAACCTCTTAGGGTTAGATCCTTAGTTATGACTCTTGATCCTAACATTCCCTCTCAAATTCTTAGAGCCCAAAATGAATCCCTTAAGGAAGAAAACCTTCAATCTGAGAAATTGCGAGGAATAGACAAGGCTTTTGAAGTCCATCTAGATGGAACTCGTTGTATCAAGAATCGGAGTTGGTTACCACACATTCGAAATTTAAGAGACTTGATCATGCACGAGTACCATAAATCCAAATACTCTATTCATCCGGGTTCTGATAAGATGTATCAGGATATGAAGAAACACTATTGGTGGCCTAACATGAAGGCAATTATTGCCGAATATGTGGGCAAGTGTTAACGTGCTCCAAAGTGAAGGCTGAATGCCAGAAGCCATCCGACTTACTGATACAGCCTGAGATTCCCATGTGGAATTGGGAAAGAATCACTATGGACTTCGTTACAAAACTCCCTAAGACATCGAATGGACATGACACCATTTGGTTCATTTCGATCGTCTTACAAAATCTGCTCACTTCATCCCTAACTGAGAAACTGATAGTATGGAAACCCTTAAAAGGTTGTACCTAAAGGAAATAGTTTCCTGACATGGAGTGCCAATATCTATCATATCAGATCGTGATACTCGTTTCACCTCTAGATTCTGGAAATCGATTCAAAGTGCCTTAGGTACTCAGATAGACATGAGTACGGCATATCATCCTCCGACCAACGGTCAAAGTGAAAGAACTATCCTCACACTCAAAGATATGCTTCGAGCTTATGTGATAGATTTTGGAAAAGGATGGGAAAGACACTTACCGTTGATTGAATTCTCTTATAACAATAGTTATCACGCTAGCATTAGGGCAGCTCCTTTCGAAGCACTTTATGGTAGAAAGTGCAGATCTCCTGTTTGCTGAGCCAAAGTTGGAGAGGTTCAACTTACGGGACCAGAGATATTCCATGAAACCACCGAGAAAATTGTTCAAATTCATAGACACTTGCAAGCTGCAAGAGATAGGCAGAGAAGTTATGCTAACTCTAGACGTAAGCCTTTAGAATTTCAAGTAGGAGATTGAGTTATGCTTAAGGCATCACCTAGGAAAGGTATCTTTCATTTTGGTAAGCAAGGAAAGCTTAATCCGAGATACATTGGACCATTTAGGATCCTTGAACGGATTGGTCCAGTTGCGTACAGACTTGAGCTCCCGAAAGAGCTCAACAATGTACACCACACTTTTCACATCTCTAACCTTAATAAATGCCTATCTTACGAATCTCTCATCATTCCTATGAAAGAGCTTCATTTGGATGATAAGCTCAATTTCGTAGAAGAACCCATAGAAATCATGGACCGAGAGGTCAAACATCTAAAACACAATCGGATCCTTATCGTCAAGGTACGCAGGAACTTTGAGAGAGGACCAGAGTATACTTGGGAACGAGAGGATCAAATTTGTGCTAAATACCCTCACCTACTCCCACACTATACTCCGAACCCTAGCTAAAATCTTGGGACGAGATTTCCCTTTTAGGACAGAAAACTGTAATACCTCACAAATCACACTAAGGTTATCTATACTTATGATATCTATATAGCTCATTTTCATGGGTAAAATTTTTGCTTTATTCTCTTCCCACTATGTAGAATAACTTACATAGCCCCCTAGACGTCTCACGCAACTACTAATGCTAAATATCTCTAAGGTTACATCTTGTAAACCTCCTTGTATGTCAAGTCTAAGTTTTAAATATCATTTTACTAAGTATTTTATAAATCTAGTATACTATATCTACCATAATACCAAAACAAGCCCTAAGTATTTACAGTTATTTCTAAAACCCTAATTTCTTATCTAAACTAGTTTGAAAGTGTTCAAGGCTTATGTATAAGTTATCTTAGCTACATTTCCTCACCAAAACCTTAGTACAACTAGTCATAGCTCAGTGAATAAGTCCCTTAAGCACCAAACCCTAATTAGGTCATTTAGTCCCCGAAACTAGGTCAAAACCCTAGTATTTCTTTAGAGCAAGCTACAACCACCTAGTACATGATTCCTAAACAATAATCCTAATCACTAATCATTCCTTAAACCCAAATCTAGGTATTAATCCCTAATCCAAAACCCTAACCCTAATTTGATCCTAACTAAACCTAAACCTAATATTAAGCTAGTAACCGTGCACCACCACTCCTAGTAGCTTACAAGCAGCTCACCCACCTCCTTATCACCCTAAGCAAGTACCTTAGCTCCTCCATAGTAGCTTACAAGCACCTTACCCTCCTCATTGTCACCACCTTGAACCGCGGCACTGATTCGTTGTGTTTTTGTGCAAAACAATTTTATCAAAATATCAACAAACATGAAGTCAATGTTATCGTGAGACAACAAGACGTGGAGAAATACGAGTAAACCTTTTAGGAAAAAGATTACCTCGTAAACTCGTGAAAGTGATATTTATTTGTGAGACCAGGAAGTGATTTCCCGGGTCGTACCCCAACAAGGTGTGAATGGAAAGTTTCATGAAAAGATCGAGATTAAAACCTTGGATGTTTGGTTGTGTTAGGTCACGATTTTAATAACATAATCACATAAGAATTCTAGAGAGAGAAAGAGAGTTTAGAGAGAGAGAGTGGAAAGAACCCTTAAGAATGGAATGAAAGAAAAATGAAATTACCAAGAGAACCAACCCCTCTCAAAGGAGAGGTTACATAGTATTTATAGGTGAGGACTAGGGCAACACTCCCTTCCTCCCTATCTTGAAAATAGAAATGGGCTTAAGGCCCATGGGCTTGCTACATAAGCCTTAAGATTAAATAAGCATACAAGCCTTAGCAACCTATTACAAGTAAATGACCGAGACTTGATAAGTAGTAAAACTACGTTCCCAACAATCTCCCCCTAAGGGTCGGTCATCAAGGTTGCTTGACGTCTTCGTCTTAATCTTTGACCTTCAATGCTTTAGACGTCTACTAAATCATTCATCGTTCTTTGTTCTTGGTTGATGTAGTTGTGATCATCTTATTACAACATGTAATGACCGAGACTTGAATAAATATAAAAGTACGTTCCCAACAATCTCCCCCTAAGGGTCGGTCATCACGGTTGCTTGACGTCTTCTTCTTTGTCTTTGACTTTTGACTCGTATAACTTAAGACGTCTTCAAAAGAGAGTGGGTGTTCTTTTGCTTCATTGTTCATTGTTCGTAATAGATGTGGTAGTGATCATCTTATGAAGTTGTCTGCCGATCGTCACTTCCGTGTCTGTGGTGGTTGTCCGCCATTCCAACATGCTCATACATCTTTGAATTTTGACTTATACATGCACGTAGTTCCCTTTCTTAGACTTAAGATCTTTAGTCTTTATACTTTGTAGATTCTTCTTTATGGCTTAGAATCTTTCTTTGAACTTTGTGTTGCACAGATCTTTGAGGGAGCTTTTGATGACTTCAAGATGCATGTATGAGCATGTGGAATCCGTCTCCATGGAGATGATGTGTCCCTGCATGTAAACAGTTAGCAATAAAACATCCGGTACTTACAGATAAGGAATTAGAGATTGTCAACAGCATAGTGTGAAGACTCCTTCTAACCCTTATCAAGGCCGTTCCCATATCAGATACTCCCGAAGGAGCTTACGAGACCTACTGAGTAGCTCAATGACTGGGTGAGTCGCTGGGGATCACTCCACGACTGTAGACCGCTAAAGAACCACCGCGAACACTAAGCGTAACCCTTGTGAGGTTACCGAAGTGACCTGCTGTCAGGGCTGTTTGATGTTGACCCTGGCAGGAATTTCCGTTCAATCATTGAGAAATACATTAGTAATTCTCTCATAAACGTTCTCGGCAGATTGCTCAGATCTGCGAAGGACTCGATAATTTACAGCTGGTGTCCATTGATGTAGAACACCAGTTGTAGAAATGCTAAGTGTTCCTAAGAGATCTTTGATGTATCTCATGGCTCTAGACTCGATAAGTGTTCACTTAGGTTTCCTATACGGAGACTAGGGAGGGGTCTCCTGCTTCAATATCAACTATCTCTAAGAGATAAGTCGATAGATTACACTGGTTCCCCGTGAGAATGAAACAAGCCCTTTTAAGAGAACTTGAGTGGTTAAGAAGGTTTAGTGCAGTGCGTCACTGGGTCCATGACGACTTAATCTTCAATACCGGTGTTGCCTTAGCAACAACCAGTAGCATACGAATTGAACCCGGTGTCTGCCCTAAGGTTGAACATATGGAGGGCTATTTCTTTTCACCCTTTTCTTTACTTTTCTTTTTTCATTCTTCAACCCCTTCTTTCTCCTTTTCATTCTTTACTCCTTTTTTTTTTGTATCATACCTAAGGACTTCTAGTTCTAACTATTGGTGATGTCCTTGGGTAGATCCCTCCGGCTCTGGCGGATCATAGGACGGTTATTTCCTAACCTTAGTCACCTTATAACTCCATGACTATCCTATAATTGCCATTGAAACCTTTGAAAATCTCTCAAAGTGTTTGTGATTATCAAACATTTTGTTTAACACTTTGAGAATTTTGTGTTTATGAAGGGCTCCCCCTTCACATGTGCTCATATGTATTTAATAAATTTGCACATGCGGGAGGAGCGAGCACTTTTTGAATTGATCCACTTTTAGTGAACAAGACCGATTCGAGACACGCTTACATCACTAGTTAGACTAGCTTGAAGTTATTACCCGGCCTGGTCAAGTCCACAGAAAGTTTCTCGAAATGGTACATTTCTACTAAGATAAATCCTTTTCGAGACACGCTTACGTGGCTAGTTAAAGAGTTCCATTGTCAGCTTTTAGGTGACAACTAGCTCTAGTAACTAACTTGATGTTATTACCCGTCGAGGAAAAGTCTTTTCGAATTTACTAACTTTTATGTTTCGTCAATTCCTGGGTGAATCTGAGTCTAGCTCGCATGAGGTTTGACTTTTAAGCAACATTTAACTTTCATATTTTAATCACTTTCACTTTTCTCCCCCTCAAAAATAGCATATAAGATGTTGTTTTTGAGAGACATTTGATTAAAATATGCCTTTTGAGTCTTATGGGGAGAAATCAACAAGAACTTTTGATTTTGAGAACGATGAGTTTTCAAGTGCTCCCCCTCAACAAGTGAATACTCATTGAGGTGAAATACTTGTCTTTTGAGCAGAATTATGAAAATCAGAAAATGTTTGATTAATTCTACTCAAAAGTAAGAAGCCTTCGCTCCTTATATAAGGATTGAGGCACTGAAGCGTACCTCAGGGTCCTTTAATTACAAGCACGGGTTGTACACTGTTATGCGTGCACAAACCATAAAACATGATTTTGACAAAGCATTTTGATTTCAAAATACTCCCCCTCAAAACGAGTATGTGTTTTGACATTTTTAAACTTTGGAGCGAATTGGGGAGTAAAGGTTTGAAAAATCTTGAGCAAAATTTTGAAAAGTTTTGAAAAACCTTTTGAAAAATTTTGAATAAATTTTGCTCAAGATTAAGAAGTTTTAGATAACCTTTGCATGAAAAACTTCTTCTTGTTTTTAAGGATAAGTGCTCGTTTGGTTTTAAAGAACGGTTTAGCAAGGCACTTTCCTTTTCTTTGAAACTCGAGTTGTGCACAGAAATGTGTGCACAAGTCGTTGTTTTAATACAAAATTAGTTTTCTTGAAACAAAATACTCCCCCTCAAATAATGAACATTATTCGAGAGATAGTCTTCTTGAGCAGAATTTAGAATCGTATTTAAGAAATACTTTTTGAAAATTCGTGAGATGATTCTGCTCAAGGTTTTAGAAAACACAATCAAGTATTATACAACAAAGAATGCTTGAAATTCAAAACTCTTTTGTTGAAAGTTGTTTGAGACCCGGAGTCTCTCTTTTGAGTTTTAAAAAAATCTGAAAAAGATTTCCATCTAAAGTTGAACCTCATGGGTTCTTTTTGAAGGTTTGTTTTTGTGATGAATGGAAAACTTCTGGTATTTGGGATGTTCAGAACAGAGACATTCTTTTATAGAAGCCAAAGCATTCCAGATTTTGAAAATTTGAAAGGTTTTGAACAACTTTGCTTTGGACTCCACACTTGCTTTACCGGTGTAAAACGAGAGTGTAGAGTTTGGAAAAATTTGTTTCTCACCATTTTGAATCCATTTACCAGTTTAGCCTTTAAACACATTTTGTCCTTTGACCTCAAAATATGTTCCATAAGAAACATTTTGTCGAATGTTGAAATCTTGACTTTCAATGGGATGACATGTACTTGCACACAGAGAAAATGCATCAGGCACAAACAAGTATACATATGAATCAAAAATCACATTCTAATCTTCCTAAGTGCTCAGAATTCTCAAATTAACACACAAGATCACAGATTAACTCATCCTATCGCTCGAGATTTTCCAATTATGATTATGCTTAGGGGTAATGATTTGAGTCTATGCACACATGTTAGCATCAAAATGCAGGAATATTGAACAAACAAATGCCCTGGTAGCAGCAAAGACATCAACATCTAAGACCCTAAATCACATGATTCTAAACCTATGTTGTATCTAATTGAGCAAGTACACCAATCGAGCAATCTTTAGCGTTCTCTAAAGCTATATAAACTAGTTAATTAAACTAAACATATAAAAAATGAAAGCCCTGATAGATAACCCTAGTTTTTGATTATGCCTTTTTGACCGTTGAAAACACTTGAAACATTTAGGGAATGATTAGACAACAACCCTGATGAAATTAGAAACTCACAATCGGGAACATTCGAGGAAAAAAAAATCGTTAGTCTGAATCGATGAGGATTATCGATTATGTGTGATACTTTTGAGAATATTTAAAGAAACATTTATTAGAGCTCGTTTTATTTTCCATGCAAGATCCTTTTACCTAAGTTTAAGACTTTTGTGAACTTTACTCATTAAAGGTTAATTACTTTTCCATTTGAAGTCCAAACAAGGTTAACTAGGAATCATTGCAGAAAGAATTTCCTTTCTCCCCCTCGAATTAGCATATATTTTGTGAAACCTTTTTGTACATTTTAATTCGAGAGATCATAGAAGTTTTTAAAAAATGAGATTTTAATACGAATGATGAAGAAACGTTTTATCCTTGAAGAATTATGATGAGGTGTGCAAACTTCATGATAATGTGAAAAGTTTTCTCCCCCTCAAAACATGTTCCATTTTGACAGAGTAAAGCAAAATTTGTTTTAATGAAGGAATATAGTTTTGAAGTTACGAAGGTTGTACACAGTGAAAGAAAAAAAGTTAGATGTTTGACTCACTTAGTTTTAAAGGAAATTTTGCAAATCATCTGGAGTCAAACACCGCATACCAATATGGTGAACTAAATCAACAAACCTTGATGGAGGTAATTTTCTCGCATGTGAGCAGGATCCAAATTGCGTGTAGACGACTCAGTAATGTCAGGAATGAGTTGAGCCGGTGCAAACGGATTAAAGAACGCCTCAGGGTCATGCTCTGCGGTTTATGGAACTGATTTAGGTATGGAGTCTTCAGCTGATTGTTGTGAGTTGGACCCGGTTTGTTCTGTGGTTGTTGGAGATGCAATTGGAGGACCGTCTCTCCCAACAATTGTTGTTGTTTATGAGGTGAATCAGGTACTTGATTGTGATCAAGATGTGTAGCGGAAATTGGTGAGACCTCAGAAAGACGGTTTTCAATCGTATCCTCAAACAATGGAGCAAACAGGGTTTCCACTTCCTTGCGGGTGAGAGACAATTGTACAGCCGAAGAGTCCAGAAAGTTCAGACGGTTGAATGCGGGTCCTAAGCTGTTGTGCTCAGAAGCCATTGTTGATGTGCTTTTAAACGGTTGGATGCGGGTCCTAAGCTGTTGTGCTCAGAAACCATAACATTAAGCTCGGGTCCGAAACTGAGTTATTCCGAAGCCATTACATTAAGCTCGGGTCCGAAACTGAGTTGTTCCGAAGCCATTCCTGTTATATCTGCAAAGAAAGAAAGAAGAGACAAGAGAACAGAGAACAAGGATTCCCAAGAGTAAATGGGTTCCAGATGTTAGAAGCATAAAGATGTAGTGTCAATTATCTTCTTGACGCTCGAACACATAATACCAATTGTTTTCATTCTTGTCTCAGAGGTAGATGTTGTGGAGATCACATTAGTTTTGGTGCAAATGTCTAAAATCTTTCTTGTAGGAATCCACCTAAGACCAATTGATTTGAAAATTCTACCCGTGGGTACCCACCTAGTGTTAGATCTAGGAGAAGTTTTCCTTTTAGATGCAGTTGAATGAAATCTGGGAGCATCACTTCGTTGAGAAAACCTACGTCCTATGTTGATCCACTTCTTAGGTTTCTGACTTATGACTTTTGGTTCAACGGGTTTGTTTGTCTTAGTCGATTGAGCCTTTTCAAGTGAAATTCCCTTTTGAAGATATTTAAAAGCACCAACAACATGATTATTTACACAACTACTCTTAGAAGCTAGCCAATTCCTATTAGTTTGTTGAGAACTCTTAGGTTTTGGAGTGCTACTATAAGCAGTGTTTTGTACTACAGTGGAAGGCATCACATGAGGTTTTGAACCTAGAATTCCATCCTTTTGAAGTAGCGCCTTATTCCTAGCCTTTTCTAGATCATAGTTCTTGTACATGTCATATCTTCCATAAGAATCTTTACTTTTAATGCTCGTTTTAGACACTGTTTTCGAACTGATCCTAGATGAGCCAGGTATAATCACGTGTTGAGATTTAGCTGACACAGATGCATTTTCCTTAGGCCAAGAATGTGGAGTGACTGGTTTTGTCAAATTGTTATTCTCAACAACTTGGGAGGCAAACCGAGGTTTTGAAAATTTAGGTTTTTCAGATTTAAATGCAGTTGGTTGTCGAACCACTGATTGTTTTCTGTTTGTTTGAGAAGGTTGTTTCCCCAAGATTGATGGTTTTGCAAACTTAGTATCCACACTCTGGCCAGTCAGTCTTCTTAATTTGTTTTGTAATGCAGCATGTGCAAACACCTTTTCTTGAATTTGACCTTTTAAAAGCTCATTTTCTTTAACTAATGTATCCACACGTTTTCTTTGTTCATTCAAAAATTGACCATTGTTGCCCGAATTTAGAGTTTCGTTTTGCATTTGAAGTTCAAGTGAGATGCAATGTGCCTCTAGTTTTGAAAAATCTTTATGACACTGGGCAATGGTCTTTTTGAGAAGAAGATTTTCTGACTCAAGAGTTTTGTATGATGTTTCAGCTATTGGATTATCAGGTAAGGACTCAGACTCAGAATATTTTTCAAGACATTGAACAACATTCTGGTCAACCTCTCCTTCATTACTGAAGTTAGGTTGCTCAGATTGTTGTTTCTCATTTGTAGGCATAATATGATCAACAATAGATTGTACCTCAACCATTTGCTCTTTGTCAAAGTTCGGTTCTGTGTTATAGATGGGTATGACATCTTCCTCATCCATCTGTCCTTTGTCAAAGTTGAGCTCTGAGTCATAGAAGGGTCTGATCTCTGCACTGTCTGCATCTGTATCATTCCCCAATATTCTGTTGTCATCCTGCTCATCTGATTCTGTCCCATTGCTTTCCACGAAAACCAAATTAGCTTCCAATACATCAACTTTATGAACTTGCTCTTCATGAATCTGCAACTTCCTTTTATTTACCCTTTGTTCATACTCTTCTTTGTGAAGTACTCTTTCGGAAATTGACTTCTCAATAGCATCCATGTGTTGGAGCAAGACATCTTTGAAGGTTTGAGCCTTGATTCGAGTGAAATAAAAGAAATTCTTGCTTACATCTTCACAGTCATAATTGATGAAATGTTGAAACCGTTCCTTGAGCACTCTGAAGGCAGCCTTGGATTCATTCTCGTGAAATTCTTCCGTAGTAAGTTGTTTTTCAAGTTGGTTCACGTTGTTAAACATCGTATTAGTGAAAATATCAACTTCTTCTCCAAAGACGTCTTCAAATAAGAAATTGAGTACACGCTCGGAACAATCTTCAGCAAAGTTATTGCGAGTAAGGAGTTTAAGGTGTGTCTTAAGTAATCTAAAAGATGTCATGTATTTCTCAAATGGATCTTCAGAATCATCAGTATCATTTGTGTCGTACACTGGGTCTGTATCATCCATGTGAAGTTCCTGCATGTTTGCCATTAACATCACATCTGCTGTATCGGCTTCCAAGTCTGCTGTATTGGATTCCAAATCTGCATATTCATCATCAGATGGAATATCTACCATGACCCTTTGCAAAACAGCATTGAGATTACCCCCTTCAACTTCCATTTGACTAAGTGTGGCATTGTATTCAACATTATCATCAAAGAGTGGAGTTGAATCATAATTTTGATCTTCCACATCTGCAATATTTTCTGTATATGCCAAAAATGCCATGCTTGGTTCGATAAGATCTTCTTCATCATCAGTATCTTTCATTGTGTTTAAGCATTCAGAAGTTGAAGTTATATCGCCATTGCCTTTCTTGGAAGATACTTGACTAATCTTCACTAGATTTTGCAGAAGAGATTGCACATTATTATGTAGTGTTGCAGGATGGTACTGTGGAATGAAGAAAGGCTCAGGTGCATTCGGAGGATTGAAGAAGAGACCATTTGGAGTGTAAATTAAGGATCCATGGTCAACAGCTGGAGCAGGGAGAATGGTCTTCAGAGGATTCATGCTTAAACAGAATTCAAGAATTTGCATCATTCTGATGTGATGAAGTTCTTCTGTACAATGCATAGCTTGAAAGTCCATATTCATGTAAATTGAATTGGGAAGGGCTAATGTCATGAACCATGCAGCCTGATGGTCAGCATCGTACTGAGCAAGTTCAGTAGCATTCAAATCTTCATCAGTTTGTAGTCTGATAATCCCTGTTGAGTCAGCAAGAGATATCATTTTGTATGGACCATCTTGAATGGATTTAAGCATGAGATCTACAGCAGGACGATCTGTGAGCCATTGTAGAAATCTCCGTTTCCAAATAGTATACGTTCCTGGTAGCAACATTGGAGGCCTTGATTCATTGCCAAAGAGCAGAACATGGCGAATGAGGGAGCTGTGACTTTGTTGTTGATGATACTGTTGCTGATGAGAAGGAAGGTAGTTGGAAGAAGGTACTGTTGCTGATGACTGCTGCTGATGAGAATATTCATGAGGAAGATAGTTTGAAGAAGGTGATTGAGACATTGTAAATGACATATCTCTCCCCCTTGATTGTTGCGACGAAATCGAAATAATCAAACCAAAATGTCACACGCAAGGTCGAAATAGTGAAATCAGATTTTCCCTCCAAAATTAATTTGAAAAATTTTCTGTTCCAAAAGTTTGAAAATCACTATAAAATGCCATTCTAATGTCACAGGAAAAATTTGAGTTTAAAAAATTTTGCCGCCAAATTTCACCGAAAAAATTTGAATTTTGGCCGAAAAATTTGAATTTTGGGTCAAAATTTTCAACGTTATTCCAAAATTTAAATTTCGCGTAAAAATTGAACGTTTAGTCTCTGGTAAAAAATAAATTTTACTCAAAATTTCCCGCCAAGAGAAAGATAAGATGGAAACAACTTTGATTAGATTAGAAGATGTGATTATGTTAAAATGGATCGTAAAGATAAATAAAGGTTGTGATTAGATTTGTTATCAAACTCGGTATGTCAATTTGTCTTCAAACTTGATAAGTCCAAATATTGTTCCAAACTTGATAGGTTCTTTGCTTTCTAACTTGATAAGTTATTGATCTCTAACTCGATAGGTAGGTGCTTCAAACTCGATAGGTTAAGTGTGCTTCAAACTCGATAGGTTAAGTTCAAACTCGATATGATGCGTAGCTTCAAACTCGATAAGATGTTAAAGTTTAAACTCGATATGATGTTAAAGTTCAAACTCGATATGATGCTTAGCTTCAAACTCGATAAGATGTTAAAGTTTCAAACTCGATAAGAAGTTTAGCTTCAAACTCGAAAGAGAATAAAAATTTTGCCAGAGTATCCCCTTAGAAGGTAGCAATGCTGATCCTAACTCGATAAACGATTAGGAAATCAAGGCTAACTCGCCAAAAATTCAACTTCAAACTCGATAGAAAGTTTAATACCTCTAACTCGATAACAAGGACACCTAACTCGATAACAAAGATACTTAACACGAAAGAAAATTTAGTTAAACACCAAACTCGATAACCAAAGAGAATCCTAACTCGATAAGTTGTGAAGACACCTAACTCGATAACAATATTAAGCACCTAACTCGATAAGAATAGCACGTAACTCGATAGGAATTAGACACCTAACTCGATAAGAATATTAAGCACCTAACTCGAAAAAACTCAATGAAATTAGACACCTAACTCGATGGAAATTAGACACCTAACTCGATAGTAAAAAAAAACACTTAACTCGATGGAAATTAGACACCTAACTCGATAAGAAATTAAGCACCTAACTCGAAAAAACCACGATGAACAGTAACAGTATTAGTAAGAAAATCATTTAAAAACCAAGTTTTTCTACTAAATCAAACCTAAATCAACCTATATTATCCCTTGGCGAATGATACCACTTGTTAGGTCACGATTTTAATAACATAATCACATAAGAATTCTAGAGAGAGAAAGAGAGTTTAGAGAGAGAGAGTGGAAAGAACCCTTAAGAATGGAATGAAAGAAAAATGAAATTACCAAGAGAACCAACCCCTCTCAAAGGAGAGGTTACATAGTATTTATAGGTGAGGACTAGGGCAACACTCCCTTCCTCCCTATCTTGAAAATAGAAATGGGCTTAAGGCCCATGGGCTTGCTACATAAGCCTTAAGATTAAATAAACATACAAGCCTTAGCAACCTATTACAAGTAAATGACCGAGACTTGATAAGTAGTAAAACTACGTTCCCAACAGGTTGTGAAAGAGTATTTGGTTTTGTGATACATTAAATTAACGAAAATTAAGAATGAACAAACGAAAATGAGATAAATGTAACCAAAATGGGAAAACAAGCTAGGGAATGCTAAGGAATACTTAAAATTACCTAAAAAACTACGGGAAACATATTAGGGAAAACGGGGAATCCTAAAACGTAATTAAAAAACGTGAATGTTAATTAAAAATTACGCGAGTGCGCAAAATAAAACATAAATTTTGATCTACGTTAACCCTACGGACATGAAAATTATATTTTTGCGATCCTATTGATGAAAGAAAATTTAAAATATATATATATATATATATATATATATATATATATATATATATATATATATATTAGACTTTTATATTATTTATTATTAATTAAAAACTATTTTATAACTACTTAAACTAATTTAAATTATAAAAAAATAAAAGTTGAACAGTGAAAAATGTGAAAAAATTATGGAAACTTTATTTAAGAATGAGGAAGCTAAGAAAATTAAAATGGTGCCATCAGCTTATACAGATAAGCTGTAAAAAACTAATAAGTTCTCAATAAGCAAAATGAAAAAGTTAACTATAAATAAACAAAAGGTAAAGGTATTAACGGAACTGGTGCCCCAGAGCAGATGGAAGGGGGTTATGTGGTTGTGTCTGTGTGTGCTTGAGGTCCTAGGTTCGAACCCCACTTTTTGCACTTTTGCTATTTTTTTTTTCAATTTTTCTTTTACACAACTGATTACCAACAATAATAGTCAAACTTTTATGAAGAATTCTTTTGGGAAAGGCATAAATAAGCTCAGTGGAAGCTTATTTCCACCTCAGTTTCACAAAATAAGCCAAAGGAGAAGATTTCAGACTTTAAACACTAAATGAACACCAACAAGCTAATCAATAAGGTACAATAAGCTATGAATCTATGATATACACTTGAAACAATTATGAATAGAAAGATAAGCAAAGTGAAACTGCTAAAAAGAACAAATAAGCTATATCCCAAAACTTCCAAACCAAACAGGCTCTAACTAACAATTTCAAGCTACAAATAAGCTAGGGGCAAAAACTCTTAGGCTCAAATTGAACTTGGATCCAACAAGACAGCTAGGTGAGCTATCAGTAGAACCCAATATCACCCAGTGGGGCCCACTTGTGCAGCCTGTGGGTCCCTAGGAACTTGGGCAGGCCAGACAAGTAAGTTGGTGCAGGGGAGGTATAATGGCCTGCAGGCCACTTTGATCAATCAACAAGCTACTTAAAAAAATTCTAAAAATAAGCTTTTAGTGGGCCTACAAAGTTTAGCTGGAAAACTACAACATGTAAAAATAGCAAGGCCTGAATCTAAACACTAAAATCAAAACAATTCATGCCATTTTTGGTTTTTCTGCACACAAGTAATTTTGACTTTTTTTAATAAACTTGGAATTTTGACTATTGTGAACTTCTGATGGATCTTACAAGCTAAGAAACATGTAATAACTATGATAAAGCTAATCTAAGCTAGGGCTTCAATTTATAAGCTAATATGAGGGTTTGTGAAACTCAAATCCACACAGTGCACAGTTAAGGAGCAAAATATGGATCTTTGACTTTGTTCCAAACAAACCTTGGATTTTATGTTTTATCTACTCTATTAGAACCTAGTATGAAGTGTTTAAACCATGTACCAATCCTAAACCTAGTTGGAACCCACAATTGCAGGTTAAGCCAAACACCCTATATGTTGACTGTTTCAAAGGGATTACAAGGCAATTCACTAATTTACTACACAAAGTAGATTAATTATGCTAACTCAAACTTAAATAAACAGAAATCAACAACTAAAGTAGCAAAGACCAACTAATTTAAATTATGATCAATAGATTTGGCAAGACCTACTTGACATTCAAGGCTGTGAAGAATCTGAGAATCAAGAACCATTCAGAACACCTATATGTCTCCCATGAGACTTTAAACCAAACTCCATCATCTCTGCAACTGCTTCTACACCTTCTTTCTTCATTTTTTTATTTTTATTTATTTATTTATTTATTTATTTATTTTTAATCTTCTTTGTGAGTTTCTGTTTTCTTTTCTTTTCTTCAAATTTTCTTTTCTTTTGATTCAACCAACATAAACAAGCTGAAAATAACACTCTGAGATCAAATAAAGAACAATTTAAGGAAATATAAATAACTTTGGAATTTTGAATAAAAATACGAAATTGCATAAACTTGAATAATATTTTAATTGAACTTGAAATTTGGAATTACAAATGTAAACTAAGTTGAAAAACAGAAAACTACTAAGAAAAGGATGCCCCTATGGCTTACAATGTAAGTCCTATTTATACTAAAACATGAGGTAGGTGGGAAATACACTCCTTGTGCTTCCTTATCTGAAATTAGGGTTTCACAACACCCTCTTGAACCTTGTGATCAAATCCCAGCTGTACAATTGCTCTGAAATCAATCCTAGCCCTACACCCATTTTTGGCGCCAAAACAGATTATGAGTGGATTGGTGAGGTGGAAGTGTTAGGTAGGGTTTTGTGAGGAGGGGGAAGATATGAGTGGGATGGGGAAATGGAGTGGGGGGCTTTTGAGGTGGGAGGTTGAGTGTTGCAATGGTGTGGTGGTGATGGTGGTGTACATACAGGGTATAACGAGGAAGAGGGTAAAGGGTTGTGTTTGACTGAGTTTGACCATGTTTGACCATTTGACCCTTGTTTTAATAATACGGGGTGTTGACTGGACCAAGGCTTGTGTTGACTTGGGCTAGGTTTGGGCTTTGGGGTTTAAGTGGATTAAGTGTATATTAAGTTTAGGTTTAGGTAATTTAGCCCAAGGACTTATGTTGTAATTTCTGCATTCCTAAGGGACTAAATCTGCCAATCAGCCAAAGTATCACCAAGGGTTAAATTTTCCAAGTTATGAATTCCCAAGGTTAATATGATCATTTTTCTTCAAAGTGTAATTCTCGGGGGCCATTATCTACAACTTTGCAAACTTGATGGACTAAAATTGCCAAACTTTGAAACTTTCATCCCAGGGACTCAAAATGTCATTTGATGATTCATGGTGAACTTTGTTGACTTTTCTTCATAAAATTCTCTCCAGGGACCATTTCTAATAATCTTTAAAAGTACAGGGACCGATTTTGCCAAATGTGAAATTCTAGGGACTAAACTCATACACTTTTGAAATTTTTAACCCAAAGACCATTTTTGATGATTTTTAAAGAACTTGGGTTGACTTTTCTTTCAAAGCAAATGCTTAGAGACTAGTTTTGACAACTTTTGAAAGTTGGGGGACTGAAACTGCCAATTATGCAAATTTTGTTCGTTTATCGTTTGTTTTCAATCATTTTGCATCTGAAACATATAAAACACGATCTTTGGGATATTTTCTGTATTTTGATGCGTTTTTTAGTATTTTTAAACGTTTTTGCAGTTCAGATTTGACTAAAAATGATGAGTATTTACACACTCATCAGGCACCCTTAGTGGCCAAACCACCTGTTGGGTTTTGGATTCTGTTGCTACAGAGTCAAACTGCTGCTAAGATGAAACTGCTGCTAAGGTTAATGATTCTGCTGCTATACATTCAAAGTGCTGTTATGGGAAAGTACTGCTGTTGAATCTACTGCTGAAGAGATATGCATGTACACGAGTGGATAATTATAGAATAGATTGTGTATATATTTTATACGTCTAGAATATTCTTATTGATTGGGGCTAAACCGTCAGATATTATTGACCAAGGTCAATAAGTCAAAAACAGCTCAGTTCCAATTCTCTGTGGATAGTATAGTGTTTCCCCGGGTCGTTATGTCCCAGCGAGATTGCAATGGTGCTTTGGAAAACGTTTTAGGAATGAGTGGCACAGAGGACAGTAGCCAAAGATGATTGAGAACTGATTATGCTACTGATTATTTAGAATTTGAACAACTTGGAATGATATTAACAATAACAGATATACAGACATAAGCACAAATTCACAACTTGAAATTAGATTACAGACAGAGAAAAGTGGGATTTAAACAATTTAAAACTACAGGGGATGCAAGTGAAACTTTTTTCAAACTTAAAAATAAAAGAAAGTTTAAAATGAAAATGAAATTATTTATTTGGTTATTTTAATATTTAAATACTAATTAATTAATAAAAACTATTTAAAAAGTGATTTAAATCTAATTTATATTAAACTAAAAATGATAAAGACTACAAATTAAACTAAAAACTTGCAAAAATATTTTCTAAACCTCTAATTGAACTTGAAGAAAGTATAAAAATTAAAAAGAAATGTTTTTGTCTTTTTGTGGGTTTTTTATTAATTAAATACTAATTATATTAATTATACTAATTAAACTATTTTAAATTACTAAAAATACTAAAATGACTTAGAAAATTATAGAAAAATTTATTAAACTAATTAACCATCACAGGAATCCTAGAAAATTATAAAAAGTTTCTAAAAATTATATTTAGACTATTTTACTAATTATTTACTTATTAATTAATTAAAACCTAATTTAACTAATTTAAATAAGAAAATTAGAAAATGAACAGTAGAATTTAAGAAACTATTATGTCTTAAATGATTTATGAAACCTAGGAAAAATATAAAAACCTACTGTTGTTAATTAGAATTTGAGAAAACAATTTAATTACTAATATTACCTAATTAATTAATTAAACTATTTTTAATTCTAATAATTATCAAACTAAAAGAGAAAAATCTAAGAAAATTATTGAAAATACTTTAAGGTGACAGGAAATTAAGAAAATTATAAAAATGATGGATTGCTTATTAATAAGCTAAAAAGAAAAATTAAAAAGATAAAATCTATTAAATAGAAGCTATCACTAATTTTAAATTTGGTTTTTTGTTGGTTTTTCTTTTTGACAGATGAAAATAAGTTAAAAATAAGAACTTTTTACAAAGACACTTTTACAATAGCTTAAAAATAAGTTGAGTGCACCCCCTTGTTTCAAAACAGTGTACAAATTAGCTTAATATTGGATTTTACAAGTGAAATAAGCTAAACACTGATCACAGAGAGCAAAATAAGCTATAACCAACTTAAGTGAACTAGAAATAAGCTAAAACAAGCAAAAGATCTGAATAATAAGCTAATACAAGCAAATAAGCTATAATCAACAACCTAGAACACATGTAGTCCCAAGAGGGCAACTGCAGGCCTATGTGGGTCCCACAAAAAAGCACAAGGGTCCAAAATGAAAGTTGTTCCTAAAAGATGGTCTGGTAAGCTATACAATAAGCCAATAAGCAGGGCTTGTGGCTCACTAATGAACTTTTGGTAGGCTTGTCAACTTTGGTACCAACACTGAGTACTCAGTGTACTCAGTGTGATGTGGGTAGCTTGTGGTGACAAGCAGGCTAGGGGCAAAGGGTTCTAAAGCCACAATAAGCACTGGAATAGTGAGATGGGCTCGCAAACTCCTTAAAATGCCAAAGGTCAGGGTCTAAAGCTCACAGATAAGCTCTTGGTGAGCTTATGAAATCAAGCTCACACCCCTGGAGCAGGGGAGGTTACAGACCAACTAGTCAACTTTGAGACCAAATTCAAGTGAGCAAATGAGTTACAAACTAGATTTTTCTTTTTGAAATGTGTTAACAAGCAACAAAATAACTAAAAACAACAATTATTTTGGATTTCCAATCTGAATTAAACACTGTGGATGCTTAAGAAACTCTGACCATTTTTGACAGATAAGAAATTTTGACTTTTGAAGAATCACTAAGATTTGACTTTGGTGGATTTTGATCCTTTCTAACTAACTGATCTTGATATAATAAGGTGTAATAAAACTTATTTAAGCTATTCTAACTACTTATGAGGTGATCATGAGGGTTTTGGACTCAAAATTCTTGACAGACAACAATCTAGGCCAAATCAAAGGTACTTTTGACTTTTTTTACAAACTACCACTAGGTTTTATGGTTTACTTAGCCTATTAGAACCTATTGTACTATGTGAGAACAGGAAACAACAAACAAAACTACCAAATACACCCCTAACTCAGCAATTCCAAACAATCCCTTATGTGGACTAGTTTAATGATTTTCAAGGTTTTTTACTGATTTAAGGTGTGATACAGATCTACTTTACTCTAATATGATGTAATTAACTTCTAGATGCTAAGAAACACAGTTAAATACAACAAAAACCATAGAACACATATTATGCTAATTTAAGTAATAACAATGAATTATAAGCAACTATGAATCCTGATTAACAAATACTACTTATCAATCAATATTATCACTACTGAACACAAATCTAACCCAGAAACACAGGAAATTAAACTATTAAGCAGTGTTATAAAGGAATGCTAAAATGAAAATGTGAGCTTACAAGGTGCATTCCATGCCTGTACCAAGAATAGGACCCAAGAACCACACCTAAAGGCTTCCACAAGCCACTAAACCCATGGCCATCCAAGATTTACCATGCTCCAGCAATCTACCATCTTCAACCTGTAACTTTTTGATTTTTCTTTATTTTTCTGATTTTTTTTTATTTTTCTTGTTTTAGGATTCTACTGACTTTTAATAGTTTCTAAAAGCTTTAATGAGCTTATGGGAGCTTAAGTGATCCTAGAAGTCCATAACATAAACATAAACAACAACAGAGCTTAATGGGAGATTTTGAAAAAAAATGAAAACTGTATAAACTTAGCAGAGATATTGAAACTTGAACTTTATTACTTAAAATAGTTGAGATTACATCTAATTTGACTATTACAATGCTTAGAAGCTTTTAATTTAACTAAAACACCATACTACAACTTATACGATTTAAAAAAACAAAAACATGGACTACTCTTTTCTTCTTGCTTCTCTTCTATTTATAGCTGCGGATTAGGATTCCTTGGACCCTTCTGAGAAAATCCCATCCAATCTTAACCCTTGAATCTCTCTGATTTGATCCTGACCCTCCACGTATTTTTGGCGGGAAAATTGGGGTGAGTGAAATTGCTTAAATAATGCAACAGGGGGTGGCATTAATTGTGGGTGTCTTGTTAGGTGATAGTGGTTTTGGGCGGTAGATTGTGATGGTGGGTTTAGGTGATGGATTTGCAGGGCAAGTGGAGAGGTGGGGAGGGAAAGAGAGGAAGGGGTGGCTTGTTTGACCGGTTTGACCGAGGGTCAAACGTTGACCCTGGTTATATTAAACGGGGTGTGGGTGGGCTTTGGTTGTTTGGGCCCGAATAAAGGTAGGCTTGGGGAAGGGTGTTATATGGATTGGACTTGGTGTTTAGGATTATTAATATTCAGGGTCCGGTTTGGTTGTAACTTTGCACAAGGACCAATATTGTACTTTGCCGAAAGTTAAGGGGCTGGATTTGGCATCTTTCCAAAGTACCCCATCGGGATAAAACTTGCCAATCCTGAATAGTAGAAGGACTTTTTTTGATAATTTCCATTTTTAATGTCCAGGGACAATTTCTGCCAATTTTCCAAACTTCAGGGACCCAGTCTGTAATTTCACCAAACTTTTGCAACCAAGGACCATTCCTGTCATAAATGAGAAGTACAAGGACAAAATTTGTTTTTCTCAAAGTTTTAATATCCCAGGGACCATTTTTGTCAATTTTCAAAGTTCAGGGACTAAACTTGCAATTTTGTGAAACTTTGTACCAAAGGACTAATTATGTAACTTTGTGATTTAAAAAGGACCTTTGGTGACATTTTCAAGTTTTTAGAATAGCTAGGGACTAGATTTGACAAATTTTGAAAGATGAGGGACTGAAACTGCCAATTATGCAAACTTTGTTCATTTTTCATCTGTTTTTGATTATTTTGCATCTGAAACATATAAAACACCTTCCTGGGATATTTTCATTATTTTGATGCAATTATGAGTGTTTTTTAGATGTTTTTGCAGCTCAGAATAGGTAAAAATGATGAGTGTTTGAGCACTCATCAATCCCCCACACTAAAACATTGCTAGTCCCTAGCAATCTTTTGAGAAAAACTTAATGGATTTGAAACTCTTTACCAAAAGCCATCACTTCTGGAGTAGCCAAATGTATCTGTTCAAGTAAGAACTATGGTCCACCTGATAACCATGTGATTTTGAGCAAACCACCAGCTGTCAACGGATTTGATTAGTCTTTACCAAGAGCCGTTTGCTCCTGGACTAGCCAACTCTTGATGGACAAAGTCAACACCTTGGTGAGTGATGAGGCGAAAAATGAAACACTTTTAGGGGGTCATTTAAGCCCGGAATCGAATTTATTTGATCAAATATTGCCCTAAATCGTTCCTTTTGTGATTTTAGGTACTTTGGGAGAGAAATCTGGAAAAGGAAGCAATTCGGACGTTTTTGGAGCATAAAAGTGAAGAAAACGCCAAAGTCTTAATTTTCCTTGCTGGGAACAGTAGGTGACGGCGTCAAAAAGAAAATCTTGACGGCGTCAAGAGTAATTTTCATGACGGCCCAGTACAGAATTGACGGCGTCACAAGGTAGGACGTCAAGAGGAAAATGCATGACGACCTGGAAACACATAAAACTTGACGGCGTCAGATCTGGATCAAGGCAGTCCGAGGAGTATTTTGGCAGCGAGATGACGGCGTCACAAATTTTGTCTTGACGCCGTCAGACCCTATTTCCTATATATAGTTTTCTAATTTTCACATTAAAAAAGGAGAGAAGTTTTAGAGAAACCCTAAGTACGAACTTGGTACGAATTTTACTGGTTTCTCAAGGGTTCTTAGCCCTTGATCCCTTTCATGTGTAATTGAGATAAGTATTCTTTTAATTCAATCAATATGTCTATGTGTTGGTTGTCTATATCTTGTTCTTGTCTTAATTCCATCATGTTAGGCTGGATCTATCTTGTGTTTACTTGGATCTAATGAAACCTAGATGTTAATTATGTGTTGATTGCTTGTTTATGGTTGTATTGGATGAATGAATTCTATGTTAGGCTTAAGAAAACTGGCAGATCTCCAAATGGTAACATGCTTGAACGTCTTAGGAAACATGAACTGACGTACACTAGCTTTTATTGATTGTATTTAATGCATGAGTAAATTCTAATGATCCCATGTTAGGAGCTTTTTAGCCGGCTCGACATAGGAGTGAAGTAGGCACTCATAGGATTGGGGAATTAAGTACGCCACCCCATGAATGGTATTAAGGAATACAATCTGTCATCCACGCAACTATAACAAGTAATTAGCGTGTAAAAGATATCTAGGGAGTAATGAAATCTAAGTAAACACAATTTTCTCCACTTATTGCTCACAACCTTAGTTTAATTTAGCTTATTTTCATTTTTTTAGTATTTTATTTTGATTGCATCTTTAGTATTGGGTTAGTTGACTAGCAACTAATTTCGCCCAAATCCTTCAAACCCGAGATTTTTACTTGCTTTCTAAAAAATATAAAAAAATACAAAAATAATCATCTCTCATCTTTAGAACTAGTATTAAGGTTTTCTAATCCTAGCGACACTATTCCTAGCTGAACGATCAATCCCCCGGTACTTGTCACTATATTATACTACAACGATCAGGTACACTGCCTGGTGGGGGTTGTAAGCTTCTCAAGATCCCTTGAGAGGTAAAGCCTGGTGCGATTCCCACGTATCAAGTTTTTGGCGCCGCAGCCCGGGGAATAGTTATTGTCTAGGTTAGAATCTCTTTTTATTATGTCTACTTGCTAGATTCCTTTCTAGTGAGAGTTTGTTTTTATTTTTTGTAGGTTTTCTTTAGTCTATCTTATTTCTTTGTGTTTTTGTTCGTAACTCTTCACCACCCGACATCATGGACGATGGGAACATCCTTGAACCCGTCATCCCACCACAACAAAACCCACCACTAGAACCTCTTAGGCCCTGAACCTTAGGAGAATATTCCCGACCTAGACACCAAGGCTACCGAAACACCATTGAGCTCACCGGAGCCAATGTGACTCCCTTACGAATCCGACACCATCCGGTTAGTGCAAAGCGGATGTGCATTCCATGGACTTCGTTCCGAAGATCCAAATCAACATCTTAAGGACTTCCTTAAAATCGTAGATTCCATAGACCTAGATGTTGACACTAGAGAGACAACCCGATTACGCCTATTCCAATTCTCTCTACGGGATCAAGCTTGTCAATGGCTTGAGCGTTTACCCGCGGGATCCATCACCACATGAGATAATCTCACCAATCGCTTCCTCACTCAATTTTTCCCACCGGGGAAGACTGCAATGCTTAGAAATGACATTTTGATGTTTGAACAACATCAGGGTGAAACTTTCTATGAAGCATGGGCTCGTTTTAAGGATCTCCTCCATAAGGTCCCTCATCATGGTATAAACCTTTGGTTATTAGTCCAGATTTTCTACGACCATGTTGACTATCACACTAAGCGCACAATCAATAGGGCCGCGGGAGGTAAACTGCGTGATAAGAACGCCGAGGAGTCCTGGGCGATTATCGAGGAGCTCGCCGCTGATAATCATGAGATGTGGGAGTTCAATCATACAATAAAAGCGGCCATCAATGCAGTCTCAACATCTGAAGGAACCACCGAAATCCCCGATGAACTCCTATGCAAACTCGAGGCAAAAGTTGACTATTTTGAGGAAAGGCAAAGGAGACCTTTAAGTCCTAGACGGGCTACTGTCAATTCTGTCTCGAAACCAACCACGGCACCATTATCTGAGTCACCCTCTAGAGAAAATGTCGAGACTTTTCAGAACTATGCCTCACCTTGTTCCCCTCCCAAGGAGCTTAACTCGGAGTTTGAAGCTAGGATGAGAGAATATATGGCGACTCACTCAGATCGGCTTGCTAGGTTCGAGGAAGCAGTCTATAAGCAAAAAGAGGAGATGCAGGAGAAAATGAATGAGATGATGAGTCTATTAGAGGAGTATGCCAATCAGAGAACCCCTGAAAGAATGCTACTAAGGAAAGAAAGTGCCACTCCCACTACCCAATTTGTTAATTCCATCACAATTGTCCACAAGGATAACGAGAAGGTAGAAGCCTCTGCTAAACAGACCTTAGAGAAACCACCAAAATCCCAACCCTTGAGTCACTACCTGAAACATGATATAAATGAAAACACCATAACAAATTGGATTAAGGGTGATGGGCGTAACCAACCTTCCAAACAGGGTTCGGAGAAAGAGGAAAAGGCAAAAGATGAGTATGATACGTTACCTGGGGTATCAGTATTCGAAAAGCTGTTGGTATAAAAAGTGGCTACTAAGCAGATAGCATGTGGGAACTTTGAGATACCAACTAGCATCGGGGACTTGAAATATCTTAGTGCTTTTGCCGACCAAGGATCGGAAGTAAATCTTATGCCCCTAACTATTTACATCCAATTGACATCAAAAATGCCAGCCCTTACTCGTGTTAGGTTGTCCCTCACTGGACACTCGTACGTATACCCCCTAGGAATCGCAGAAGATGAATTAGTTAATGTCGCAGGGTTCATGTACCCCGTTGATTTTATGATCATCGATGATAAAGGAGATGCATGCATGCCAATAATCCTTGGGGCACCATTCCTCGCCACCGCTAGGGCTGTCATTAAGTATGAAGGTAGGAAAATTGAGCTCAAATCTGGAAAAAGAAAGATTAGCTTCCCCATGACTCCGCGAAGTGGGCATGAGAGTTTGAGTTGGAGAAAGATCAAAAACAACATTGACACGACACCCATTCGTGTTCAGAATAAAATTCTTGCATGGGAGGCAAGAATCAAAAGCTATAAGGAGGCTAAATATGAAAGAAGCAAAAGCAATAAGGTTCAGGTCGAATTCGAACATACTCAACCCGCAGAAAATCATGTACCATTTGAGGAAGGGAACTTGGTACTCTTGAGACACTTGGAAACAAAGATACCACCCGATAAACCAAGTCCTTGGTGGTATGGGCCTTTTACAATTGAAGGCTTGAGCCAAGATGGGATGGCTAACTTGAGAACTGAAGTAGGCGGAATGCTGATTGCAAGTATCGATAGGTTAAGGCACTACCACCATGACAGTAATAATCACAACTACATGGGGTATATCATTTCAAGGGATGAGGCCACGTAGTAACCCATGACCTTGAGTCTAGCTACAAGACTTGTAAATAAAGAAAAGCGCTTCTTGGGAGGCAACCCAAGTTTTGTGTGATTTTATTTTTGTTCGTTTGATTTTTGCTTCCGTGTGCATGCTTTGTTTTTATTTTGGTAGATCATGTTTCTAAACTAAATAGTAGAAATACTTTACTTTGTTGTTTTAGCCTAGCCTTAACTCCACCTAAAAGTATTTTTGCAAAAGATAAGTGTAAGGGGAAACCCCAAACATGTTTTTAAGAAACAAATCGATCATGATTCTCCACAATATTAAATGAACATGTATATTCGTATTTGTTAGAGTCAAATGCTTGTATTGAGTCATAATAAAGTTTTGCAGAATTTTCCAGGAAGTAGGACCAAGTTCTTCCAGAAATTTTCCGGAAACTTAACATAAGAATTTCTGCAGGTCACTTCTGACGGCGTCAAGAGTTAACTCTTGACAGCGTCACGTGTAAAAATCTGGAAATTTTACTAGTTTTGTTTTTCTAACGGAGTCTTATGGTTTTTATGAATTATTAAGTTTTATAATCTCCAGGAAATCTGCAAACTTCAATCCACAAGCATTATATCTTATTTTGTTTTCTAGGATTTAGTAACTTATATAGGATGCCGCTGATTTTACGCGAGGTTGTCTTGTCTATTTTCTCAGGATTTACAGGTTATGTATGACAAGAAGATGATTTATATTCTGGAAGGGAAACTTTGATTGTTCATTTTCTTGGAGGAAGATTTAACCTGGTCACCTTATTATCCATACCGAGCGAATCAGGGGAGTATTTGATTTCATTCCTTTTACTTTTTTCACTTTTACATTCTTTACTTGAACATTGGGGACAATGTTCATCTTAAGTGTAAGGGGAGGGTAAAAAGATGATACCTTACATATGCACTTTCGCTTGAGTTTGTTTTGTCTAATGGTAGATGTGTAATAAAACTATGAGAAATACTTGTTAGTGTAATTTTAGCGCCAAATTTAAAATTTTTTACAACATTTAGGAGTGAAACTTTAGCCATAGCAAGCGTCTCATGGATAGGAGATTGTATGACTAGCACATAACCGTATATTCAGAAAAATTTTCCACCCAAATATGTGAGGTTCGCCTTTAGATTTGATAGGAAAAGCATTTACTATTAGTGCTTATGAGTGTACCGGTAGCATTTAGATTCTAGAACTTACGTTAGTGATGCATCCCGAGACCGCTAGTGAGACTACATCCGTGTAGTAGGATTTACTACATGATAAGAGGCATTAGGATCACCCTTGTGTTAAACCCGTATCATGATTACTTGACCATTTAAGTCATATTACTTGGCTAGTTAAGTCAACTAATTTTTTCCCACACCCTTAGCGTTGTACTCATTTTTAGTACACGAAACCCCTAGTACACCCCTCCGAGCCTATCCTTTCGTTTCTAACTTTAAGCATTTTACTTAAAGGAAGAATTTGTTACACCCCACTTAAATGTACAACCAAATCGCCTTAGCCTTCCGTGTATGTGCTCATCTTTAGTGCATTATTGTTATTTGTTAAACCCTAAGTTAACTATCTAATTGATTACATAGTTGCTAAGTCGAGTCATATCCTTGTACATATTGTTTTGGGACGATTGGGACTCATGGGTAAAGTACTTATTTTATGGAATAATGGGGAAGAACATCAATTATTACCCCCATATGTGCGTTAATCTTAAAAGTACTCCAAGTGTTTTGATTTTCTTAATTCGAGTCATTAGATTAGTTTATTGTAAAGTATATAAAGATTCAAGTGTAAGGGAAATGTTCATTCCCTATGATGTATTATTTTGGATGGTAGGGTAAGAGTGTATGCAAAAAAGATAAAATAAAATAAAATAAAATAAAAAATCGAAAAAAAAATCAAGAAAAAGAAAAAAAAGAGAAAAAGAAAAGAGAAAAAAACATACGGACTACCATCCCTTTTTATTCTATGTTCATTTTATGTTTTTGTTATTTTTTCATTTATTAGCTTAAGTCGAGTCTAGTCTTGGCTTAGCAACGCCACATTGTACATGTAATTAACCAAGATTGTTAACTCGCCACCAGTAAAACTTCCTTTATCCAACAAAACCGTGTATTTCATATCCCTACACCTAACATTACAATCCTTTAAAAGACCTCTTTGATAGTTTATCCTAGGGGGTGGAGGCTTGATCCTTTCCCAAGCCTATGGTAATCTATTTTGCTATGACAGGTAGTGAGAGATATCTTCCGTTTCCATATTGTAATTTATACTTTATTACACCCGAGAGATGTGAGTATCTAAACACTATTTGTAAGGTGCTAGTGTATGACCTCCGTGCTTGTCTATTGGTCTTTAGTGGAACGATTATTTGTTGTAATTACTTTTATATTAGTGTTAAATGACCCCTAACTTGTATTTTGAGTAGAATAAAAGCGCATTTGCTTGAGGACAAGCAAATCTCAAGTGTAAGGGTATATGATGAGGCGAAAAATGAACCACTTTTAGGGGGTCATTTAAGCCCGGAATTGAATTTATTTGATCAAATATTGCCCTAAATCGTTCCTTTTGTGATTTTAGGTAATTTGGGAGAGAAATCTGGAAAAGGAAGCAATTCGGACGTATTTGGAGCATAAAAGTGAAAAAAACGCCAAAGTCTTAATTTTCCTTGCTGGGAACAGTAGGTGACGGCGTCAACAGTAATTTTCATGACGGCCCAGTACAGAATTGACGGCGTCACAAGGTAAGGCGTCAAGAGGAAAATGCATGACGGCCTGGAAACACATAACACTTGACGGCGTCAGATCAGGATCAAGGCAGTCCGAGGAGTATTTTGGCAGCGAGATGACGGCGTCACAAATTTTGTCTTGATGCCGTCAGACCCTATTTCCTATATATAGTTTTCTAATTTTCACATTAAAAAAGGAGAGAAGTTTTGGAGAAACCCTAAGTACGAACTTGGTACGAATTTTACAGGTTTTTCAAGGGTTCTTAGCCCTTGATCCCTTTCATGTGTAATTGAGATAAGTATTCTTTTAATTCAATCAATATGTCTATGTGTTGGTTGTCTATATCTTGTTCTTGTCTTAATTCCATCATGTTAGGCTAGATCTATCTTGTGTTTGCTTGGATCTAATGAAACCTAGATGTTAATTATGTGTTGATTGCTTGTTTATGGTTGTATTGGATGAATGAATTCGATGTTAGGCTTAAGAAAACTGGCAGATCTCCAAATGGTAACATACTTGAACGTCTTAGGAAACGTGAACTGACGTGCACTAGGTTTTATTGATTGTATTTAATGCATGAGTAAATTCGAATGATCCCATGTTAGGAGCTTCTTAGCCGGCTCGACATAGGAGTGAAGTAGGCACTCATAGGATTGGGGAATTAAGTGCGCCACCCCATGAATGGTATTAAGGAATACAATCCGTCATTCACGCAACTATAACAAGTAATTAACGTGTAAAAGATATCTAGGGAGTAATGAAATCTAAGTAAACATAATTTTCTCCACTTATTGCTCACAACCTTAGTTTAATTTAGTTTATTTTCATTTTTTTAGTATTTTGTTTTGATTGCATCTTTAGTATTGGGTTAGCTGACTAGCAACTAATTCCGCCCAAATCCTTCAAACCCGAGATTTTTACTTGCTTTCTAAAAAATATAAAAAAATACAAAAATAATCATCTCTCATCTTTAGAACTAGTATTAAGGTTTTCTAATCCTAGCGACACTATTCCTAGCTGAACGATCAATCCCCCGGTACTTGTCACTATACTATACTACAACGATCAGGTACACTGCCTGGTGGGGGTTGTAAGCTTCTCAAGATCCCTTGAGAGGTAAAGCCTGGTGTGATTCCCACGTATCAGTGAGCTGATTACCAATTATGGTTTTTTCACTGCCTTTACCACAAGCCATAATCTTGCGGGCTAGCCAACTCATTCACTTTTTTGGATATGGCGAGTTGATTTACCACACAATTTTGGGCAAATTGCAAGCCATCAACGGATTTGAGATATCTTTACCAAGAGCCGTTTGCTCCTGGATTAGCCAATCCTTTTGTTGTTTTAGACATGGCGGACTGATAACTATAAAAATTTTGAAATAAAGTGAAAAATTTTTGAAAAATTTGGGCCAAAATGGGCGTACTTAGAAAGTATTTTGTGATAAAATTCGCTAGAATTTCCCCCCCCCCCCCACACTTAGAATTGAATATTGTCCTCAATATTCAAAGTCCCGGCTATTATGCCGACTCTTTGAACGGAAAAGGTAATATTCTAAGCTAACTGTGGAAATATCATTTTGATTTTTCACTTTATTTATATGTACATATAAACACATTTCATTTTTTTTTTTTTACTGAAACTTGTATACATATTTACTTTGCAACAGGTGGGGGACGGCCACTCCCCCAAACTAGAGTGTTAGAAAGTAGAAAGAAGTCAGAGATATGGGTGAAAACCCATATTTTGCTAATTTTTGTTCACCGAGTCACTAGCTTGACTCGATCCCCGAATTCATTGGTCCATGGGAAAAGTTTGGAGATCCGGGACAACCATGGATGGTATGTCTAATGAGTGCTCAAACACTCATCATTTTTGGTAAAATCTGAACTGCAAAACATACAAAAACACTCACAAATGCATCAAAATACTGAAAATAATTCAAAATTGTGTTTTATATGTTTTAAATGCAAATAGAGTAAAAACAAATGAAAAACGTACAAAGTTTGCATAATTGGCAGTTTCAGTCCCCAAACTTTCAAAAATTGGAAAAAATAGTCCCTGAGCACATATTTTAAAAGAAAAATCACCAAAGGTCCTTTTGAAATCATAAATTGTCATATTTAGTCCTTTGGTGAAAAATCTCAAAAGTTTTGGAAAATTACAAGTTCAGTCCCTGTACTTTCAGATTTTGGCAGAGTTGGTCCCTGGTGGGATATTTTTGAAAGAAAAATCAATTTTGGTCCTTGTGTTAATAATCTTTGGCAGGAATGATCCTTGGGTGGCAAGTTTAGTGAAATTACATGTTTGATCCCTGGAGTTTGGAAATTTACAAAAATGGTCCCTAGGTGTTTATTCGTGAAAAATTACATTTTGTGTCCTTGGGTTATTGAAGTTGGAAAGTTTCACCCTTGTGATAACTTTGGGAATGTGTCACTTTCAGCCCCTCAAAAATCAGAAATTACATGAATGGTCCTTGTGAATTATTTGCCTAACCAAATGGACCCTTGTTGTTTTTAGTCCAAATCCAACCAATACAAATCCTACCCAATCCCTGATCCACCCCAGCCTACCTTATATCACCACACCCTCACCAAAGCCCACTCCCAGCCTAACAACAAAATTACTACTCCCCCGTTTTTAATATTAAACTAGTCAACACCTCTTTTGACCTCCCCACCTTCCCCTAGCCTGCCAAAACCTGCAACACAAATACCATCATCACCATTTCACCACTATCCTCTGCCACACTCTAATCCCACACTCCACGTATCCACTTTCCACCACTAACATCCAAAACCTCCCCCCTGCCAAGAGCAAAAAGCCAAAGTACTTGTATCTATTTTTCCCGCCAAAAGCAATTGAACGGCCAGGATCAAATTTGCTCATCCAATGGTTGAAAAGTGAAGTGGTATTGTACCAGAGATGCTTTTTGAAGCTGATAAGTAGAAGAAGAAAGAGAAAGAAAGGCTAGCTAGTGGAGTTGTAGTTTAGCTAAGTCATTTTTAGTATAACTTAAATTCCAGTTGTAAAACTTAGATATAAAATTGTAATTGCAAGTGTTTAAATGTATTTTTAAGCTATCTAAATAAATAGTTTCAGTTCCTTTATTCTATTTCAGTTTATGCTTAAATTCTTAAAAATCTCCATTTCACTTCTAGATTGTTAAAAGTTGTTAATCTCTGTTTCATTGGACTCACTCAAGCTTATTTATAAGTTTCTTACATATTAGGAAGCATAAATACTCAGTTTATTTAAGAAATCAAAAATCCCTCAAAAATTCAAGAAAGTCAATAATAGTCAAACAGGTGGAACTGGGTGATGAAGCTGAGCAAGGAGGTATGGCATTTGGTTTAGAGCTCAGGGGAGCACATAGGATATGATCTTTGATTCCTTGGTTTTTAATTTACTCATGCTTTTGGAGGACAAGTAAGAATTAGTGTACTGATTTTGTTGAAATCTTGTGATAAACATTATTTGTTGTTGTTTATTGTCTGAATTTGTTGAATTAGGTTCTGCTTAGCTTAGTGTAGGTGTAGTAGTCTAATTTTATTGTTTGTTTTGCTATTTCCTTTGAAATACTTAAAATCAGCTTAGTAGGGGTGTTTGGAACTGCTTGCATAGCTGAGCTGTGGTTGTTTAAAGTTGAAGTTTACTTATTAGTCATAACACTTAGGTTATAGTAAGCTCACTTTAGGAGTTATTCTAGTGTGTTTCATAGAGAAAGTCAAAAGTGTATGCAAATCTCCTCAAGAGCCTACCTGTTGTGGATCATGGATAGCAAAGCTTTGAATTCAATTCAGAACTAGTTAGGGTTGCCCAGTTTCACTTCATTTAGGGTTAAGATAACATACTAAACCATTAGGGTCTAGCAGAATCTAACCTAAGTCAATTTGGATGAGATTTGCAAAAGTTAAAGTTCAAAGATTTCAGAAAATCCAAAATTTCAAAGAATTATCATGAATTTTATGTGAGGTTTTAAGTTTTGAAATTTATTGAGTGTGAAGTATCCCAGATCATCTCTAGAATCCCATAGGTGCCCTAATTTTGTGAATTTTCTTATGGGCCCTACACTTGCCCAAACAGGCCTGCAGGGAGAGATGCATGCCCTGCACCTAGCTAAGCCGTTTTGACCCATTTTTTCCTACCCCATATCTTGATTATTACTTGGACTTAGTACTTGGTTTTTGGTGTTCTGAATAGCTGGTTAGGTCAATATACTAGATTCATGGGTTGCCTTGCCTTAACTGCTTGCTACATGACTAGTTTTGCCCTCAAACTTCCCCCTTCACCCACTGTTCATGTTAGTCCACTCAGTTTTACCAAGGTTGTTTGATTCTATGCCATGCTTGTTTAAGCTTGTTAGTTTGTTGTTTTCAGCTTGATTGTGTTAGTATAAGCTTGTATCAGTTTTTGTTTTTCTTGTTAAAGGCTTGTGTGGTAATTCGTTTAAGTTTCTAATTTCAAGAACTTACATTAGTGTCAAACTAATACCTGTAGATCAAATAAGCTCATCCTGAGCTTATTACAGCTTTTATATAAATCTCATTTCATAAAAAGTGTTTCTTTTAAGCCGATATAAGTTTCTGCCAAAAGAAAAATAAAAAAAAAATGGTTTAGGAATTTGGCAAAAAGTGGGACTCGAACCCTGGACCTCTTGGTCACAACAGACATAACATTCAACACCCACACCAACTCGCCCTTGGGACTTTTCTTATTTGGTTTCCTTAATTAAATGCTTTATAGTAGTGTTTCCCTTTAATTCCTTATTAGCTTATTTATCTGTTATAGCTTTTATCAGCTTATTTAGGATAGCTTTTTCCAAATCAGAATTTTTATTGAGTTTGAACTAGTGTCAAATAATTTCCATAAAAGTTTCAGATTTTTCTAAGTATTAGATTAATTATTACAATTTTATTTAGTTAAATTAGAATTTAATCCATAATAATTAGAGTTTTTCTTAAAAAAATAAATTTCTTTTTCCTAAAAGTTTCTTTTGTCTTTTAGTGCGTTAGAAAATTATTCGTAAACCCGTAGGACGTTTTTTTCTTAACTTTCACGTTTTATTTTGTACGTTGACGTTTATTTTTAAATAAACGTCACTTTTTTTAATTTAGGTTACGTAAGTAAAAGTAGTTAGTAAAAATAAAGAAAAAACCAAAAACATAAATAAAGTGATAGCTTCTATTTAAGCCGTTTGGCTTATTTTTCTGCTTATCTTTAAGCAAATTCTAATTTTAAATTCTTAGATTACATTTCAGGTTAAATAGGTTTCACGTTATTGTTAATATAGATTGTTTAAATCGTTCTCATTCGTATTTCCTTAGCGTAATCATTCCAAACCTTTATTACCCCTTTCCTGTCCAAACTCACCCGATCACAAACCCGTTTTAAATACAATCCACACCTCGTCGGGACATAACGACCCAGGAAAACCCTATACTTCCACGGAGATTGACTCTAGGCTGTCTGACTTGGTTGACCAATCTTTGGTCAATTTAGGTTGACCGTTTGGAGACAATCAAATTTTGGCACCGCTGCCGGGGAGGTTGTGTGCGTATCCAAACGTATTTGAAGATTAGTGATCTTTGGATATTCATCCATTTGTATATTTACCATCGTCGTTCATATTTTCACAAAACAGTTCACGAAAACATTTTAAAATCAGTTTTCAACGAACACAAAAAAAACCCAAAAAGATTTTCTTTCTTATTTGTATATAAAATGTATTTCCAAAAATTCAAAAATATTCATCTTTACCTTCATACCCTTTTGATTCTTCATTCCTTACCCTCCCAAACCTTTTGATTCTTTCTATGTCTCATCCACACCTTCTGATTTGCCAGTGGTGTGGTAATCCTTATAATGGTGGCAATTGCCCCAGTTGTGGCATAGTAGAGTCAGGAAACGGGTCTGTCTATAACCAAAATCCCTATTCCTATCATGACACCACTGATTCATTCCACCAGCTACAACACCATCAGTCTCAGCAGTTTTACTGTTGTGAGTACTGTGGTGGTTCACACTACAGTTATGATTGTCAATCAGGAAACACGCTTGTCTATGAGCAGTTTCCTGATAGCGATTATAACTTTAGCGCATACGACTCACACCCACATCAGTTTTACTGTTGTGATTACTGTGGAGGTCCACACTTCAGCTCTGATTGTCAAACAAGGAATCCATTTCCTTGTAACAATTTTGACACATCGTATCATGACGAACCTCCACCTCAGCCAATTCCTCAAAGTCTTCTCCTTGATCTTTTGGATTTAGTGAAAGATTTGAAAGGAATAACACATACCCCAGATAATCCAAAACAAAAATTGATGGAAGAATTGTTAGCTGACGAACAGGCTGCTAGAATAAATTCCCAAGATGCTTATGAAAAATCTATTAGGGAATCAATTGCAAAAGAAAAAGCAGCCAGATCTAGCTCTAGATTCCATTTCATTCCTGATGACAGTGATGATGAAGATACACTTGATATTCTTCAATTTTATAAAGATTCATCAGATGAAATTCCTTCACTTGAGATTCCATCTCAATCCACTGTTATCATACCCGAGGTTCCCACTCACTCTCTGAGCATGGGGGACGAGCATCTTGGCACTGTTCATGAAAGGGAATCAGACGAATTCATAAAGTCTAGTGTTGAGAACCTTGTCCCAATCCCAAGAGAGTCACAGGGAATTCTTGATCATATGTGTGATATCCCTCCTCCTCTTGTCTTCCCGACTAATCATGTTGAGATGTTCTCTGATTCTACTGATGACAATTCGTTATCTTGTGGACACATCGTTTTTATGGAAGAATTACCTTCTAAGCTAGTCAGCTTAGAAGAAGAGAATGATGAGATTGACACTGAAATCAAGGATGAAGCACTTCGTGCAACATTACTGAATGTCAATCTCCTCATTTCTAAAATCGAGGCTTTCAATATGAAACCTATTTCATCTCCTATCCCGATTAAGGATAGTGACATTTTCTCCGATGATCCTATTCCGGAGTTTGAAGCCTTTACCTTTGATCATATGGGAGAGAAGATTAGTGGCAGTACCACTTCTCATTCTCAAATTTCTCTCCCCGTGTATGATTCATTCACTTTTGAGGAGTTCTCCCGTGAACTCACTCATATCATATCTCCACCGGAGTATGATAATTTTTACTTTGATCTAGACAAAGATGATCTTTGTGTTCTGGAGGGAAATATTCTCAACCTTGAGAATTTGATTGATATCAAAATCCCAACCCTCCCACCCATAATATGTCTAGATCATACGAGCTTAAATGATGAGATTCATGATACACCAATTATGGATTCTCTTGCTGATGATGATGACTTTATCTTGATTGTCATCAAGATCTTTCTTCCCTTCTTCACCTATCGGGTGACTTCTCCCGTTCTTCATTCCTTCGGGAATGAAGACATTATCTTTGACCCCGGCATCACCACTTATAGTTTATACTATTTTAAGCCAGGTACTTATCTCATCGGTGTGGAACTTTCACGTGCTTCAAATGTTTGTCCAAACATCTTGAATGAAAGTCCGATGGAGATTCCTTCTTCCACATCATACTTCCCCAAGGACAAATGAATTCGGGGTCGAGTCAAGCTAGCGACTCGGTAAACAAAAACAGTAGCATGCTTATAGGGTTTTCACCCTAAGTGTGGGGGAGTTACCCATGCTTTGGTTACCAATAAAGTGAAAAACAAAATTGTGTTACCACATTTAGCTTGTAATGTTGCCCTTTTACGTTCAAAGAGTCGGCATAATAGCCGAGACTTTGAATATTGAGGACAATATTCATTCTAAGTGTGGGGGGGAGGGGTATTTCGCTATTCTAGCGAATTTTATCACATTTTACTATCTAATACCCCCGTTTTTGGCCAAAAATTTTAAAAATTTTTCACTTGAGCTTCAAAATTTTTTGTGGTTATCAGTCCACCGTGTCTAAACGACAAAAGGATTGGCTAATCCAGGAGCAAACGGCTCTTGGTAAAGATATATCAAATCCGTTGATGGCTTGCAATTTGCCCAAAATTGTATGGTATATCAACTCGCCATATCCAAAAAAGTGAATGAGTTGGCTAGCCCGCAAGATTATGGCTTGTGGTAAAGGCAGTGGAAAAACCATAATTGGTAATCAGCTCACCAAGATGTTGACTATTCCATCAAGAGTTGGCTAGTCCAGAAGCAAACGGCTTTTGGTAAAGACAAATCAAATCCGTTGACAGCTAGTGGTTTGCTCAAAATCACATGGTTATCAGGTGGACCATAGTTCTTACTTGAATCGATACATCTGGCTACTCCAGAAGTGATGGCCTTTGGTAAAGAGTTTCAAATCCATTAAATTTTCTCAAAAGATTGCTAGGGACTAGCAATAGTTTAGTGTGGGGGATTGATGAGTGCTCAAACACTTATCATTTTTGGTAAAATCTGAACTGCAAAACATACAAAAATACTCAGAAATGCATCAAAATACTGAAAATATTTCAAAATTGTGTTTTATATGTTTTAGATGCAAATAGAGTAAAAACAAATGAAAAACATACAAAGTTTGCATAATTGGCAGTTTCAGTCCCCAAACTTTCGAAAATTAGCAAAAATAGTCCCTGAGCACATATTTTAAAAGAAAAATCACCAAAGGTCCTTTTGAAATCACAAATTGTCATATTTAGTCCTTTGGTGAAAAATCTCAAAAGTTTTGAAAAATTACAAGTTCAGTCCCTGTACTTTCATATTTTGGCAGAGTTGGTCCCTGGTGGGATATTTTTGAAAGAAAAATCAATTTTGGTCCTTGTGTTAATAATCTTTGGCAGGAATGATCCTGGGGTGGCAAGTTTAGTGAAATTACATGTTTGATCCCTGGAATTTGGAAATTTACAAAAATGGTCCCTGGGTGTTTATTCGTGAAAAATTACATTTTGGGTCCTTGGGTTATTGAAGTTGGAAAGTTTCACCCTTGTGATAACTTTGGGAGTGTGTCACTTTTAGCCCCTCAAAAATCAGAAATTACAAGAATGGTCCTTGTGAATTATTTGCCTAACCAAATGGACCCTTGTTGTTTTTAGTCCAAAACTAATCCAAATCCAACCAATACAAATCCTACCCAATCCCTGATCCACCCCAGCCCACCTTATATCACCACACCCTCACCACACTCTAATCCCACACTCCACCTATCCACTTTTCACCACTAACATCCAAAACCTCCCCCCCCCCCCTGCCAAGAGCAAAAATCCAAAGTACTTGTATCTATTTTTCCCGCCAAAAGCAATTGAATGGCCAGGATTAAATTTGCTCATCCAATGGTTGAAAAGTGAAGTGGGATTGTACCAGGGATGCTTTTTGAAGCTTATAAGTAGAAGAAGAAAGAGAAAGAAAGGCTGGCTAGTGTAGTTGTAGTTTAGCTAAGTCATTTTTAGTATAACTTAAATTCCAGTTGTAAAACTTAGATCTAAAATTGTAATTGCAAGTGTTTTAATGTATTTTTAAGCTATCTCAATAAATAGTTTCAGTTCCTTTATTATATTTCAGTTTATGCTTAAATTCTTAAAAATCTCCATTTCACTTCTAGATTGTTAAAAGTTGTTAATATCTGTTTCATTGGACTCACTCAAGCTTATTTATAAGTTTCTTACATATTAGGAAGCATAAATAGTCAGTTTATTTAAGAAATCAAAAATCCCTCAAAAATTCAAGAAAGTCAATAATAGTCAAACAGGTGGAACTGGGTGATGAAGCTGAGCAAGGAGGGATGGCATTTGGTTTAGAGCTCAAGGGAGCACATAGGATATGATCTTTGATTCCTTGGTTCTTAATTTACTCATGCTTTTGGAGGACAAGTAAGAATTAGTGTACTGATTTTGTTGAAATCGTGTGATAAACACTATTTGTTGTTGTTTATTGTCTGAATTTGTTGAATTAGGTTCTGCTTAGCTTAGTGTAGGTGTAGTAGTCTAATTTTATTGTTTGTTTTGCTATTTCCTTTGAAATACTTAAAATCAGCTTAGTAGGGGTGTTTGGAACTGCTTACATAGATGAGCTGTGGTTGTTTAAAGTTGAAGTTTACTTATTAGTCATAACACTTAGGTTATAGTAAGCTCACTTTAGGAGTTATTCTGGTGTATTTCATAGAGAAAGTCAAAAGTGCATGCAAATCTCCTCAAGAGCCTACCTATTGTGGATCATGGATAGCAAAGCTTTGAATTCAATTCAGAACTAGTTATGGTTGCCCAATTTCACTTCATTTAGGGTTAAGATAACATACTAAACCATTAGGGTCTAGCAGAATCTAACCTAAGTCAATTTGGATGAGATTTGCAAAAGTCAAAGTTCAAAGATTTCAGAAAATCCAAAATTTCAAAGAATTATCATGAATTTTATGTGAGGTTTTAAGTTTTGAAATTTTTTGAGTGTGAAGTATCCCAGCTCATCTCTAGAATCCCATAGGCGCCCTAATTTTGTGAATTTTTTTGTGGGCCCTACACTTGCCCAAACAGGCCTGCAGGGAGAGATGCATGCCCTGCACCCAGCTAAGCCGTTTTGACCCATTTTTCCCTACACCATATCTTGCTTATTACTTGGACTTAGCACTTGGTTTTTGGTATTCTGAGTAGCTGGTTAGGTCAATATACTAGATTCATGGGTTTCCTTGCCTTAACTGCTTGCTACATGACTAGTTTTGCCTTCAAACTTCCCCCTTCACCCACTGTTCATGTTAGTCCACTTAGCTTTACCAAGGTTGTTTGATTCTATGCCATGCTTGTTTAAGCTTGTTAGTTTGTTGTTTTCAGCTTGATTGTGTTAGTATAAGCTTGTATTAGTTTTTGTTTTTCTTGTTAAAGGCTTGTGTGGTGATTCATTTAAGTTTCTAATTTCAAGAACTTACATTAGTGTCAAACTAATACCTGTAGATCAAATAAGCTCATCCTGAGCTTATTACAGCTTTTATATAAATCTCATTTCATAAAAAGTGTTTCTTTTAAGCCGTTATAAGTTTCTGCAAAAAGAAAAATAAAAAAAATGGTTTAGGAATTTGGCAAAAAGTGGGACTCGAACCCTGGACCTCTTGGTCACAACAGACATAACATTCAACACCCATACCAACTCGCCCTTGGGACTTTTCTTATTTGGTTTCCTTAATTAAATGCTTTATAGTAGTGTTTCCCTTTAATTCCTTGTTAGCTTATTTATCTGTTATAGCTTTTATCAGCTTATTTAGGATAGCTTTTTCCAAATCAGAATTTTTATTGAGTTTGAACTAGTGTCAAATAATTGCCATAAAAGTTTCAGATTTTTCTAAGTATTAGATTAATTATTAGAATTTTATTTAGTTAAATTAGAATTTAATCCATAATAATTAGAGTTTTTATTAAAAAAATAAATTTCTTTTTCCTAAAAATTTCTTTTGTCTTTTAGTACGTTAGAAAATTATTCGTAAACCCGTAGGATGTTTTTATCTTAACTTTCACGTTTTATTTTGTACGTTGACGTTTATTTTTAAATAAACGTCACGTTTTTTAATTTAGGTTACGTAAGTAAAAGTAGTTTGTAAAAATAAAGAAAAACCAAAAACATAATTAAAGTGATAGCTTCTATTTAAGCCGTTTGGCTTATTTTTCTGCTTATCTTTAAGCAAACTCTAATTTTAAATTCTTAGATTACGTTTTAGGTTAACTAGGTTTCACGTTATTGTTAATATAGATTGTTTAAATAGTTCTCATTCGTATTTCCTTAGCGTAATCATTCCAAACCTTTATTAGCCCTTTCCTGTCCAAATTCACCCGATCACAAACCCGTTTTGAATACAATCCACACCTCGTCGGGACATAACGACCCGGGAAAACCCTATACTTCCACGGAGATTGACTCTAGGCTGTCTGACTTGGTTGACCATTCTTTGGTCAATTTAGGTTGACCGTTTGGTGCCAATCAGTGTCCTCTCCAAAATAATGTTTCAAACGATGACCATCACTTTGAAATTGGGACCTTCGGGTTGAGATAGCTCAACAATCCCGTATGGATATACTTTTCCAACAATGAATGGTCCAGTCCATCGGGTTTTTAATTTCCCCGAGAAGATCTTTAACCTTGAATTGAAAAGAAGGACTCTGTCACCGACATTGAAAACGCGATTCTTAATCTTGGAGTCGTGAATCTTCTTTGTCTTTTCTTTGTAGATCAAAGAGTTCTCGTAGGCTTGATCACGAAGTTCGTTTAATTCATTGAGTTCAACCTTCCGGTGATCACCCGCTTTATGAAGGTCGTAGTTTGCATGGTTCAAGGCCCAGTAGGCTTTGTGCTCGAGCTCAATCGGTAAATGACACGCCTTCCCGTATACAAGCTTGTAAGGAGTACACCCGATGGGTGTTTTGTAAGCTATACGGAAGGCCCAGAGTGCATCATCTAGTTTGTCCGACCAGGAAGCACGGTTTTCACCTACGGTTCTCTCAAGAATCCTTTTAATACCACGGTTTGAAACCTCCACCTGCCCACTTGTTTGTGGGTGATACGCGGTAGAAAGTCGATGAGTAACACCGTACTTAAGCATGACTTTTGCGAATTGATCATTGCAAAAGTGTGTACCGCGATCACTAATGATGGCACAGGGAGTTCCAAACCGAGCAAAGAGGGATTGCAAGAATTTCACAACAACTCGGGCATCATTGGTAGGTAAGGCTTTTGCCTCAACCCATTTTGACAAGTAGTCAACAGCCACGAGAATGTATTTGTTTCCACGAGAAGATGGGAAAGGCCATATAGAATCAATGCCCCAGACATCAAAGATTTCACAAACTTGAATGGCATTTTGTGGCATTTCATTCTTTTGTGAAATATTCCCGTGACGCTGACAAGCATCACAAGCTTTGACTAACTCGTGGGCATCCTTATAAATTGTGGGCCAATAGAAACCGGAGTCAAACACCTTTTTGGCGGTGTAGTTAGGACTATGGTGGCCCCCGGTGGGTCCAGCATGGCAAGCCTTGAGAATATCAGCGGCTTCCTGTTCGTAAACACATCGCCTGATGACTTGATCGGCACAGATTTTGAAGAGATAGGGGTCATCCCAGAAGTAATGTTTAACGTCTTTGAAAAAATTGTTTTTCTGTTGGGACGTCATCCCCTTTACGATGAAGTTACCCGCATGGTAATTTGCAAAGTCGGCAAACCATGAGGTAATAGAGTCTCCACGAAAAGAAACCGCATTGAGTGTCTCGAGAGGAAATGTTTCATTTATTTCCTGTTTCTCGGACATATCCTGGTGAGGGTTTTCTAATCGTGAGAGATGATCAGCAGCAAGATTCTCGGCTCCTTTTTTATCACGGATAATGATATCAAATTCCTAGAGGAGGAGAACCCAACGGAGTAGCCTCGGCTTCGCATCTTGCTTTGCAAATAGGTATTTCAAAGCCGAGTGATCCGTATACACTACACATTTGGTCAGTATTAAGTATGGCCGGAATTTTTCAAAGGCATACACCACAATTAATAGTTCTTTTTCAGTGGTGGTGTAATGACTCTGAGCCTTGGTCATAGTTTTGCTTGTTTAGTGTATAGGCTGAAAGTATTTTGCTTTTCGTTGCCCCAAGACCGCACCTATGGCAAAATCACTAGCATCGCACATAAGCTCAAAAGGTAGGTCCCAATCGGGGGCAACAAGAATCGGTGCCTCAGTAAGCTTTTTCTTTAATGTTTCAAAAGCTTCGATGCACTCAGGAGAGAAGATAAAAGGAGCATCCTTCTCGAGGAGATGGGTCATAGGCCGGGCGATTTTAGAGAAATCTTGGATAAACCTACAATAGAAGCCGGCATGACCCAAAAAGCTCCTAACACCTTTAACGGTAGTGGGATGAGGTAATTTAGCTATGACATCGATTTTGGCTTTGTCAACCTCAATCCCGTTTTTTGAAATTTTATGGCCGAGGACAATGCCCTCTTTAACCATAAAATGGCTCTTATCCCAGTTGAGACTTAAATTCGTTTCTTTACAACGTTTAAGCATTTGTTCCAAGTGGGAGAGACAAGACTGGAATGAATCCCCGATGACTAAAAAGTCATCCATAAATACCTCCATGGTTTTCCCGATTATGTCGGAAAAGATTGACATCATGCACCTTTGGAACGTTCCTGGTGCATTACATAAGCCGAAAGGCATACGTCTGTAAGCAAAAGTTCCGTAGGGGCATGTGAAGGTAGTTTTCTCTTGATCCTGTGGATCAATGGGGATTTGGAAGTAACCCGAGAAACCATCGAGGAAACAGTAGTATTCATTCCCCGCTAGCCTTTCGAGCATCTGGTCTATAAAAGGCAGAGGAAAATGGTCTTTACGGATGGCTTCATTCAACTTACGATAGTCAATACAAACTCACCAACCCGTGACCAAACGAGTTAGAATCAACTCTTTTTCCTCGTTGGTGACAACGGTTATGCCACCCTTTTTAGGAACGCAATGAATTGGGCTAACCCAAAGACTGTCAGATATAGGGTAAATCAATCCCGTATCAAGAAGTTTTAGAACTTCTTGTTTAATAACTTCGTAGATTTTGGGATTTACCCTTCTCTGTTGTTGCACTGCTGGCTTAAAGTCATCCTCCATTAAGATTTTGTGTGTACAAAAGTCCAGGCTAAAACCCTTAATGTCGGAGAGTTTCCAAGCAATTGCTTGCTTGTGTGACTTAAGAACGTTTAGGAGTGCAGCCTTTTCCTCATCTTTTAAGTCTTTAGCAATAATGACGGGTAATTTATCATCACCCTCCAAAAATGCATATTCTAGATGGGGAGGCAAGTCCTTGAGCTCAACCTCGGGAAAATTCTTCAGATTTTTCAATAGACTTAATTTCCGCTTTATGAAGTTGTTTTGGAGACGGAGAGGGTGAAGGATCGTCATTTAACAATCTTTCAAGAAGAAGATATCCCCCTCCGGTTCAAGATAGTTTTCATCAATCTCATGAGGGATTGAGCTATCCTAAGCAAGAAAAGCCTCGACCTCTTCCAGAAGGAAGTCACTTCCCTCAAACGGAGTGAGAGAAGGGGAAGAGTCGGATATGATAGGCTCAGAAGAAAGAGTGGTACTGCCACTTGATGAGAAACCAAGGACTTCTTGAGAATACTCCTCTGACGCAACATCGATGATATCAATTCGGTTAACCGTTTCAGCGTCATAGTTGGAGGAGTATCTTGAAGTCTGATCAAGATTGAATGTGATGGCTTCACCACAAACACGTAAAGTGATTTCTTCTTCGAAAACATCGATTAGAGCACGACCTGTTCTTAAAAATCCCCTCCCGAGAATGAGAGGAACTCTTGGGTCAGCATCGAAATCAACAATCACGAAATCTGCCGGAAAATGGAACTTTCCTACATTCATGAAGATATCTTCGGCAATGCCGAGAGGACGAGATATAGTACGGTCTGCAAGCTCGAGAGCCATGCAGGTAGGAGTGAGAGCAGGAAGAGAGAGTCTCTTCCAGACTGAGTAAGGCATAAGGTTAATGCTTGCACCAAGATCGGCCAAGGCAAAGCATTCAACCATCCCAGGGAAAATGCAAGGAATGAGAAATTTCCCGGGATCTCCAAGCTTTTCGGGAAGCTTTTTCAGGAGCACTGCTGAGCAATGCTCATTAAGTGGAGTTTTAGCCATCTCACAGAGTTTTTCCTTATTGCTTATCAGATTTTTGATGGTTGAAGCAAATTTAGGCATTAGAAGAAGAGCATCCGCGAGTAACTCTTGGAAAATTTGGTAAAATTTTTCCATCTGATGGTTAGCTCTTTCGCGGTTCTTTTGATCATTCAATCATGAAGGATATGGAATTGAAGGCTTGGGATTGTTCTTTGGAATTTCATCAGGAATTTCTGGAGGATCAAATACAACTTTTGACTTGTGAGTCAGGACCGGGACAACTTGAGGGTGGACGTTGTTGGTACCTCCATTATTAGTAGGTAGTACCGTGTCCGTGGTAACCTTAGGTTCACATTCCGCTACCTTAGTAGGAGGAGAAGAAGAGGTAGAGGGAATCGTGGGTCCATTGTATGATACCCCACTTCAGGTAGTGATCGCTTTGACATCGCCCCTCGGGTTAGCGATCGTGTTGCTCGGTAGTGTACCCGGGTCCGAGGGTCGATCATTTAGACTTCTGAAGCTCAGAGATCTTGCTGATCAATAACCGATTCATTTCCTCTTGTGCTTTCATGAATTGTTTTAGCACTTCATTGGAGGAATACGAGGGTTGAACAACGTTTTGATTTTGGTTAGGAAAATTTTGAACACGGTTGTTTTGAAAATTTCCTTGGTTTTGGTTGTTGTTACCCTGAAAATTATTTCTCTGATTGAAATTACCCTGATTGTAATTCCCTTCACCTTGGTTTCTTTGAAAATTTCCTTGAAAACCTTGATTTTGATTGCCATTTTGAAAATTGTTTTGATTAAAATGACCTTGATTTTGGTTCGGGTTTTGGAAATTTGGGTTTTAACCTTGGTTAAAATCTCCTCGATTCTGATTTTGATTTGAGTTACGGTTTTGATTTTGGTTAAAACCAGGAGGTCCGAGAAAATTGTTGGAACGATAGCTTAAGAGATTACGGTCCCCTTGTGGTTGGTAAGAATTACCCCCATGTTGTAGGAACCTTGAGCAGGATAAACGTTCTCTTGAGGAAAACCAGCAGTAGCTGGACACTCGGAATAAAGATGTGGGCCTCCGCAAGTTTCACAACTTCGGGCCACGGCTTTCACTTGTTGATTTTGAACCTGCTGATTTTGCATAGTTTGGTTCATTCTCAACACAGCCGTAGAGATATCATCCATCTTTTTGGTGAGAGCTATTATTTCAGGAGATGATGATGAAGGAATAACTGATTTACATGACTCATCCCTCTCCGCAGAGGAATCCCAAAAGTTATGGTGGGCAATCATGTTCTCAATTAGATCATAGCATTCTTCGGGACGCCTTTTCATGAAGGTCCCACCAGCAGCAGCATTGAGAATATCCCGGTGCCTCAATGTCAGACCATTATAGAAGGTATCTATGATGGTAACTTGTAACATATTGTGGTTAGGGCACCGATCAATTGCTAGCTTATAACGTTCCCAAGCCTCAAATAGAGACTCATCGGGACGCTGCCGGAAGTTGCTGATATCATTTCGTAACTTGGTAACCATGGAAGGTGGAAAATATTTTGCTAAAAACTTGGTTACCATCTCATCAAAAGTACGAATAGAATTCTTGGGGAGTCGGTCAAACCATGCAGTGGCATGATAGGTGAGAGAATAGGGGAAGAGATATAGTCGGAGGGCATCATCGGTGACACCATGTTGTTTCATGCTTTGGGTGACGGTAAGGTATTTATCAAGATGCTTGTTAGCATCGTCACCCAGTAATCCGTGAAATTGACACGAATTTTGGACTTGTTGGATCATGTGGTGCTTGAGGCCAAAGTCCGTAGCCTCAATAGTGAGTGGTGCAATAGGTCCGCCCCTCCCTTGCATGGTAGGCTGGCACAACTCCTCCATCGTTCGGAGATCGGGAGCTGGCTCATCCTTAGGAGGGTCAGTGGGTGGTGGTGGCCCGTCGTCCATTTCTGTTTTAGGTTCTTCAATAACAGTACGTAGCTCGGGTACGTTTTTCTGATTTTTACGCTTTGTTTGTGAACGAGTGCGCATGCACTAAAAACAATTTTTCAAAACAAATTCGAGGCAAAACAACAGGGAACTTAAACCAATAATCACAAGTGAATGGATTCTTTAAAAAAAGTACACCACCCACAGGGATACAATGGCAAGTTTTAATCTTTAGTTTGGGAAATTATTATGTCCACACCCCCAGTTGGTAGGTGTTCTGCCTTGGTTTGCGGTGGTAAGATTTTATGTATTTATTAACAGAAAAATTGTTTTTGGGCTTATGGTGTGTGTGCAAAAAAACTTTGGGAAATATTTTTGGAACTGATTCGTTAACCGAAATCGTTCCTTTAAGATTACTCGCAGGCTGGCGGGAGGGAATGAATGGATTCCTCTTCAGTTCGCAATTTAATGTCAGAACTTACCTTATACCAACTGTTTCAGGTTGTAATCTTAAAGAAAACGAAGTAATTTAACTTCACAGTTTATTTTGTTGTTTTTGATTTTTTTGGTGTTGTTAACACTTTAGGAAAAGTGTTAATGAACTTTTTGATATGATTGATATTTTTACAAAAACTTTTTACAAAAGTGGTGAAATTTGTACAGGGAGGGTTTTGAAAACCACTAAACTTAAAATGATTTTAAAACACGCAACAACTTTCCCGGCAGCGGCGCCAAATTTTGATTGGGGCTAAACCGTCAGATATTATTGACCAAGGTCAATAAGTCAAAAACAGCTCAGTTCCAATTCTCCGTGGATAGTATAGTGTTTCCCCGGGTCGTTATGTCCCAGCGAGATTGCAATGGTGCTTTGGAAAACGTTTTAGGAATGTGTGGCACTGAGGACAGTAGCCAAAGATGATTGAGAAGTGATTATGCTACTGATTATTTGGAATTTGAACAACTTGGAATGATATTAACAATAACAGATATACAGATATAAGCACAAACTCACAACTTGAAATCAGATTACAGACGGAGAAAAGTGGGATTTAAACAATTTAAAACTACAGGGGGTGCAAGTGAAACTTTTTTCAAACTTAAAAATAAAAGAAAATTGAAAATGACAATGAAATTATTTATTTGATTATTTTAATATTTAAATACTAATTAATTAATAAAAACTATTTAAAAAGTGATTTAAATCTAATTTATATTAAACTAAAAATGATAAAGACTACAAATTAAACTAAAAACTTGCAAAAATATTTTCTAAACCTCTAATTGAACATGAAGAAAGTATAAAAATTAAAAACAAATGTTTTTGTCTTTTAGTGGGTGTTTTATTAATTAAATACTAATTATATTAATTATACTAATTAAACTATTTTAAATTACTAAAAATACTAAAATGACTTAGAAAATTATAGAAAAATTTATAAAACTAATTAACCATCACAGGAATCCTAGAAAATTATAAAAAGTTTTTAAAAATTATATTTAGACTATTTTACTAATTATTTACTTATTGATTAATTGAAACCTTATTTAACTAATTTAAATAAGAAAATTAGAAAATGAATAGTAGAATTTAAGAGACTATTTTCTAAAAGTCTTAAATTATTTATGAAACCTAGGAAAAATATAAAAACCTACTGTTGTTAATTAGAATTTGAGAAAACTATTTAATTACTAATATTACCTAATTAATTATTTTTAATTCTAATAATTATCAAACTAAAAGAGAAAAATCTAAGAAAATTATTGAAAATACTTTAAGGTGACAGGAAATTAAGAAAATTATAAAAAAGATGGATTGCTTATTAATAAGCTAAAAAGAAAAATTAAAAAGATAGAATCTATTAAATAGAAGCTATCACTAATTTTAAATTTGGTTTTTTGTTGGTTTTTCTTTTTGACAGATGAAAATAAGTAAAAAATAAGAACTTTTTACAAAGACACTTTTACAATAGCTTAAAAATAAGCTGAGTGCACCCCCTTGTTTCCAAACAGTGTACAAATTAGCTTAATATTGGATTTTTCAAGTGAAATAAGCTAAACATTGATCATAGAGAGCAAAATAAGCTATAACCAACTTAAGTGAACAAGAAATAAGCTAAAACAAGCAAAAGATCTGAATAATAAGCTAATACAAGCAAATAAGCTATAATCAACAACCTAGAACATATGTAGTCCCAAGAGGGCAACTGCAGGCCTATGTGGGTCCCACAAATAAGCACAAGGGTCCAAAATGAAAGTTGTTCCTAAAAGCTGGTCTGGTAAGCTGTACAATAAGCCAATAAGCAGGGCTTGTGGCTCACTAACGAACTTTTGGCAGGCTTGTCAACTTTGGTGCCAACACTGAGTACTCAGTGTACTCAGTGTGATGTGGGTAGCTTGTGGTGACAATCAGGCTAGGGGCAAAGGGTTCTAAAGCCACAATAAGTACTGGAATAGTGAGATGGGTTGGTAAACTCCTTAAAATGCCAAAGTTCAGGGTCTAAAGCTCATAGATAAGCTCTTGGTTAGCTTATGAAATCAGGCTCACACCCCTGGAGCAGGAGAGGTTACAGACCAACTAGTCAACTTTGAGACCAAATTCAAGTGAGCAAATGAGTTACAAACTGGATTTTTCTTTCTGAAATGTGTTAACAAGCAACAAAATAACTCAAAACAACAATTATTTTGGATTTCCAATCTGGATTAAACACTGTGGATGCTTAAGAAACTCTTACCATTTTTTACAGATAAGAAATTTTGACTTTTGAAGAATCACTAAGATTTGACTTTGGTGGATTTTGATCCTTTCTAACTAACTGATCTTGATATAATAAGGTGTAATAAAACTTATTTAAGCTATTCTAACTACTTATGAGGTGATCATGAGGGTTTTGGACTCAAAATTCTTGACAGACAACAATCTAGGCCAAATCAAAGGTACTTTTGACTTTTTTTTACAAACTACCACTAGGTTTTATGGTTTACTTAGCCTATTAGAACCTATTGTACTATGTGAGAACAAGAAACAACAAACAAAACTACCAAATACGCCCCTAACTCAGCAATTCCAAACAGTCCCTTATGTGGACTAGTTTTATGATTTTCAAGGTTTTTTACTGATTTAAGGTGTGATACAGATCTACTTTACTCTAATATGATGTAATTAACTTCTAGATGCTAAGAAACACAGTTAAATACAACAAGAACCACAGAACACAGATTATGCTAATTTAAGTAATAACAATGAATTATAAGCAACTATGAATCCTGATTAACAAATACTACTTATCAATCAATATTATCACTACTGAACACAAATCTAACCTAGAAACACAGGAAATTATACTATTAAGCAGTGTTATAAAGGAATGCTAAAATGAAAATGTGAGCTTACAAGGTGCATTCCAAGCCGGTACCAAGAATAGGACCCAAGAACCACACCTAAAGGCTTCCACAAGCCGCTAAACCCATGGCCATCCAAGTTTTACCATGCTCCAGCAATCTACCATCTTCAACCTGCAACTTTTTGATTTTTCTTTATTTTTCTGATTTTATTTTTTATTTTTCTTGTTTTAGGATTCTACTGACTTTTAATAATTTCTAAAAGCTTTAATAGGCTTATGGGAGCTTAAGTGAACCTAGAAGTCCATAACATAAACATAAACAACAACAGAGCTTAATGGGAGATTTTGAAAAAAAAAATGAAAACTGCATAAACTTAGAAGAGATACTGAAACTTGAACTTTATTACTTAAAACAGTTGAGATTACATCTAATTTGACTATTACAATGCTTAGAAGCTTTTAATTTAACTAAAACACCATACTACAACTTATACGATTTAAAAAAACTAAAACATGGACTACTCTTTTCTTCTTGCTTCTCTTTTATTTATAGCTGTGGATTAGGGTTCCTTGGACCCTTCTGAGCAAATCCCATCCAATCTTAACCCTTGAATCTCTCTGATTTGATCCTGACCCTCCACGTATTTTTGGCGGGAAAATTGGGGTGAGTGAAATTGCTTAAATAATGCAACAGGGGGGTGGCATTAATTATGGGTGTCCTGTTAATTAATAGTGGTTTTGGGCGGTGGATTGTGATGGTGGGTTGAGGTGATGGATTTGCAGGGCAAGTGGAGAGGTGGGGGAGGGAAAGAGAGGAAGGGGGTGGCTTGTTTGACCGGTTTGACCGAGGGTCAAACGTTGACCCTGGTTATATTAAACGGGGTGTGGGTGGGCTTTGGATGTTTGGGCAAGAATAAATGTGGGCTTGGGGAAGGGTGTTATATGGATTGGACTTGGTGTTTGGGATTATTAATATTATGGGTCCGGTTTGGTTGTAACTTTGCACAAGGACCAATATTGTACTTTGCCGAAAGTTAAGGGGCTGGATTTGGCATCTTTCCAAAGTACTCCATGGGGATAAAACTTGCCAATCTTGAATAGTAGAAGGACTTTTGTTGATAATTTCCATTTTTAATGTCCAGGGACTATTTCTGCCAATTTTCCAAACTTCAGGGACCCAATCTGTAATTTCACCAAACTTTTGCAACCAAGGACCATTCCTGCCATAAATGAGAAGTACAAGGACAAAATTTGTTTTTCTCAAAGTTTTAATATCCCAGGGACCATTTTTTTCAATTTTCAAAGTTCAGGGACTAAACTTGCAATTTTGTGAAACTTTGTACCAAAGGACTAATTATGTAACTTTGCGATTTAAAAAGGACCTTTGGTGACATTTTCAAGTTTTTATTATAGCCAGGGACTAGATTTGACAACTTTTGAAAGATGAGGGACTGAAACTGCCAATTATGCAAACTTTGTTCATTTTTCATCTGTTTTTGATTATTTTGCATCTGAAACATATAAAACACATTCCTGGGATATTTGCATTATTTTGATGCAATTATGAGTGTTTTTTAGATGTTTTGGCAGCTCAGAATAGGTAAAAATAATGAGTGTTTGAGCACTCATCACTTATCTTGTGTAGAAAGGTATTGTAAATCTAGTATGACTCCTTGGCCTATAAAAGGAGGATCCTAGGGTTAAATTGAGTACGTATTATTTAGTTTTCATTTACACTTCAAGGTTGTAAAACCCTAGCATTGTCGAGTGCTCGTATCATTAATATATTGAAGTGTTGATAGTGAATTATTATTCTTCTTAAGTTAAGCTTTAATATTCCGCGTTCTAGCTTAAGTGTTAACTCAAGTTAACTTCTATATAAGATCGTTTGCTCAACTGGGATCAACAAGTGGTATCAGAGCTTAAGAAAATCAAGATCTTCAACCTCCTTCAAAAGATTAAAGAAAGTGGGCACTTCACAGGTTGTTAGTTCACCTGAACACTCTGTTCCTTTGGAAGAGGATGCTTCCAAACAGGGGAGGAATGAGGATCAGGATGATGTATTGGGTTCAGGGGAGGCAAATTTGATGAAGGTTGATGGTGCTCAGGATGTGGATATTGGAATGGTTTCAGGGGAGGTTCCAATAACTTATGATATGGAGGTGGAAAGTCCTCAAGATATGGATGGTTTTGTGATTGCTGATAAGCAGGGTAATGAGGTTGTAATGGAAGAAGTGGCTGCTGCTCAAGAAAAAGTGGTGGAGAAACTCAAGACTTTGGGGCCTGAGCAATTAGTAAAGGCAACAAGGTTGATGGGTGAAGCCTTGATGACTTTGGGTGATTCTGTGGCTAAAGAAGTGAATACTATTGCTGTTACTAACAAGACAAATGACTCTGCTGCTGCACATAACTCTGCTGCTCAGGATTTTGCTGATTCTGCTGCTAGTGAGAAATTCAACTCTACTGATGCACAAGGTTCTACTGCTGGATCTAGTGACAAAGCTGCTGCTTAGGCAATGGTGTTGTTAAGTAAGAAGATAAAGGATGTTCTATCTAAATCACCTTCACAACAAACATCACAACCAATTCAACCACTACCACAACAACCAACATCCACAATCACATCATCATTACCAAGAATACCTCAGAAAGGAGTAGTAATCAGAGAACCTGTTGATCAACAAAAGAAGATTGCTTCATCATCTTCTACTGATAAAGGAAAGGGCAAGCTGGTTGAAGATCCAAAGATAATGTTTAAGGGGATCGATTACTCTCAGATTCCTTTTCATTTTTGGCCTAAAGAACTGCAAATTGAACATGATGCAGCTGTTGCAATAAAAGAACAAGAGCTGATTGATATGGAAGAGCAACAGTTGATTCAAGAAGAAAAGGAAAAGGTTGAAAAAGAAACTAAAGATTTGAAGAGGTATGAGGAGTGGATTAAGGAAAAGATAAGAATGGATGCTGATATAGAACTCTCAAGTTAGTTAAACTTGAAGAACAAGAAGTTCCATAATTTGATGTTCAAGCTTGGATGAAAGAGTTCACAGCAAAGAAAAGAAAAGAGGATGTTGCTGCTAGAAGAAAGAAGAAGATTCTCAGGGGACCAACTCCACTTCAACAAAGAAGAGAGCAAGAGAGATACCTAAAGAATATGAAGGGCTGGAAATTAGTACAGTTGAAACCCAAGTCTGATCAAGAGGTGTTCAATTTGTATCAACAAGCTAGAAAAGAAATGGATACCTTCTATCCTATGGGTTGTGCAGAAGATCTAGAACATTTTGCTCAAATGAACAAGAAGTTGGTACTTGACAAAGTTGTTGAGACAGAGCATGTACAAGAGACAGAAGCTAAAATTCCTCCTAGTCAAAGTGTTAAAAGAAAAAGTGTTGGTCACAAGAACTTTGCTAGGAAGAAGAAAAAGATCTCTGATGAAAGCAGTAGTGAAGTGGATAAAGCAGAAGAAGTTGAAAAAGAGCAAACTCTGGCTGTTTGGTCTGAATTAGAAGAACCAGAGATTATCAAACAAAAGCCTTTAGCTGCAAAACATCCTATCATCTCATATACTTTCAAGATAAGAGGTGGAAGTGAATGATATTCGGAATTCATTAGATCAAATCATGAAGTTCAAGGCTTTAAGGAAATTTCACAAATATTTGATAAGATGGATAGGGATGATATGATTGCTATATGGGGATTATATAAAGAAAAGTATGATGGAAAGAAGATGGATATTGTTCCTGACATTAATCTTGCATTTGAAAGTGTATTGTATCACATCTTGAAGAATATGTTTGATCCTCAACCTGGTGATAGTGAATGGAATGAGATTGGATGCAGCAAGGTACATAAATGGTTTTTCTATCAATCTTGTGGGGTTCATGAATTAAGAACTAGTGCAGTTACTTTGTTTTTGTTGGTAGAGAAAGACTATCCTAGTCTAACTAAGTGTCCTGAGATACTTAGGTAGATGGTTAGACATGAATTTCTCAAGTGTCAACAACAGCATATGTCTGACAATCAAGCTTACAAATTGATACAGAAGTATGAAAAGATCTTGGATCCAACTATTTGAAGAAGCTTTCAAAGAAATTAGAAGATGTAAGTGTTTGGAAGCATCCTCCTTGTGTTTAATTGAACTTTGAAGAAACTTAATTATTTAGAAATAAATATTAAGTTTAGGGGAGGATTGTTAGGTTTTGGATTCTGTTGCTACAGAGTCAAACTGCTGCTAAGATGAAACTGCTGCCAAGGATAATTATTCTGCTGCTATACATTCAAAGTGTTGCTATGGGAAAGTACTGTTGTTGAATCTACTGCTGAAGAGATATGCATGTACACGAGTGGATAATTATAGAATAGATTGTGTGTATATTTTATACGTCTAGAATATTCTTATCTTGTGTAGAAAGGTATTGTAAATCTAGTAGGACTCCTTGGCCTATAAAAGGAGGATCCTAGGGTTAGATTGAGTACGTATTGTTTAGTTTTCGTTTACACTTTAAGGTTGTAAAACCCTAGCATTGTCGAGTGCTCGTATCATTAATATATTGAAGTGTTGATAGTGAATTATTATTCTTCTTAAGTTAAGCTTTAATATTCCGCGTTCTAGCTTAAGCGTTAACTCAAGTCAACTTCTATATAAGATCGTTTGCTCAACTGGGATCAACACCACCACCACAAGCCCCTAGCTATCACCCTAGCCCTCCTTAGTCACTTTATAGCTGTTATTAGTCACCCCCTCCTCCTCTTGCCACCACACCTCGCCATTCTTGGCCAACAAGCCAAAGGAGGGCTATATAAACCCCTCGACACTACCACCATTCAAACCTACCCTCCTCACTTCTCCACCTTCAATACTCTAGTAATAGCAGTAGATGAGAGTCCCTAGAAAGCCAATAAGCCAAAAGAACCAGCCCCGAAGCCCTCTCCTAGTCGTTATATTGCTGAGAAAACCCTAAACCCATGTTACACCATTTTTGGTCACGTAAGCTTGCTACAGTAGTTCAATAAGCTCTTTTTCAGTTTTAGTATGCTTATAAGCTGTATTAGATCACTTAGGAACCCTTGCATAAGCCTTTCTCATTTTAGTTTGCTCGTTTTCTTTTTAAAACCATAATATGAGTCGAATTCATGTTTGTGTATTATAAGCCCTTGTCATGATAAGCTATTTTAGGTTACTTAAATAAGGTTATATTAATAAGTCATAAGCTTTAAAACTCTTTTGGTTCATAAAAATGTACTTTGCATGGTTTTTAGACTAGTTTTGCATAGTTTTCCATGCATATGGGTATATATTGTAACTTTCTGAAACTATTAAGTCCAAGGGCTATTTTTGTCATTTCTTATATGTTATTAGTATAAGGACCTATTTTTTTAAGTTTTATAGTCTAAGTATTAGTATATATACAGTTATTTTCATAAAGGACTAGTTTCGTAAAGGTTTATAACTCAAGGGTATATATTGCCAAATTACAAACTTGAGGATATAAGTGAAGTATTTTCATATAAACTAAAACCCTATGTTTTTATTTAACAACGTATCACAATACTAGGGAGCTTCATGTGAGGGGTTTCATTTGGGTATTCGTTTTGACAAGTTTGCTGGGTTTACGAGTTAAAGTGCCCTGGCTCCTCAAACGTTTACTACATGACATATGGATTATGATGACCCGAATGGTGTAACGTTATATCTAAATCTAGTAAACCTAAGAAACACTTACTTAGGAAACATAATGTTGAAACTTGTACAAACCAACTAAGACTTGACATACACACTAAACCAGGTTGCGTAAGTAGGCCATCCATTATCTGAATCACTTTTTACATCAATCATATTTCCCTAATCTCAGGTGAGTTCATAGCCTCACTTTTTAAATGCTTTATAAACCCGTGAGGGGATACATGCTTTAAACCGAATACAAGTCTTTTTCTCCTGATTCATTATTGCACGAGTACCTTTTTGCCAATATTACATAACAAATTTCATGAACCATAATCACTTGCGAGTGAACGCGAGTATAGTGAATAGATCTATTTGGTGTTGGTTTGCCCCTGCCGGGTACCAATAAACACTATATTTGAGAACTAAAAGGTTAACCTTGGCAAGTTAACCTTACGTCCCGTCATAGTTTGGTCTGCAATGCCACCATTGACCTTGGACATGTTAATGTGGGGTGTCATGCGCTTAGTTGCAATAATACTAAACTATACTTTTTCCTTGAGGGGTGTAACAATTGAACCCCGTGGAACTTGTATTCAAACCCTTACTATCTAAACCTGTTTGACTTTTAAGCATGTTATCCCAGGTAACTAGGCCCTTTAGGACTTATGGCACGGAGTGACACTGGACATGAGGACGTCCAGACCTGTTATCATTCATCGTCTTTTGCTTTAAAATGAGTCTGTGGGACCTCTCTTTTATAAAAGTTTATCTTTTACGATAAAAACTCTGATGAATAAATGAATAATAATTTATCTTTTTAATTTTGAGTCGTATTCTATTATTGTGACTGTGTTTCCATGAGGTAATTCCCCAGATCTAGCTTCTGAGACTCTCTGTGAAAATGAGGGTGTTACAAAGCGCTATTCCACTATAAATCTTTGATTCATTTATAATAAGATTTATACATATTGAAAAGTACAAATGGTGTTGTTGTGGTTTTGGGTGATGTTGTTATTATTCTTATTATTAGTAGGAAGATATTGTCATTGGCTCAAACTGCGTGGACCAACAATAATCTCAAACACAGACGTAACATTCAACTCAGAACTATAAAATGGAAGCTTAATATGTTTACCTAATTGACAAGCATGACACAAAGCGGACAACTTAGATTTATTACATGAAATTAAATGACTAGACTCTAAACGACGAAACACATCTTCACCAGGATGTCCAAGGCATTTATGCCACATAGTATGATTCAACTAAAGCAAAGCAAATGGAGAGTTTAAGGATGGTTGGTTGGTGACAGGTTAAAGGTCTTTAGTGCTATTACAACGGAGAAGAAGCTTACGGGTCTGGTAATCCTTCACAGAAAAACCATATGCATCAAACTCAATAGAAACATCATTATCACGAGTAAACTTATGAACAAAAATTAAATTTCTAATGATGTTAGGAATGACAAGTATATGATGAAGTATACAAAAAGCTATGTCCCGTGTTAGTCACAAGTATAGATTGGCCATGCCAAAAAATACAGATTTATAAATTCTTTGATTACTAACATAAATGAGTGTACCTGTGTTGTCAGCCAAATGAGAAGAAGCTTTCGTATGCATATTCCATGAAGGGTCTTGAAGTGTCATAGTTTGAAAAACTTGAAAATCATAGTAGCTTGTGTAGGAACACTGGAACAGTAGTCGAATAACCCCATGACATCACAATAAAATGTCCTTGTTGGGTCTGTGGTCCAACTAAATATTGTGGCTTTGAATACTACACCTACCAAGGCTGGAAACCGCTAGGTTGAGGCATCATATGGGCCTAAACTGGACTGAGCTGCATTGCCCTAAACTGGGCCGACTGAACTGGGTTGCAGTGGCCATATGTGACTGCTGTGTTTGGAGCATTTAGAGATGCTGGACAGATGGATAAGATGGACCCAAACCCGATTGAAAGAATATGTACCCCATGTTGGGTTGTACCTAGTAAATCGGTACAGAGCAAGGTACTGGGAGTTGGCTAAAATCTTTCCACAAGTGGGATGTAGTTGTATTTTGCATAGAATTGTGACGGGGACAACAAGGGTCACTTTTAGTAGCATTAGGATTATGATTATTCTTTTACAAATACCTCTTGTTCCTTTGGTATTCGATATAGTGGATTCGAAGGACGAGGTCGAGTGTTTTTAAGACCATGAACAAATTTGCATCTTGTCCCGTATGTGCATGTGTCCCGTTGAAAATTGAGACATTGTTCAATTCATGAATTTTGCATAGAATTAGTCTTAACATTACTTGTGTTGGTAGAAACAAGAATGGTAGCTGAAGAGGATGTATTTTGAAAGGACGAATTACCATTCGATTTTTGAAGCATATTAATTTCTTCAAGAAGAATCATGGAATATACCTCCTCAAACGTAGGGACCTTTTCCCTATGGCGAATGATTCGTGCCATCTCCGAGAATTTGCTACGGAGTCCGTTGATGGCATAAGTAACAAGCCTTGAGTCATTTACCTTCGAATGAGATTAGTAAGTCCATCAGCTTTCGACTTGATAGCTTGAAAATAATCATTCACAGAGAGATTACCAATGGACATGTTACCGATTTCGTTGTCAAGTTGAATGACACGAGCATCCTTATTATCATGAAAAATGTCTGTGAGTCTTTTCCAAACTTCATGAGCAGTGGTGTTATCATCATTGACCATATCAACTAATTTAGGAGATATAGTGGAATACATCCACATGTTTACGAGAGAGTCATTGGTGTCATGATAAGGATCAATAGGACCGGTGCTAGTTGAAGTTGATGATGGGGCTTCAAGATGATGTTGTACATCATATGTTTGGAAAAAGCGTTTAAATAAATTGCTCAAAGAATTGTAGTTTAGCTTTTAAAGATCAAGGGATGTAGGGATACACGCCTTGATGTTAGCGATTGAATGTGCTTTATCAATAAGTTGTTTGGGCGGATTTGGTGGTGGGTGTGTTTCCCGTCATGATGATATGACAAGATTAATGCAAAGCAAGCAAAGCAAAAAAAATAGTCTATTAGAAGAAGGGTCGAATAAAATTTATAGAAAACATATTATACTATATAAAAAATAGTCTGCTAGAAGAAGGGTCGGACTTGAAGAGAATCTTGAGGCTGTGATATTATATATCTATACTACTATATAATGCATTTGGGACTATTCTATTATAAGAAAGGCTTAAAATTTAGACTTTTACTTACTTATTATGGAAGGATTTCAAAATTAATTGGTTGGGAAGCAGGTTGGTTAGGAAGTTGGTTAGGAAGCTTGTTAGGAAGTAGGTAGGTTGTTCAAACTAAAATTATTTGGCTTAACCATCTCTACAATCTCTATTTATAAAACATAAAAACAACTAAATGTATAATCGAATAACGCAAAATATAGTTACAGGTACCCGTCGCCGCACTGCGCGGGTACCTTTCTAGTAAAATTTAATAAATCCCCGTGAAAATAGTAAACACTAGCTTAGAAGACCCGTTGACATAGGGCACTTTTTTAAAGAAATAGAGAAATGAGATGATAAGAAAAGTAATAACGTAAATTTGTTCCATTTAAAATATGAAACAAAGAATGAGACAATGTGTCCATTATAAGATAAGAAATTGCTTATGTTACAGTTACACTAACAAACGTCGAAGCTTGGGGTCCCCAAAATTTATTGTGTTAAGTAGCAAAAGACGTGTGTGAGCGCCCATTGATTTACAACCATAGCGTTGGCGAATCTAAAATAGATTGACTCGAACATAAAATGATGTGTGTGAGCGCCTGTCGATTCAAATCCCAATCCTTGCAATGATGATAGACCTTCAAGTACTTCTCCACATGTAGACTTTTTCCTATGTATATGATAAATTTTTAATCTTTTATTGGTTTAATTGGTGTGGAATTGTGAGATGACCATATGACATAAATTTTAAGTTATGTGATGCATTTAATTAGTATCTTATGGAGCATATGAATAGTATAATCAAGTTCATGTTTTCCAAATTACTGTGAATATGAATGAAATAGTAAGGAAACAACTAATAAAATATTAATGAACAAAGAAATGTAAACTTGTTACATTAACATTTGAAATCAACAATTCAATAGTAAGGGAATTAAAAGTTCATACATTCAAAAAGCTAATAATGAAATTTTTGAAATTTCTCTGGTTTAAATGCAGAACGTGCATTTTTGTAATCAATGGCATCGAAACTTTCCTCGTCATTGAAATAACAGATAAAATTGTTAAGTAATGAGGCTAATGTTCTATATAATACGACATATGAGAAAAAGAGGCGACACATAAAAGACTATATATGCATACGTACCTAATTTGATATACTTGTGTAATCTTGGATAGAAGAGACGACCCATTTGACATGTATGACAACCTATTTTGATGCATTTCTTTAATTTTTATTACGGAAGTTTCTTTACTGCGTTGTTTTGGCATAAATAATGTTAGTTAGAAATCCCAAGAAAGAATTGTTAAGATTTAAGAGTGATATTGCACCTAAAGAATGAGTGGTGAATCAAAACTGGGCTTGCTTACAGCAATCGTAAAGCACCTACAAAAGCCATAATGTGATGTTCGGGTATTCAACAATGAAACACACGTTTTTTCAAGCATAAACATCAACTTTGCGAATTTCATGCTTTTGACATGTCTCGTCAGATATTTATCCATTTCATATTTATATGAATATGTTAAAAAGAAAAATTAGCTCCACTATATCACTTAATAATCTCATATGTGGATATCAAATTGATGAGTTTATAATGCAGCCAGTGAAAGTAAACAAACCTCGAATTAGCTTTCGGATCAATGATAAATGAGAAATTCACTTGAACACATATTTCCTTTTAGCCCTCTACCACATCAACATCGCATAAGTACACCACCACTACAATCAGTCATCAACACCATCTGTGATCCTGGATAACATATAGACATAGTTGGTTTCAAGCTTTTTGCTCTTAGAGTCTGATTCAGTTGACTCGCCATCTTCTTGCTATGATTCAGTCCCATCTTCTTGCTCGGATTCAATGGTCTCGCCAGTTTCTAAGGTTACTTTTTTTCTCCCTTTTTTCGCCTCTGGTTTTCAACTCCCTAAATAAAGTATAACAAAATGCATAAGTACTGTCTTTAGTAAAATACCTACACCTCTCTTAATGTTGCTATAAGTAAAACATTAAATAATCTCTATTTTATTGTTACCAAACTTTCGGTAGCATAACTTGCCAAGGTTAAAGACACTAACATAGTCATCGTCAACTTTAGTAATGTTTAGTTGGTCCACAACATTGTTGTTTAATCTCTTTCCATATCATCAACTGTAAAGTCTATTATTTTACGTGACCGACATTATAGATGTTTAATCTCCATTCCATATCATCATATAGCTTAAAGACCCGCGGATTCGCAGAGTTTTTAAAGAAATGTGAAAATGAGATAATAAGAAAACAACGAACGTCAACATGTTTCATTAATATATAAAAGAAATAATGAGATAAAACGTGAATTATTTGATAATCAATTGAGTTTGTAAAAATTAAAATAATAGACATCCATGTGTTGTCGTCTCCAAATTTGATGGTCTTGAATAGCAAATAACGTTTGTGAGCATTAATCAATATAATAGCCAATGTCCTTTCGGTGTACACCCAATCGTCAATATAATAAGCAATATTGAGCAGACATAAACAATAGCCCATACTTTATGACAAAAATTTAATTGCAAAGCATTACAAAAATAAGTTCCATACAAAAGACATTAATATATGACCAAAATTTCAGTAGATATATGAGGATATCAAAAGCTTACATATACTTTTTACAATTAGATTCAACCATAACTATTTAAAATATCTACATGTTTGTAGGTACAAAATCACATTTAATATATTTGCTTAATACGTATAGGATATGCAACTAACAGTTGTAACTTTGTAGTTTGTAATATGTTTGATTGCTCCCTTTTGACATCCACCACCCTAAGACTTATGCCAAAGAACCATGTAGTTACCTGCAATATGAATATATTTATTCAATAACTAATTGCAACTACATAAAGTAAAAAAAAAAAAAAAAAAAAAAAAAAAAATCTTTTTTTTGTTAAATAAGATTGCTGATAGAAGTGCTTACGTAGCTGATATGACTACTTTCCCATTTCTTTCATTGTTGCATAATCTATTTTCATGCGTTTTGCCTACAATGGTCCATTCTCATTTGTTTGTGACCAAAGGTAAGAATTAGTCAAGTAAAAGGGTCACTGAAAAAGGGTTACCAAACTATCTATATCGGGCAAGTTTTATATCTATCGGGCAAAATGAGCATCCAGTAAAAGGGTCACTGAAAAAGGGTTACCAAAGGTAAAAATTAGTCAAGTAAAAGGGTCACTGAAAAAGGGTTACCAAACTATCTATATCGGGCAAGTTTTATATCTATCGGGCAAAATGAGCATCCAGTAAAAGGGTCACTGAAAATAGGTTACCAAACTATCATACATTTCGTAATTGTGATGCATCACAATTTATTTATTTTACTCTTCAAGAGCTACCATAGATGTCTTTTGTATGGCTAAAAATATATCGAATTCTATCCCTACGTAAATTTAACCCATCTCATCCAGGCTAAAAATATGTCTTTTGCTATACAGCTCATTTTTACCCCAATTCTATAATAATTAGAATTTATCTAATGATCCATTATGATGAATTCGTAGGTAGAGATCCAAACAGCCCCTAAAAGAACCTTATGTGGATATAATGTTTCATCTTTTTACCGGAAATACGACTGCCTATGTTATAAATATAAAAAACATGTCGAGCAAACCTCATAACTGCTTCTGATGTAAGAATCATCCACAGTTTTCATGTATGACCTTGCGGCCATCCTTTTTGCAACCTGCTTATGCACAATAAAAGTCAGGAAAATATATATGTCAAAAGAAAAAACCTTTTCAACTCATTAGCATGCCAAAGTAGCCCGGCAAGTGATGACAAAACTGTTGCTACATAACATACTACTATTAGAGACCATATTTAAAGTTTTTGTGGGGAAAAATTGTTGCAGCATGTACACTAAATCAATGATAATCAACTAAATCAATTAGCATACTTGGAGTAAAATTAAATAAAATAACAATAACTTTTACCAAACATGGGCTTTAATAATCAGTTCTGCATTAGCTGGCGCAAGGGTAACTAACCTGGATAGAGTTAAGTTAAACAACTCTTCACCGAACATGCCTTTGGTAATTGGACCGGACTCTACCTCTGTAGGAACTCCGTTGATAAATACCGTGATGATTCCTGAAGCTACAAAGAAAGAATCAGTAGAGTATCTTTCAATTCCTCTTTATGTAAAAATAAGCGTGATTAGCGGAACAACCTGATTTGCAATAGATAGTTAGCAACTGTTCGATATATATATATATATATATATATATATATATATATATATATATATATATATATATATATATATATACACTAGACTTCAAAGCCCGCCTGATGGGCGGGCATGACTTATAATTATCGTTGACATATTTTACTATAGTGAAAGAAGAGTGGTAAAAAAATGATTGAAAATTTTACATGTTAAATGAAAAGGTTTTACCCATATTGCTATCATCCTCATAAATATATAACTATGATCCAACTGAGGCCACTCTAACTCCTGAAGAAGCAAACGGGAAATTATTTTTAAAGATTCAAAGCCTGTACAATAGGTGGTCATGACTTATAATTATTCTTTGGATAGTATTTGTTAACGCAAAATTATAATAACTTATAAACGTTTGAGGTTGTGTTGATATTTCTTTAACTTAATCAAACAACGCAAATGGCATGGAATTACCTGCAACCTACAATTTTTAATACATACGAATCATTAACTAACTTTCGTTTCACACTTCGATTTCTCACATTTGTACTTGTACTTATGTTTCATAATATTACTTGACGAATTTAATTGGACGTAAATAAATAGTGATGAACGGCAAATATCTTATTAATATAAAATAATATAGTGATAAAATTAATATATATATATATATATATATATATATATATATATATATATATATATATATATATATATATATGATGCAATAGAGAGGAACTATTGTGACACCCCCAAAATTTACAACGCAGCGGAATACCAATTTGGGTGTCACTTCATAGTTCATAAAAACAGGTTACATAAAACGACCTCTAAAGAGACGTTTAATAAAATGTCACATTCAATTTGATAAATCAGAGTACAAAGGTCCCAACAATTTGTATTTAAAACTTAAGTTACAAGAGTTCAAAAATGACTCATTTGCATATTTAAAGAAAATAATTATCAAATGTGAAGAAAACAACTCCTTCAACGTTTGATATCCACGCGACTCCGATTGCTCCCAATGTTCAGCTAGCCAAATAATACCTGAGAAAATACATGCTAAAAAGTCAACATAAAGTTGAGTGAATTCATAGAGTTTATATAATAAGAAGTTGATCACAATATAATTCAATTTAAGAAAATGATGGGCTACGTTGTTATACGCCCATAAAACATATTATTACACTAAGCTCATGACATCGACGTCTTAAGAAATATGTATGTAAATTTGCCCCGGTAGGTGCCTAGCCAAGCACCTAGAGACCTCAAATATAGTGCATCCTCTCCGGACGGGGGAGTTCAATCCCAATAGATCTATTCACAATATTCGCGCTCACTACTCATAGTGATTAACGATTCATGATGTGGGGACTTCATGGCAATAGTAGTACTTAGTGTCAATAATACATTTAGTTTAGAATACAGTTTTCAAATCAGTTGTGATCCTAATAAAAATAAGTAGCATGTATCCCCCTCGCGAGGTTTATAAAACGATTAAGTAAGTAAAAGCGAGGCTATGAACTCACCTTGGAAGGTAGCGACGTAAGTACACTACGGTACCAAAGAGTATGGCAGAACCGAGTAGCACAAGTGATGTCAAGGATTAGAGCACAATGATGTAAAATTCGGCATAACCTAAAGAATATAAGTTTGTCTCAAGATATGACAATGCGGAAAGTAATCGATACGTATAAGTTTCAAAAGATGGAGCGTTTTAGTTTCCGTGGAATATTTGTATCAATGTTTGTAAAAAGTTTAGTATCTCATTCGTGTGGTGGTATAAAGTCATAGACTCAGACAAAATGCACGCCAAAGCACAAATCATATAGCATAAGTATGAAAGGTAATAAGCATGTATACATGAAGATCTGTGGATTAGCTACGTTTAACTAATAAATAGTCATTAGAAGTTCCAACTTGTATTTATTGGTTATTGGGTAGAAGTCAAATAATAATCAAGTGACGGTCCGTGTAATAAAGTCCGGTAATAAGTGATTTGTTATTAAGTCGTAAGTCCATTAAGAGTGCAATACATTAATCCTAAACCCTTGTAAGATTATATATATATTTGACATGGTACATGAGGTTTGTAACTTGAAGATTTGCTAAAACAAGCCCTATGGGGTTAGAAACCTGAAATTCTGAAACAGTCCCAAAGATTGGAAAGTCTGCACAACTCAGTGAGTTATGGGCCTTAGGTAATTAGATAGGGTGATAGAGCTATTTCTTGTGGTCATTTCGCCGGGTGGCGCACCCCATAACTCATCCCGATGAGTAAATGAGAGACAAAATGGCGAAAGGTGTTAAAATCTGCACACCAGATTTCAATCAGAAAAAGCTCATGGTTCTGGTCATTTCTAAAGCTCGGCCCAATTTTATGAAATGTAGGTAAGACATAAACTTAAATGTATCCGCAAATGGCGCATCAACCGGAGTTGTAGAACTCTAGATATCGCCGAAAAGGCGGGACTGCAGTGAGCTGTTACAAACAGCTCATGTATGCAGTAAATAGATAAACAAAACGCACCCATTTGGTGCAGTAAATAGACAAACAAAGCTCATGGTTCTGGTCATTTGGGGCTGTTTTGCAACCACTAAACACCTTCGGTTGGGGCTGGTCTTGGGGCTGTTTTGGCAGCCAACAAACACCCGCAGTTGGGGCTGAAATAAGCATATCTAGACGCCCCAGATGAGCATAAAACAAGCATAACCAAATGCACCTTATTGGTGCTGAAATGAGCAGGTCTAAACGCACCCTTTAGGGCTGTTAGCGAACCGAGAAACCAAACCCCAACAGCACCCTTGGCGGGCCTGGGGTGGGGTGTGGGCTGGAACAACAAAACAAACACACCCCTTGGGCTGTTAATACGCACCAACAAACACCCCTGATGGGGCTGTTGTGACAGCAAACTACAAACACCCTTTGAGGGCGGTAACACGACGAATCAACAAGCAAATAAGTACACCCATCGGGGCGATTGTTGGCGCGGGACAGTAAAACAACACCAAATGCCCCCTGGTGGGCTGTTATACGCAAAACCAAATGCACCCTACTTGGGTGTCTAGGTGGTGGGTCGAACTAAACAAAACAAACAACACCCCTTCGGGGCTGTCGTGTACTAAGCCAAAGAAACACCCCGTGTTGGCTTGCGAGGTCTAAACGAAACAAACCCATGTACCCTTGCGGGTTACCATTCTCAGCCGAGGGTCAAACAATATAAACAATTTCCACCACACAAATTAATAAGCAAAAATATGTTTTAATCCGGTTTTTAAATCCACGAAAATTAATAATCTGATTTGTATGTGAATTTATAAGTAACGAAATAATAAGCTGGATTTGGGTTTAGATATACCACAAGGATCAAGAGAGATGGAGAGTACAAGATGAGGGAGGTGGCGGCGCTCAGTGGTGATGGCGGTGGTATAAATGTGGTGATGATAACACGACCACAACACAAACAAAGGAACCTAGCATGGCCATCACTCGAACTCAAAGCACCCTAATTAATCTTGAAATCAACCTCATATAACCCTTGTATGAACCTTTATAACCTCAGCCCCTAATCACCTTAATAATCTTCCAAATCACCCAAGAGATGATGAAATTAAGATAGGATTGAACCAAGAATCACTAAACCTTCAACCAAATGACATAGGAACTTGGTAGAATTTCAAAAGGATGATGGATTATTATTTTTGTTGTTGTACGGTAATAGAGAGGAAACAAAAGAGATAGATACATTTTTTTTTTTTTTTTTTATGAACTTATCTTGCATGTGTGAAACGAGGTTGTGATATTGTTTAATGTGTCATGCTTAGTATAATGGTATGTGTCATAATTTGTGTTAGTCTTTCATCAAATGGTGACACCTATGTAAGGCGTGGCTCAAAGATAAGAAAGGATGAACATGCATCTTATGTAATATAGTTATATAATGATAGTTTAGAGTATAGAGGCTATTGTTTGATCCCGGTAATTACAAACGTAAAGCTTTTAAAATGTGAAATTTAAAATCAGGTAACGTAAAAATGCAAAACTTATAAAAATGTTGATACTTATCAACATAACCTATTTTAATTATTTAAGATGGGTCATGAGTTTATTGGAGTGTTTAAACGTTGTTAAAACTTAAAAGTGAAAGCTATAAGCTCATAATACGCAAAATATGCAAAGTTTATATTAAAATTTAAAATAAAAAGTGTAACTTGTAAAATATTTATTTAAGGTAATTAAATGTATAAAACATAGAGACTGGGCATAGTCTAGATTTAATTTAAATTAAATGTGTGTTTATCAACGTATGCGGATAATTATAAAATAATAATAATAATAATAATAATAATAATAATAATAATAATAATAATAATAATAATAATAATAATAATAATAATAATAATAATAATAAAAATAGTAAAATAAATGACATGAAATTTTGAAATGTCACAACTATGTACAATGATATCTCATTAATATAAAAACAACGAAAATAAGAGTCGCCAGCCATGCCTCCAAACCGCTATCATAATCATTTCTACACTGATCAAGACGACCAAGACTTAAAAGTGCATGATCGATGATTTCAGGCACGTTAGTAGCACCAGTGAGGGCATGACTTGTAATTATTGTTGGAAGATATTATAAGAGAGAGTATCAAGGAATAGCCAGTCCGATGGGCGATTATAAGACGTATATAGTCATGATATATACAATAATTTAAGAAATTGATATAATAAAAAAAGAGTGATAGAACTTTTTTCGATATGCATTACATATATGCGTTTGTGTCTAATAATTTATATACTCAAGTTAACTAAAACGATTTTCTCCAAAAGATGAATTGTATGAATCTAATTAAATAGTTACAGAACATGGCAAACTCCAAATACATGTCTTAGGAAAAAAAACATAAAGTACATATGATTCTTTTCCGGTATACATGTAGAAATCCTATACTATATAGAACTAAATAAGTGCTATCAATAAACCTTTGGCGTACATTCATTGATCTTCATACAAACTTCTTGTCATGATTTCTTTTGAGCACTACATGGAGTGTTATATCTACATCCTTAGAGACTTTTATGCTCACTTTAACCCGTTTATGATAAAATATAACCTAAATCAATTCCTTCATCTGAAAGTGAACACAATTTATCAACACAACTTCAACACAAATCCATAGAGAAAAATAAAGAATGCCACATTAAAAAAGATTTGAGAACAGATAAATAAGCATACCAACGAATGGTATTACATGTTGTTTTAACTGTGATCTTAAGGTTCTTGTTGACTTGCATATATAAGGATTAAACAAACATGTGTCTTACATGAGTTCCATTAAAGAAGTGTCATTAGTGAACATTGCCACAAACTGTCCAGTGCATACTGTTACATTACAAATAAATTAGCATGATAGTTGTTTATGATAATAAAAAAATAAATTTAGACATATATTGAATGAGTAACGAAAATAAAGATACCATAGAAGATGTTGGAAATGTCTTTCATAACATGACATAAAGGCTACATAATGATGTCTCCCATGCCAATTGATGTTTTGCTCAAGAATCAACCCAAGCCTGTATTTGCGCACTGCCCGACCTGACTAAAAGTAAGTCAATAGAAAGTGTAAAGGGTAGGGGAGTACCTCAGTTATAAGACAACTCGAGGGCTCTATACCACCTGGTCACAACATATTCGGTCATGAAATCCGTCTCAGTCGTTGTTCTTGCAAGCCCAAAGTCACATATCTTTAGGTAACCATTTGCATTCAGAAACCGGAGCCAGCTACCTGATAATGTACAAAATATTGGTCACACACGAATTCTTCGCTTTGAAGCCAGCTACATGTGGATGTTTTTGACTCGGGAAGGCTGGGTGCTGGCAAGGCAGCTGCCATAGGCTGGCCAATAGATTCACCCAATTTAAGAATAAATAAAGCATTTTCATATTAAGAAAATATCTTTTGTATCAAGAAATCTATTGTTTCGGGTGAATTCAGATTAAACCTTAGCTCTTTATTCATTCGTATCCCTTGAGTTAGTTCATCAATGACTGTATTCTGTTCATTGACGCAAGCACTCTCCATATCTTTTTAGTAAAATTGAAGATGCAAAAGCCAAAAAGTACAGGCTAAACCTTAAGGAAAATGGGCCAAATGAGTCGAATTGAGTTAAGCATGTTGACAGTCGCCCAAACTCTATTTTAGTGCATACAAATCCTTAAATCCAGTTAATGAAGATTTAGATTTTTACTAAATGTTTATGTAAATGTAAAAATTACATTAAATAACAATTTGTTTAGCCGGATAACAAAAAAATGTCTACTCACTTAATCCATAATAAAAACGACATGATAATGAAGTTCACTTACCATGAGTAGCTGAATTTGTTAGATTGGTTTTTCTACATGTACCACTTAATTGCTGCAACAAAGTGCCGAAAGTCAATATTATTGTCACCTACATCCTCTACAGGAGCTTTCGTTGGCTTAAAACTCATATTGCAAATCTTGTTATGACGTGCAAGCGAGGCTCGCATAATAATATTCCAAGCCAAAAAATGAGGTGAAGGTGAACTTTGCAAGTGTAACAGGTGGGGTTGCTGATCCTCCATTGCACTCCAATTCACCGGAGCCACAATCACCCGTTTTGCACGACCCGTGACCTGACCGATTGACCAAACAATCTTTGGAACTTGAAACGACCAGTGACCCATGACCCGTGACTTGTTTTGCGTCTGGTCCTACACCTGCTTTTCCAACAGAATGCACAAAAATTTAAATTCTTGGTTCACTTTGTAAAACCGAATGTACGTTTTGATATTTTAGTAGAATGAGGCGCAAAAGTAATACCCCAAACAGTCCTAAAGCGCTCAAGAAATGGGACTAAAGTTGTAGATTAATGAAAAATGTGCAACCTAACAGCTCGCGGACGGTTTAAAATAATGCACAGCAATGTCAGGTCCAGACCGCCTATTCTTTAGAGGATGACTATTTTTTTTTCATGTATATTTACTAAACTAAATTTTAACAATAAGTAATTTAACTAAAATAATTCCAACTAAATGCTTTGTGTATGCATAAACAGCACAATGAAGAATTTTGAAACGAAGATAAAACTCGCAAGAATGTCTACCTTGACGTCATGAAAAGAGGAAGAAAAAATAAAAACCAAGTAAGTTATTCATCCCGACTGGTATAAAATAAATAAATGACCTGCTACTGATAATTTTACTATACTTGACCCTTCGCAAGCCGGCTCCAACAGCCCTCAAGTAACTAAAATGATATCAAATCCTCATGAGTTCCGGGACCGTGCATTAGGAACCCTTGTTTCAGCTGTAACAATCACATTTAATGGTAAGTTAATTGAAAGCATGATAACAGGTGTCCTGAAAATTAAACTTACAAAGAAATTAGGCCTGGACCAGAGTAAAATCAGGTAAAAGTAAAGCCGTACAATAACTAACCTCTGCTAAATGATCAAAGATGATGAATATTGGATCGCAAGGGTGCTGATTCAGAAGTACCTTGCACATGTACACCTACACAGTTAAAACAAAGCCGAACTGCATATTAGTATAAAAGATTGCGGTTTACAAAAAAAACTGGAATTCTATAGTAGAAAAATGCCATGCCACCTGCAACCGCTGTAGTCGTCCTATCAGATTGGGTACTCAAGTTCTAATATATTGTAATGGGTCAAAAGAGGAATCTGATCTTTTTTATTGGCCTTCCATTTTGCCTTCTGATCATTCTCAAATGAAAATGAGGCCCTTTTGTACCCACGTTAAAGGCCAACAACACAATCGTTTGTTATACGGATAAACAATCTGATAATAAATTATTTTGCTGTTTTAATACATAACATAGATTAGCATATCCCTTTTTTGTAGTGTGACATGCCAACATTATATAAAATATATGTTTGTACAAATCGTTTGTTATATGGATAAACAAAATAGCAGACTATGCGGACAAATCAAACCACACATATTCTAATGTTGCAACGTACAAAATGGATGTTGAATATGTGCATGCATAATCACATAGCAAATGTGAATATGCATCCACATATTCAATATCCAATGACACGCACACGCTTAGACACAAAGAACTGATTTGACCCAAATACAATAGCCATTAACAACATAACAGATCTTAAAGTGTACCTTTGTGAGTTACAGATCTGTTCTTGTAGGCATAACATCACCATGGAACTATCGGTATGCAAAACCAGTACCAATCATGAACATAGACTACATAATGACGATTTTTTATATTTCATAAGCAGCTCACTTGTCTAAACTACCCACAGTCTGAATAAAATTTTCGTATAAAAGGTTTCAATTACCTACTTTAAATACCCATTCATTGACCGTCAACTTCTTGACTCATTACACATTTACACCATCGGTCGCAAACAATAATTTTTGAAACAGAAGTGGACTAACCTGTTTGCCATTGCCCGGTATGGAAGAGTTATGTTCAATCTTAGTTCCTTAGCGAGACCTTTAACCTACACTCAAATACCAGTTAGAGGAAGGACCAAATCTTGATCCCCACTGAAAAAGTTAAATATAAATTTGATAATAATGTTGCAAAAAGATATACCATAGTACTGAATCAGTGAACTTTGACACACCCATTCAGTTTAATCAAAAGATGCCATAGTGAGAATATCCATAAGTTTTTCCTCAAATTTTTCTAAAGTGAGTGTATAGGCTGGTGCTATATCTAATGTTTTTTGGGTTGATTATCACAAAATGAAGGCTAACATCCGTGTACGGCTTCACCGTCTGATGTCGTCTACACATTAATAAGTAGACTGAAGCCGTAAGCCCGTAATGCTTTGGCCCGCTGTGCGTGTTTATAAAGGGAATATCTCACTTGGCACACACATATAGTTTATGTATAGTACTAAAAGGTGAGCGCATCTGATTGTTATTACTATTTATATATCTGTACATACACTTTAAGGAATAACTCTCCAAGTATTTTTAGGCATGTGCTATGGTGCAGTTATTGCTTGCACTCTACTTGGAGGGCAGAGTCTCAAGGTGAGAAAATATTTGTTGCTACAATACATAGCTTTTTATCTAAGTTACCAACCTTTTATAAATTTTGAATATTTAACTTTGTTATGCAATTTATATACTTATTGGCAAGACCGGATGGGAGCATGCAATTATCCCATTTTATAGTGATATTTGGAATCTTTACACTCATTTTGGCACAAATTCCATCTTTTCATTCCTTAAGGCATATAAATCATGAGTCACTCATTTTATGTTTTGCTTATTGTGCTTGCACAACTGCTGGTGCAATTTACATAGGTACGAATAACCTCTTATTTTGTTACTGGTTTAGTAGTTTTCATATCTTTTATCAATACTTATATTGAAGTCAAATGATATTCAGGAGATACGAATAAGGGGCCTCGAAAGAACTATTCATTGACCGGAACAGGAGTAAATCGCATTTTTGGTTTTTTCAACGCTATTTATATCATTTGTACTACTTATGGAAACGGCATATACCCGAGATACAGGTTTTTTCAATTTCCAGTTACCGTTTTAGAGATAATAACAAAGGTAGTACAATTTCATTAGATGTGACAATTTCAATCAGGGAAAAAAATTACATTTTTGTTAAACGTGGCATATTCAATTCATATGCAAATGAGTTATCTATAGTTTAAGTCTAAATCTTAAGGGTAGTTTAAGTCTAAATCTAAAGGGAAGCAAGTCAAGCGATTGCTTCTTGTTTACAGTATGTTTCTTATTAATGAACCCGTAATTGCTGATATATATTTCTTAAAACAGGCAACAATAGCAGAGCCAGTGAAGGGTAAAATGTTCAAAGGGCTATTGGTGTGTTATAGAATTGTGATCTCATGCTATTTTAGTGTTGGGATTTCTTGTTATTGGGGTTTCGGTAACCAAGTAGAGAGTTATGTTCTTCAAAATTTTATGGTGGGTTCTAACCCACTGTTGCCCAAATGGTTCCTTCTTATGACCAATGGCTTCAGCGTTTTGCAAGTTGCAGCTTGTAGTTTGGTAAGTTTCTCATATTTCCAAGGTTAAAATTATCAAATTATATATTTCATGTGTTATGATAACTTCTCATGTTATAATAATTTCAGGCTATTGGGCTTTCGGCGACAATTTGTTCATTTAGTTTTAAGACCTCTTTTTTGATATGTTGTTGGCTAATCTACAGTTGTTGGAGATCTTCATTTATTTTGCTAAAATTTAAATGGTGGCGATTTTTGTCAAAACAGGTTTACTTGCAACCGTTAAAAGTGGTTTTAGAGTGCAAATTTGCAAATCCCGAAAAGGGTCAACTCTTGAAATTTTTTTTCTACTTGAGCTTTATATGAGATCAAAGATGCAAAAGTAGCAACTTTTCCTCCACCACTACAATGACCCATTCACGTACAGGTAGGTCGGCTTGGATTATATTTTATTTGTAATAGGTCAACATGTTGAGCTTTAGCTAAAACTGAAATGGGTAACACATAACTTAAGCAGTTACATTTCAGAGGTCTAACCTATCAGTTTGAAGGTAAAATCGTTACCTTTGTCATTTTACCCGACATTTATTTTGCGAAAACAGAGCTTCCCTCAGACAAAACAAAAACTCGGTAGTACCGTCTAATGTACATTCTGAGTTTCGCAAGCTACAACGGCAAAAGTAATAGGATTATTCCCTTTGGTCATCTGGCAAATCATCATCACCAATAGAATTAGATGTGGCAAGATGAGCACGTTATGTCAGAACATATCATTCTTCACAATAACTGATGTGTTAATTATAGTTACTAAAACAATATCATCAAAAGAATACCTCAGTTAGTAAAATTACAATATCATCAACTGATATAAACACAATTGAAGTTTTTGCTTCTAGTAACTCATACGGATTCTTTCTTTTTCTAATTCTTATTAACTGACATAAATGCAATTCCAAACACCCCTTCGTAACAATACTACCTTGAAAGTCTTGGCTGCTTCCCGTTTCAGTCTCTTGGATTCTACTATCAATTTTTCGATCTCAATTTCTTCACATGCAACCGCTGCAGTAGCAGATGCTTCACCTTCTTGCTTGTTTCAACCGCTTGTCCCATTTTCAGTGATCTTTTGGCATTAATGAAGTATGCAGATTATTTAACTGTCCACGTTTAACATTAGGTAACATGCTCCTAACGGTTTCCTCAAGCACTTTCCCTAACGGTGCAACACCCAACATAACCGTCCTAATTGACGAAAAATCAAATAACCGAAGTATCCCTATTAAGACTTTCAGGATCAAACCAAAAGCATTGACTCTTTTTCTAGCTGAAATAGTATTTAAAATACAGCGACCAATATATTATGAATTACTAATAAACAGCAAGACACAAATAATAAAGTCCTATCACAAATGACCCTTGCATTAACCACCTTCCCGTTTTCATCGAACACCTATCCAGTTGACCAAAAAAAAATAAAAGCAATAATGGTGTCACTCATTTCAGCTTTACATGTCATTCTAGTTGACCAAAAACAAATTAATAGTTATTAGTACCCACGAGCTCCATAAAAGTTTGAGGACAGTGCATATAGAGCATTGTTTTACATATCTACATCAATAAGTCAAACATATTTTGGCTGAGCTGACCCACCCAACTCATCCCCTACGTCAGCACCCAAATGTACCCATTTCAGCCCCCGTTTCATCGTAAAAACCCACCCAATTCAGCCTGTAAACACTCCCATTTTAGCATCCAAACGCATCCATTTCATCCCCCGTTTCAGCACCTAAACACGCCTATTTCAGCCTCCAAACCGACACCCACTTGAGACCCAAAACCCAACCATTTCATCTTCTGTTTCAGCACCCAAACCTACCCATTTCAGCCCGCTTCACCTCCAAATGCACACATTTCAGCCTTATTTCAGCCCCGGCTACAGCATCCAAACTTACCCGTTTCGCACTATTTAAAAGGGAACAAACTGACTTTCAAAAATGCATTAACTTAATAGGAACAGTTGCAGTTTCAAAAAAAAATTAGTTTTGCACTTGCTATGTCTCTGAATAACCTGGAATATCATGAACATGATGGATACGCGTACCGCTAGAACCTTTTTCCGAACGTCCATTTTTGTGGTTGCCATTATCTGTTGGTTCCACACGTATTGCTAGAAACCTTTCCTGGACCTTTATTAATACCTACAACAGAATGAGATTATATGAAACAGTGTAGCAGAATCACCATTTATATCCTCTATATAGTACTTCAGCTTTGGTGATTAAAAGTTTAGATGAAATTGATTTCTTATACTATCACATTATCTATTAGACCACTCCATTGCACATTTTGTCCATTGCAGTAGGTAAATATTTGTTATATAAATTTATACTTACATACTTATTGCATTATACATACATCCCTATAAATACCAACACTCTTCAAATGTTCTAATTTGATATATGAGTAAAGGTGAGAAATATTTGTCGTGTAAAAATGAATTGTTGGTGTGTAATTGGTATTTCTGGCTTGAGTCAAGTGGTTTGGTACTATCAAGTCCGTGGATTGGTCCTTCTAATTCGATCCCTAGGGTTGGTCCTACCGTCTGAGTTCATGTGTTGGTTCCATGCTTTGGGAATGATAGTTTTAGTCTCATTGTACGTTTGTAGTTACTGAAATAATGACACCGTAAGTAGTCAGTTAGGCAAAAAGGTAATGATTTATTGATTTGCTCTAATGATAAAAGTGATTGGTTAAATAAATTCTGAACAATTCTTCATAGTATTTGGGATGCCAGAAATGACCGCAACTGCTTTTCATCTATCAAATTAATTGCCACTATACCATTATGATGAGATAGTACATTTTTGTGAAGCATAAGTGCAAAGCAAAAGGAACTTTCAGGCCAGTCATGTAAAGGTAGTTCATCTGCTCGCTCATTATCTACCATTAGCATTTATATCAGGAAGTATTATCACATCTTTCTTTGATAGAATATATAAGAGCATATCTTATTTTATAATAAATAGAAAATTACCAGGTTGCTCCACTGTTCGTATTGTTTTCCTATGGTTTCCAACAAATTCCCATGGTGCAAAAGTTAAGCATCGATAGTTGTCTTCAGCTCAGATAGCCTTCCATATACCTAGAAATGTTAGTTTACATGATAAATCTCCTTACTGAGGGCCAACCATAGCGGCTGGATTATCCTCATCACAATCCAACTGATCCGCCAACTATCTACAACAATAAATATCAACAATCACATCAATTCGGGCTTTGATTGCGGTAAGTTTTGTCCCTACTTGCAGTCTTGCATATAATACAGCTGGAATTGAACCATTTTCGTATAAAAATATAGACAGGGATTTAAATTTTCCACCTTTAACTTATGTAATTATTAAGATGAGAGAATCTGTTAAGAATTCTGAATTAAACTACTACACAAATGTTGAATGAGGACCATCTCGTCATTGATCTCGAGACTAAACCATAAGCTGCTACATATATATATATATATATATATATATATATATATATATATATATATATATATATATATATATATATACTTTGATTAATTAGTTAATTTTTTTCATCAACACATACATCAAAACCATACATGATTTATGTCATTAGTAATTATCGAATAGAATGCCAAACCTTATTAACAGAGGCGGAGGTACGGGGGTCCCAGGGGTCACGTGACCCTCCTCTAAAAAAAATTTATGTGGTAAAAGTTGTGATTTTAGGGGTAATTTGGTAATTTGCCCCCCCAAAAAAAATATCAGGCTATCTAGTTTGAAAGTCAAAGTATCATATATTCATAAACAAACTAGTCAAAAATCATATGCAAAGTAAGTACATACACGTGCAGAGTAGCAGTACATTAACATAGAAAATAAAAATGGCTCCATTTACTCATTTCCTTTCAATCCATTCGAATAATTGTGTAGAAATGGTGGGAAAACTTCAACTTGTAAGTATTTATCTTGATTTATTCCTCTTTTGTTGTCTCATACAGTCATACTCCTTAATCAATTTATAGATATGGAATTAATCAATTTTAATGTGACTAAATTAGAGTAATTAAAGGTTATCCAATAAATTTTGGGGGTTTATCTAGTTATTGTTAACATGTTAGAGCTTTTAATTTTGAGATTTGTAAAATGCCTCTTAGTTGTTTCAATAAAAATGCTTATTAGTTATATAAGAATTTGAGGGTTTATCTAGTTTTTTGCTTACTAGAATGCCTGTTAGTAGTTGGCTAGTTGCCAAACTAAGCTTGATTTTTTTTAAATAGGATTAAGGACCGATGGACAGATTTATAATAAGAAAACAAGACCAACATTGGTGGAAACACCAAGTGAAGGGGAAAGTTCAAAAAGGAGTCGCGAAGAAATTAATCTAGCTGATCTTCCCGTTGATCCCATGGAGCGAAAACGATTATCTGACTATAATCCTAATGACCGTGAAAAAGTTCGAAGGGCGTACTTGTATCTATACTCTAGTGCGCTTTATCATTGCGTATTTACATATATGATATATATATATCTATCTTTTGCTGTGAATTTTTTTTAATGGTTTCATTTTTGCCCCCCCGAAAATTATTTTCTGGCTCCGCCCCTGCTTATTAAGGTAGACTTTTATAGTAAGCCAATAGATGAGATCAGACGCGTTATCAATTTAATCATTATAGCAATCAAATGAATATCAATCTTCTTCTTCTTCTTCTTCTTCTTCTTCTTCTTCTTCTTCTTCTTCTTGCTCGCCACTGTTAATGCAAATATAATATTCCATTGCACTTTACAGGTACATATACTAACCAATATAACAGCATTGTCGATGCATGGAAAAGGAACATTATGTCATTAGTAATCATCGAATAGAATGGAATACCTGGCTCAAGAGCCTCGATCCCACAGTATCTTGCATATTCTGGCCCAACCTATTTGCAAAAAATTCACAACTTAAAGATGTGCATACTGTCTAATTTAATATGTTAGACAAATATTTTGATAGTTACCATGAGAATAAATAAGTACAACATATTACCCGAAGCTGGAATAAATAAGTACAACATATTACCACAGTATCTTGCATATTCTGGCCCAACCTATTTTTTATGCACGTTAAAAGAGAAAACCATAAAGAAATCAAAACATAAAAAAGAAAAATCACGATGATTATAAAATATGTAGGCATACCCCTATGTCTTTCTTGATTTTGAGCACGATGATTTCAACTAAACTCTTGGTGTTCATCAAAAGCCCAATAGCAACAGCCTCCATGAATACAACACGTAGGAAGCCGTTTTTAGGTTATGAGAATGAATGAGAGAAATAAGGGTGAAACAAATTAATATTAGGAAAAGATATACGTGATAATTTAAATTGCTCTTTTGTCTAGTATATTTGTTGAACATTATATTTATAGTTTTAGATGATATATCTAAAAAAATAAATTGCTCTAGTGGTAAGGATCCTCATTACTCTATTAAAAGATCCTAGGTTCTAATTTTGCTAATTAACTTTTTAAATACGAAATTTAGTCCTACAAATCCATGCATACGTGGAAAAATAAATTATAAAAATTGCTGCAAAATTTCGAAATATAATTTAAATAAATTGCTGACATGGAGTGATGACATGGCTGATAATGAATTACTAGGCATTGACTGGGCAATGAGGTGGCATATTCTTCAAATGCCTCCTGTTTATATATATATATATATATATATATATATATATATATATATATATATATATATATATATATATATATATATATTATAGTTATGACATTGGGAGATTTGCAATAGATAGTTTGCAACCTGTATTTATCTCTCATAAAGACTAACACTTCTCTCAAACTATTTATCATGTCAACCATTGCAACTGTCATGGATCACAGTTAGTTATAAATGGATCAATTTGGGACGTTTTTGTGATTTTAACTCAAAACAGGTTTAGCTAAAAGGGGAACGGGTCAAATGTGTTGTATGGGTTACAACACATTGCATTCAATCATTTAGATTCTTATTGCAATAATACTTTCTGTAATCTTCATTATATACAAAAATCAGACAGAAAATTATATGGGTCGGATGATCAAAAAAAAAGATTTATACAGCTCATTTTAACCCCAATTCTATAATAATTAGAATTTATCTAATGATCCATTATGATGAATTCGTAGGTACAGATCCAAACAGCCCCAAAAAGAACCTTATGTGGATATAATGTTGCATCTTTTTACCGGAAATACGACCGCCTATGTTATAAATATAAAAAACATGTCGAGCAAACCTCATAACTGCTTCTGATGTAATAATCATCCACCGTTTTCATGTATGACCTTGCGGCCCTCCTTTTTGCAACTTGCTTATGCACAATAAAAGTCAAGAAAATATATATGTCGAAAGAAAAAACCTTTTCAACTCATTAGCATGCCAAAGTAGCCCGGCAACTGATGACAAAACTGTTGCTACATAACATACTACTATTAGAGACCGTATTTAAAGTTTTTGTGGGGGAAAATTGTTGCAGCATGTACACTAAATCAATGATAATCAACTAAATCAATGAGCATACTTGGAGTAAAATTAACTAAAAATAACGATAACTTTTACCAAACATGGGCTTTAATAATCAGTTCCTCATTAGCTGGCGCAAGGGTAACTAACCTGGATAGAGTTAAGTTAAACAACTCTTCACCGAACATGGCTTTGGTAACTGGACCGGACTTTACCTCTGTAGGAACTCCGTTGATAAATACCGTGATGATTCCTGAAGCTACAAAGAAAGAATCAGTAGAGTATCCTTCAATTCCTCTTTATGTAAAAATAAGTGTGATTAGTGGAACAACCTGATTTGCAATAGATAGTTAGCAACTGTTCGATATATATATATATATATATATATATATATATATATATATATATATATATATATATATATATATACATATATATATTATAGTTATGACATTGGGAGATTTGCAATAGATAGTTTGCAACCTGTATTTATCTCTCATAAAGATTAACACTTCTCTCAAACTATTTATCATGTGCAACTGTCATGGATCACAGTTAGTTATAAATGGATCAGTTTGGGATGTTTTTATGATTTTAACTCAAAACAGGTTTAGCTAAAAGGGGAACGGGTCAAATGTGTTGTATGGGTTGCAACACATTGCATTCAATCATTTAGATTCTTATTGCAATAATACTTTCTGTAATCTTCATTATATACAAAAATCGGACAGAAAATTATATGGGTCGGATGATCAAAAAAAAAGATTTATACAGCTCATTTTAACCCCAATTCTATAATAATTAGAATTTATCTAATGATCCATTATGATGAATTCGTAGGTACAGATCCAAACAGCCCCTAAAAGAACCTTATGTGGATATAATGTTGCATCTTTTTACCGGAAATACGACCGCCTATGTTATAAATATAAAAAACATGTCGAGCAAACCTCATAACTGCTTCTGATGTAAGAATCATCCACCGTTTTCATGTATGACCTTGCGGCCCTCCTTTTTGCAACTTGCTTATGCACAATAAAAGTCAGGAAAATATATATGTCGAAAGAAAAAACCTTTTCAACTCATTAGCATGCCAAAGTAGCCCGGCAACTGATGACAAAACTGTTGCTACATAACATACTACTATTAGAGACCGTATTTAAAGTTTTTGTGGGGGAAAATTGTTGCAGCATGTACACTAAATCAATGATAATCAACTAAATCAATGAGCATACTTGGAGTAAAATTAACTAAAAATAACGATAACTTTTACCAAACATGGGCTTTAATAATCAGTTCCGCATTAGCTGGCGCAAGGGTAACTAACCTGGATAGAGTTAAGTTAAACAACTCTTCACCGAACATGGCTTTGGTAACTGGACCGGACTCTACCTCTGTAGGAACTCAGTTGATAAATGCCGTGATGATTCCTGAAGCTACAAAGAAAGAATCGGTAGAGTATCCTTCAATTCCTCTTTATGTAAAAATAAGCGTGATTAGCGGAACAACCTGATTTGCAATAGATAGTTAGCAACTGTTCGATATATATATATATATATATATATATATATATATATATATATATATATATATATATATATAGTTATGACATTGGGAGATTTGCAATAGATAGTTTGCAACCTGTATTTATCTCTCATAAAGACTAACACTTCTCTCAAACTATTTATCATGTGCAACTGTCATGGATCACAGTTAGTTATAAATGGATCAATTTGGGATGTTTTTATGATTTTAACTCAAAACAGGTTTAGCTAAAAGGGGAACGGGTCAAATGTGTTGTATGGGTTGCAACACATTGCATTCAATCATTTAGATTCTTATTGCAATAATACTTTCTGTAATCTTCATTATATACAAAAATCGGACAGAAAATTATATGGGTCGGATGATCAAAAAAAAAGATTTATACGATCTATCGACACCATATTATAGCAAATTCCAGCCCGCTACATTCCCGAACTGCACCTGCTAAATTATATGGGTTGCAACACTGGAAATGAAAACACACTTGAACAATCTCCAAAAGTACCAGCCTGCTACATTCTTGAACTGCACCTGCTATAGTAAATTCCACACCTGGGTCTTGGAACTCTTCTCGATCCTCATCCAATTCTTTGATCATGGGCTCAGTAGCTTCACCATGTTGAAATAGGTTCTAAACAATATGAAATAGGACTCAATAAATATTTTTCAACATCATCATATTGCTTAACACTAATCAAATAGCAAATTGTAATATGGAAGAAGGGTTTTAAAATGATGTGGTAAGTAAGTTACAAACATCAGAAGAATCAACAAATTTAGTAGCAGGTTTTGTTGAAGTCATTTGTGTGGCAATGAAACCTACAATACGAATTGTGACAATGTTAAAAAAGAGCATACCCTGGTACAGGAAAGTAAAAGCATTGTGGAATGGCTATCAACATTTCATCAAACACGTTGCCCTCTTTAATTCATTTACAAACATTTGATCTTCAAATTCCTGCACAAATATGTAACACAAAAAATGATGCCAATCTTTAGATCTACTATATCTAACCACACTCATGTTCATAATGAATGAAAAATTCCTAAATAACAAATTAACACATCAAATTAAAGAAAAGAAGATTAATTGATACTTACAAATGTTTAGATGCGATGATTGCATTTAACCTGCATAATCAAAAAAGAAAATTATCATTTTTATTGAATTGAAATTAATCAAAGCCTTATATAAGAAGCCCTAATTTTTTAAAACCCTAACAAAAACAACAAAGAAATCAACATTACCTCGTTCTAGAGAGATAGCTCGTATCATAAATCTCTTCGAAGTCCATAGTCTAAATTGGTGACATGAAATCAGAAATTGTTGATGAAGAAGATTGATAAATGAATTACTAAACATACATCAACATGGGTTTTACACATGAAAACAAATTAAATGAAAGAAGATGAAGGCTTGAGAAAACATACCACATGATTGATGAAAAGAGATCAAGAGAAGAGGAGCGTATATGAAGATTGATTGTGTTGTTGAAGAGGAGCGTATACATTTATGGGATATGCGTTAAGGAAGATTGAAAGATTGATTGATTGTGGATCAACATTAATTGTGGAGCATAGGGAAGAAGGAACAGAGGGAATGAGAGTAGGAAAGAAGGAACAAATATTGTAATTGTGTTGACTTTATTAATGGTTTATTAGAAGAAAGATTGCTTAATAGAGATGTACCATGTTCCCTAATTTTAGAAATCCACATCATAGCATTAAACGAATTTTTAATGCACGCGCTTAGAAGGACTTGTACAAAAGCTTATTTTATTAGATAAAATAGATTAGTCCATTGTATATTTAAACATGTGCAAGAATCGAATGACTAATTCTAAGTATAGTTAGTATGCTAGGAATGAAACTGGGCGAGGCCCAAGCAGACATAAAGATGGCAGCCCAAGGCTAACACGCTAATACTTTTATCCATATGAGTTTAAGGGACCGCTAGGGGTGTTCATCGGTTCGGTTCTCGGTTAATCGGTTTATTCGGTTCGGGTTGTTCGGTCAAAAAAAAATTTTGGGTTATAACCGAAAACCGAACCGAACCGAACTGAAAATATTTGTAACCAAACCGAGAACCGAACCGAAGTTCGGTTCGGTTATGGGTCAAAACCAAAAACCGAATTTTATACTTGAATTACATAATTTATATTTTTTTTAAAGTTAATTATATATGAAAAATAAGTATTTCAAGGATAAAAAGTATTTTTTATATTAGGACACAAATTTTATATTTTTTTATATATATATAATAATATAAATATATATAAATATATATATATATATATATATATATATATATATATATATATATATATATTTATATATTTATATAAATTCGGTTTTCGGTTCGGTAGCCAAAACCATATCCAAACCGAAAACCGAATTTTTAGTTCGGTTCGGTTCGGTTTTGACAAATTCGGTTCGGTTACAAGTTCGATTCAGTTTATTTTCGGTTCGGTTTTCGGTTTGTTCGGTTTATTACCCGAACCATGAACACCCCTAGTACCAGCTAGGGAAAGTATGTTTAGCAATTACTACCATTCTCTCTTTTCTTGAAATACTGATAAATATAGATCGTACCTTTTAGTCCAAAGAAAACAATGTCAATAGATGGTATAAAAGTTTGATGTTTATGTAGTTTGCAATACACCAATACATATGATATATAACTTGGTATGCATTTTTAATGTAAATTTGTTAGGAGTAACCGGTTAGAGTGTTAGTTGCGGTAGTTATAGATGCCGTGTTATGGGTGTCGCCACGTCAACTTTTATCCTATAAAAGTTTTATAAAACAAAGCCTAAGAAACACCTCTTCAACCACATTCCAACAAAATACACCCATTCACTTTACTTAAAAAAAAAAAAAAGAGAGAACTGCAAAATACATCCCTGTGGTTTACACATTTTGGCATCTTACATCCCTGTCAGAAACTTTTGGCAATATACATCCCCCGTTAGGCAAACGTTTGCCACAATACATCCCTCGTTAACAATGATTGTGGCAAACGTTTGCCTAACGGAGGATGTATATTGACAAAAGTTTCTGACAGGGATGTAAGATGCCAAAATGTGTAAACCACAGGGATGTATTTTGCAGTTCTCTTAAAAAAAAAAAAAAAAAAAAAAAAAAAAAAAAAAAAAAAAATGACTACAACGAATGTTATGCAGTTGGCGTTGCACCTGTAACACCGAAGGGTAGTGCATCTATAACACACATTGCGTCATTATAGGTATTCGAAAAGCTATAGTGCCTCTATAAAAAGCATCGCACCGTGCTCTCTTATTAGTTTTTGTTCGTTATGCATTACGTGGTATTTTAGGAGACTAATTTATCATATGAACCGAATAAAGTAGAAGATGACGAGAGGTAGAACTTTGTTATACCCAATGACACTTTATTCGGATATATAGATAGGCTACACAAGTCAAATCACGATGAGCATGAACTTGTCATAAACTTTTTTTATGAATTTTAGAAAAGTTTTGTAGCATATTGAAAGTGGTCAGTGAAAGAGTTAACAAATTCTAAGAGGGATACCGGTTAGGCCACATACATTTGAGTCAAATATTTTCCATCTCTTAAGTATCGTGAAGAAAAAAACATCATCCGTTTTTACCCGATTTACTATCATGCTCTTGTTTTTTTGCTTCTATTTCATACGTAACAATGAGAAAATGGTCATACCGATGTCCACTTCCTTTCTATCTCCTTATGTTGTCATTTGTTACTTTATGATGAGGATAATTAGATGCAAATGTTTGAAGAACTAGACTCTTCAGAAGTCAATATATTCTGATTCACAACCGAGAATCTATTCTCATTCACCTTCACTAGACCTCAACGTCTTGTATCATGTGCTCCCAAAATATCACTCTAATCAACCTTCATAGTTGTTCAATTTGCATCTTTGCAACAAGAAATACAACACGCTCACACATCAAGACCGCATCTTTTCAATCCATTCCGCGTGGATGCAGTACTAATTTAGTTAGCCTAATGCACCGCTGTTTAGGGTATTGATATTTCGAGTATCATATCAAATGTGCTGAGCAACCAAAGGCCTCTTGGCCCAACAATATGTGAGTGACTCATCAACCTAGAGCCAGAGGTGGTTGGTTCAAGTCTTGTTTGAGACATGCGAGATAATTTGTGATAGGTGGTGTTGGGTCATAAAAAATTGCCGTTAGTACTAAGTCAATCCACTCACTAGGATCAACATAAAATGAAACCAAATAGATAGGTTATCTGGCTAAATAGAGCTTGTAATTATAGTGATCCATCTGACATCGGTGGACTATACAGCCTCTAACGATCATTTACAAAAGTCCCAAACCATAATCCAGTCGTTTGCAAAGCTCAAGTCATATGCATTTTACTCTTTTAAGATTGAAACACATCAAAGGAGCAATTCAATCCCAAATTAGGATACACTTCATTCAACTCATCATTGGGGCTAAAATACATTTAAACTAAAGGTAAAAAAGCAACGGTAAATTTCAAAGTTTCGAACCATCAAGTGGTTCGTTATTGCACTCTTCAAACGAAAGACCAAAAGTACTACGTTACACATAACATGGTCAGATGTAGAGAACTTTCTATAAGGAATAATGAAACAGAGGCGGTGAGGTCTTCAAATCATAAAACCATGTCATTTGAGTGGGTTTTCTTATAGCAATTTATGGATGGTTTTCATATCAATGGCTTCAGAGAGAGAACCCTTTTGAACATGATCCCACCATTTGTACAAGAAGTTGTCGACGACTAACCTAAACCAAGGCGAAAGTTTCAAACCCTCCTCGCCAGCATCTGCCTTCCTTAGTAACTCTTTTAACTCTTCTTGGTTCACAAATTTGATATCTGCCACCTCGTCTGGGTTTGGGTTCACAGCAACATCACGCACGATGAAGAGCAGGTAGTCAACTGAATAAATAAGACAAAATATTAATTAGCTTTTATTATCTTGGTTCACAGATCAACAGTTTTTAACTATTTCTCCACATAGAAAATGTTGATCAATGAATTTAATGTTATATAATTTATTTTGACTACTAAAGATAAGCACCGAACATTCAATGCACTGCATTATTAGGATGAGCTAATTTTCCATGTGGGGTACTTATAAACCAACCGGCATATGTTGACTATCTGTTATGCCGAATGAATTTACTATGATACAGCCTATCATAGAGGTGGCCAAATCTACATTGATTATGTCCTATCTCAAGCCATTCAAATGGGTCAAATGAAAATTCTAGGTGACTAAGGTCGCGGTCAAGTGGGGCGAGCAGGCCAGCCAACCACAGCCACCAACCCAATTTGCATTCTTCATAGTCTAAAGTAACTCATGGTAAGCATATAGTTAAAAATCAATTAAACAAGATATAACATTAGATTATTTTAGGGTAAGATAAGAACACATACGTTCATGTTCTCCCCACTTTCCATCAGATGGAGCCTTGTACAGCATGCGACTTACGGGGGTAAACTGATCAACTGGAACATCTTCGGCAGGGATACCGAGTTCATCCAAGAGCTTCCTCTGTGCAGCATTTCTCACCCCTGATTACAAACCCGATGAAAAAAATGAGGATTCATTTCAAAAGATACAAATAATCTGGCTGTCATAATGGGAACTTTGCATTACCAAGGACGTCTTCAGAAATAAGCTCAGATTCCCTGTATAATGGATGACTGCAACAGGTGTTGGTCCATACCAAAGGAAATGTCACCTTGGTTCCAGAGCGTTGCTTTAAGTAAGCCATCACATGTTAGAAAGCATAAACTAATAAACAAAAAACAGAACTACACAGAGCACCGCTATCAAGGTGTCATTCAAGACCATATTACTTCTTGTTAAACCATAAAATAACCCTAAGAAAGTAACAACGGACATACGTGGTCAATATCATGTAAACCTACATAATCATTACAAACTGATATACCTGAAGGAGTAATTCGTGTTTTGAATTGAACAAGAATACACTGAATGCTCTGTGCAACATTTTTCCTGTTTCGATCTTCTCCATCAAGTGGCCTGCATATTCGGGCATTGATGATATCGATCATGTCAGCAGTGATAATAACGTATTACACCAATTATTATGAAGTGATGATTGCATTGTCATAACTGACATGCAGCAACTATACCAAACTATCTAACATAAGGATATATAAGATAACTTCATCACTGGGCAACAAGATGGATACATGTAGCAACTTTCTACCTTTCTTACATGTAATGATGTCATGTTGTTCTGCAAAAAATGCCCACAATTTTAAAAATACAGGACATGCCTACTTTTTGGAGAAAGCAGCCAATGATATTATATTATGTGTGAGTAACTAATATTTTTTGCGCAACTGAATATTATCTGCCGATCCCTTGTAAGTAGCAACTATTATCAATTAGATGAACAAATCCTTATCTGTTATCCAATACTGGGTAAGATATTATTTACTTCAGAAGCATATGATACGTCAAGCTGGTTGTTATAGATTTGCTTGTCTTGTAATCGTGATGGATCAGCAGATTTATCATCAGTACTGGTTCAACGTGATGTTCTACTTTATAAAGAAGTTTGGATCATTTATTAGTAAAAGCAGTTTCAACAAGTCTTTCCTTACATATATCGAGCGGTATTTACTATTCAATTACTAATGATATAATGTCGACATGAGTCAGTTCCGTATTTCATTTTAGTTGAACTGGTAATCAATGCATACATCCAATTGGCCTATCTTAACTAGTGAACAGTTAGATATTTCAAACACTGCTTTTCTGGACAACAGAAACTATTATTTCTGAAGTATACTAATATAATGGAGATACATATAAAACCTTTTCAGAAAGACATGAAGATAGACGTTACCAAATACATATCAAATGACAAGCAAAAGTAGCATTTGATTACGAAAGGGTTAGAAGAAACGAGTGAGCAAAAGTAAACAACTGTTTGTATCTTCCATTGTTCCAAATATGGATTCAGGGGATTCCTTTGAATTCCAAAAGTAATATTATGATTGTCAATTATTACAGTTTCTTGATCAAGTAAAGCTACATAGTACTCACAGTCACATCTCGTTTGTGTTTTATGACCTTTTCATACGACGGCCAATTTACTCTACCACAAGTACTTCTTATCTTATCTATATATCTAGTCTCTGACTTTCTGTATTACTAATGCAAGTAAATAATATGGTACTTGGTACAATATTTTATAATTCTCTACTTAAGAAAAGAAAAGAATAAACGATACCAGAAACATATGCAGTCACTTCTTAATAAGATAACAATGAAACTACTCTAAAAATAGGCACACAAATTTTGCTTACAATTGTACTTGGTATCATGCCCAACCACATTGTCGCTCTCATCAACCAAAATGCATCTGCAGAAATTAAAGATGCCAAAAAATGTCAATATGTCATTAAAATGGCCATATCTCAAAACGTGAAATCTAGTGGTTCAGATGAAAACATTGAACATAAACTATAAGATGGGGAATTATTATCCTTATGCAAGCAAGATAATTATCACCAACTTACATAATTGTAGCCAAAATGATTATACTCATATGTTTGTCCTATTTTGTCACTGAACTTATCTTACAAATATCACTTCTTTGCATAGACATTGTAAAAAGTAGAATCATATTTAATTTTCGGTTACATTTGGTAAATTAAAATTCCCTGGAGTGAGGCCTATTAACTTATCAAATATCGACGATCACAAGAAGAACCTTAACAAAAGTAATACGAGAATCAGGGACGGAACCAGGGGGTTCCCGCGAGGACCCCTATGAATTTTTTCGATGTACTGTTAATTTTTTATGAAAAAAAAAAAAAAAAAAAAAAAAACATCAATTTTTCCTAAATGCATCTTAAATTCACCCGGTCCATCGAAATGTGTTTCTATATTACGGTTCCAAAAAGCTTGTGCAACCGGTCATATTTGGTCCTCCTTCCGTGCAAAATAAATTTCAGATCTACATCTATTTGTTAGCCTGCCGTTCCAATCCAAATCAGCTAAACGTAACATAACATAAAATAATTTTATGTAACATACACTATATTGATTATAACTCTTTGTCCCAACTTATCCGTTAGGCATAAAACACGTTTTTAACATTTAGTTAAATATCTCGGTCACTATCAAAAAACATAACGTTGTACTCTATATATCCAATAAAAGGACATTGACTCTTCCCAAAATTCCAAAATTCAAAAAAAACAACTTAACACCTAATCTTGTATCTTAATTATCACTAAAACTTATCTAATAAATTACATCTACTCAACAACATAAAAAGCTTTTAACTTTATTTCAAGAAACAGATTAAACAAAAATAACAGATCAAATAATAAACTTTTGACAAATGGGTATTACATAAAAATGGATTTCAAGAAATGGGTATTGCATTAAAATGGATTTTAACAAATGGGTATTTAAAAAACTTACTCATCATCAAACATGAGGCGTCTTTGAACAGCATCCATGCCGGAATCATCACCCATGGCGGCGGTTAGGGCGGAGTAACGAGAGCGGAGAGGGACTGATGAGGGAAATAGTTGAGATTTTGGAAATGATTTGAAATGTGTAGGAAAGAGTTTTGTTGCGGTGGCGATGGTTTTAAAGGGCGAAAATTTAACATTTTTATGGAAGGTGTCACAATCTTTTAGGTGGTTACATTTTTAAATGACCTAGTGGCAACAAAATATGTTCCATGTGAGTTTAGTTTTGTAATGTTGTGATTCATATCCTCTGATTAATTGTTTATGATTATGTTAGTCCTTGAAGTAGCACTATTATTTCAATTTTAATGCTAGACAAATGGTTACTTGTTTAGAGAGCTAGGTGCGGTTTAGTGCCGTGGGGTGATGTCATGAAAAAGTTGTGTCATCTCAACACTTTTTGCCCATATACCTCACTAAAAAAAAGTATCCATCGCCTAAGCTGGTATGTGCCAGCCGAGGTCTAGTGTGGTGTTTGGCACCATTGTCTCGCACTGTCAACGATGGCTCAATCCATTAGCTACCATACCGCCCCCTCTTACGATGGGTAGGTGAATGTGAGAAATGAGTGTAGTTCATGGAGTTTTGATTTTCGTTTAATACTTCATTTTACTTTTATCTTGTGTATTATTTGAATATACGAAAATTTGATACTTACTTTTCCAGTCATGTAAAATTGAAAATGGGTAACTAATAATTGGACAACCAAATTAAGTAAATCACTTAGAAAAACATTTGAATAATGTCGGGACTGCAAGTATTGTTGCATTTGGGTGAAAGTTTTGTTAAAGTTATAAAAAATCGAAATTCCTGCTAGAAATTTTTTGACTCAAATAGTTTCTGCAATTCGTTGTTTGTTTCAAGCCATTCCACGCCTGGGCCTCATTTGGTATTAGAGCTTTTGGTACGAGTGGTGGGTTTCCCCTCATGGACGTAGTAGGCTCCGTAGTACGTTGAATTGTCACGGTGGACATGCCTTTGCTCCCAGGTATGACGACGCAGCGGATCAATGAAACCCACAAAAAAAAGAAAAGAAAAAGAAATTGAACATTTGCATCAGCGACTACAGTAACTCGAACTCCAATAGGAAACCTGCGGGACACACCGTGAGAAGAGACTGAAACGATTCGAGCGTTTGGGGCGACGATTACAAGGAAGTCAATCCTTTTGGCGGTTATCATAGAGGACATCGTGATGGGACATACTATGAGGATCCATTGTGAGGTATTGGTTTAAAGGTTGAGATTCCTGAATTTTTTGGTAAGGCTCATCATGATGAATTCACTGAATGGATAAGTGGGTGTCTGATTTGAAGATTATACCCGAACATCTTGGTATGTACTTATTCACATACCTTTATTAGACAAAAAACGGACCCAAAAGACCCAAAAATAATCAAAAATGATATATATATATATATATATATATATATATATATATATATATATATATATATATATATATATATATATATATATATATATATATATATATATATATATGTTGTTGATATAAATAGATGCCTAAAAACGTTATTCATATCTTTCGATATCTCTATGTTTTGATAATCACAAAACGAAAACTCAGCAAACCAAAGATCATGACGTAAATAAGTATTTAGTAGTAAATGCTCACTTTTACCATCTAATCACCTAAGGTATGAATAAACAAAGTGTCTAATGCATTATAAGATCAAATGAACATTTTTATTAATCACAAGATTTTTATAAAATGTCACAAAACATTTTATATCTTTTATAAAACATTTTTGGAATTAAAAGAATATATTTAATTCATTATAAATATATGAATTCAGATTTTCAACCAAAAATGGCAAATCTAATCCAGAAAAACCTTCCCCACAAAAGGACAAAGCTGGGCAACGTTTTGGAGGGGCGGCCCCCTTAATTAACTAGGCGGCCCCCTTAATCATTAAGGGGACCGGCCCCTAATTAAGGGGACCGGCACGCTCCTGATCCCCCCCCCCCCCCCCCCCCCACAGCTCTGCCTTCAAGTAGTTAGTTAGATTTAGACTTGTACCATTTCTCACCTTTTTGCACTCAAAACATTCTGATCTAAACCTCCATTTCTATAATCTAAAATCCTTTGATCATATATACATTAATCTTTATTTCAAAGTGATTCAAGCTTCAACACTCAAGTGCAAAGAGAAGAATATTTCTATCATTCAAGACTAGAAGTATTACAACTTAGTATCATCTTGCTATCTAAGTTGTTTGTTCATTTCTTCTTGTAAATCATTCATTCTTTGGTGTATAAGGTGTGCATATTAGTTAGTTAGATTTAGACTTGTTGAAGGTGTGAAGTGGTACAAGAAGCGATGAAGTAGAGGTGGATAGGAATAGTTGTAGGAAGTACAAGAAGTAATAATATTTTGAAGTGGTGGTGAGTAGTAAAGATATAGAAGCCGAATCGTAGTGTAGAAACCTTCAAGTAGCAAAGACGTTGAAGCCTTAGAGTAGTGAAGACTTAGAAGCTTTTAAAGTAGAAGAAGCCTTGTAGCTGTTCATAGATTAGAGCCCTCAAGTAGTGACATAGAAGTATTGAAGTTGTGAAGACATAGAGGCTTGGAAGTTGTGAAGAAGCATTAGATTTGAAGTAGTGAAAAAGATAAAAGTTGTGAAGGTGTGAAGACATAAGTGTTGTGAAGAAGTGTAGAAGGAATAAAAGGGTGTTTGAAGTTGTGGTGTGTTTGAAGTTGTGAGATTAGTTCTAGCTAGGATTAGAACTCGACATTTAGCTTTGTGTCGTTAAATTGGTATAAGCTGAGGTGTGCACGGTTTTCTCCGCCATAAGGGAGCATATTGATTTAGTGAAGAAAACTCTCGAGTTCGGTGCTCGGGGAGTGGAGTAGGGTAAGGAAGGTGTCCTTGTAGCCGAACGGCTATAAATCCTTTGTCTCTCAGTTTGATCTTTCCATCTCTCACTCTTTGTTTACTTACTTACTTACATATTGCATATAGTTGATTGATTCCAAACAGTCAGGTATTATTGACCAAGTGATTTGGTCTACAAAGTCAAACTGCCTAGAGTCAATGCTCCGTAGATAGTATAGTTTTTTCCCGAGTCGTTATGTCCCGACGAGATTGCAATGGTGCTTGAAAACGTTTTATGGGAATGAGTGGCACTAAGGACAGTAATAGCTTATTAGGACTTATGCACTTTTGAAAAAGCTATGAAATGAACAAGTAAGCAACAACAGATGATTATTAACTTAAAATAAGGCAAATGGAACAAATAAGCACTCTGGATAAGCTGTTATGAACCAAATAAGCATTTATCACACTACTAGGCCAAGACAGGCCAAACAAAGGGGTTTTGGACCTCTGTGGGGTCCACAGAAGTCAAGGGGGTCCAAAGTAAACCTTGAACCTTGAAGGTGGACTGAAGGGCTTCTCAATAAGCCAATAAGCACACACTGGGGCCCACTAATAAGCTCTAAGGAAGCTTATGAACAAGGCCTATGCACACTGATTGCTCAGCATACACAGTGAAAAGGGACAAACAAAAAGCTACTTGCAGCCCTATTAAACAAACTTGAAATGGTGAAATAAGCCCTAAACTATCAAGATGGGCTGCTTGGATTTCCAAAAAGCCAATAAGCTAAGGGTGGGGCCCACTAATGAATCAGCTATGGTCTTGGGAATATTGGTCAATTTCCTGTGCACAGGGCATGTACTTGCCCTGCAGGTCACTTTGAGCAAGTGTGGGGTCCACACATAAAATCACAAAAATAAGCTGTTTCTTGATTATTGTAGCTTAAGTGGGATACTATAACCTCTGAGAATTTCAAGTTCCAATTCCAAGAGTAAAATTCACAAAAATTCTCACCAAAAGCGAGTTTTCTGAACTACAAGTATTTTTTGACTTTTGGATTTTAACTACTAGTTGACTTTTATGAACTTTGAGCTTAATTTTATGACTGATTAAGGTTTATTAAGCTGTATTAAGTCTAAAATAAGCTATACCACTCACTTGTGAATGGAAATGGGGCATAAGCTACTCTTTAACCAACACAGAGGGTTAATTAAGCCTAATGGTGTGTGATTTTGACTTTTTTATGAATAAGGCTTGTGTTTAAGTGATGTTCTGAGGTAATATGACACTAAGGAACTTGTATGAACAAGAATTAACAACAACAACAGTCTTGATCTCAGAGCAAAACATAAATCCAAACACTACTTAATTAAACTGTTTCACTAACTTTTAGAGTATAAGACCTAATTTAACCAAGCTAATGATCCATCTACACTACTTAGCTATATTAAAGATTAAATGAACAAGATAAATCAAGCAAAGAACATCAGAGCACTAATAATGAGTTGAAATTAAAAGGGATGATCTTACACCTGCCTTCCAAGCTTTTTAACCAAGAACAAAGAACTCAGAACACTCCTATAAGCCTTCCACAAGGCAACTAACCCAGGGCCATCCACAATTCACCCTGCTCCAGCTTGAATCTCCATTAAACCTGAACTTTGACTTTTGTTGACTGTTTTTGTATTTTTTGATTTTTTTTAACTAGATTATGTTTTAAGGTTTCTAAAAGCTTTGTTAAGCTTTCTGGGAGCCTAAGTGAGCTTATAAGTCCTTATCATAAAACAGAAACTGCAATTAAGCTAATTAGAATTTTTGAAATAAAAATGAAATTGCATAAACTGAGACAGATGCTAAAACTTGAAATTTATTACTGAAAAGAGTTGAGATTACACTTGAATTAACTAGTACAATGCTTAGAAACTTGAAATATGACTAAGAATAAAAGTTACAAACTAAACGAGACACTAATATGGAAATTATACTACTCTGTCCTTCTCCTTGCTTCTCTTCTATTTATAGCCTGAAATTAGGGTTCCCCAAGTTGCTCTGATCATATCCCATCATTAATCTTAGCCTTTAGATGATTTTTGAGCAATCTAGACCGTTTGATCATTTTTGGCGCCAAAAAGAAATCTGAGCAATTGGCTCTGTTGCGTGTAGTATGGGGGGTATTTATTGTGGAGGTGATGTTAGGTGAGGGTGGTGGAGTGGTGATGATGTTTATGCAAGTGGTGATGGAGAGGGGAGGTGGTTTTACAGAGGAAGGAGGTGGTTTTGGGGGGAACGGTGGTTTGGTCAAACAGGATTTGACCGGTGATTATTTAAAACGGTTTTCAAAGGGTTTGGGCTTAGGGGTTGGGCTGGGTGGTGTTGGGTTTGGATTGGATTTGTTTTTGGGGTGTTTTAATATTAAGGGTCCAGTTTGGTTTAGTAACTAGTAACAAGGACCAATTTTGTAATTCACCAAAAGTTTGGGGGTTTGGTTTTGCAATTTCTCATAGTTGTTTCAAGGTTAAATTCTGCCAAGTTTCCATAGTCCAAGGAGTATATGTTAAATTTTGCACTTTTGAACCTCCAAGGACTAAATCTGCCAAACTTGTAAACTTCAGGGACCAAACATGTAATTTCACCAAACTTTCCAACCAAGGACCATTCCTGCCATAGATGAGTAGTACAAGGACAAAAGTTGATTTTCTCAAAGTTTTTAATATCCCAGGGACCATTTTGTCAATTTTGCAAAGTTGAGGGACTAAACTTGTAATTTTGTGAAACTTTGGACCAAAGGACTAATAATGTTTATTTGTGATTTAAAAGGTCCTTTGGTGACTTTTTCATGTTTTTAGAATAACCAGGGACTAGTTTTGATAACTTTTGAAAGTTGAGGGACTGAAACTGCCAATTATGCAAACTTTGTTCATTTTTCATTTGTTTTTGATTATTTTGCATCTGAAACATATGAAACACATTCCTGGGATATTTTCAGTATTATGATGCATATTTGAGTGTTTTTTAGATGTTTTGGCAGCTCAAATTAGGTAAAAATTGATGAGTATTTACACACTCATCAATCCCCCACACTAAAACATTGCTAGTCCCTAGCAATCTTTTGAGAAAACTTAATGGATTTGAAGTTTCTTTACCAAAAGCCATTACTTCTGGAGTAGCCAAATGTTTCAGTTCAAGTAAGAACTATGGTACACCAATAACCATATGATTTTGAGCAAATCATAAGCTGTAAACAAATTTGATTTGTCTTTACCAAAAGCCGTTTGCTTCTGGACTAGCCAACTCTTCACGATTCAGGATATGGTGAGCTGGATTCCATACAATTTTTGGCAAATTGTCAGCCATCAATGGTTTTGAGATATCTTTACCAAGAGCCGTTTGCTCCTGGATTAGCCAGTCCTTGTGAGATTTAGACATGGTGAACTGATTACCATTTGTTGTGTTTAGTGCGAAGCACTTCCACTAAAAAAATTTTTTTTTGGGCTAAAACGGGGGTATTATGGCATTTATAGGGTAAAAATGTGATAAAATTAGCCAGAATTCCCCCCCCCCCCCACACTAGAACTGAATATTGCCCTAAATATTCAAAGTACCCGGCCATTATGCCGATATTTTGAAAAACTTTGATTTGAAATTTTTGAAACTTGGGCAAGTGTGGGAATAGCATTTTTTTTTCAAGATTACTTTATATACAACAGCATGGGGAACTCCCCCACACTAGTTTGGTAGAAAAGAGAAAGAAGTCAGAGATATGGGTTAAAACCCATGTTTTGCTAATTTTTGTTCATCGAGTCACTAGCTTGACTCGATCCCCGAATTCATTTGTCCATGGGGAAAGTTTGGAGATCCGGGACAACCATGGATGGTATGTCCTCTCCAAAATAGTGCTTAATACGATGACCATTCACTTTGAAGTTAGAACCTTCGAGTTGAGATAACTCAACAGTCCCGTATGGGTATACTATTGCAACAGTGAATGGTCCAGTCCATCAGGTTTTTAATTTCCCCGAGAAGATCTTTCACCTTGAATTGAAAAGAAGGACTCTGTCACCAACGTTGAAAACGCGGTTCTTGATCTTGGAGTCATGGATCTTCTTTGTCTTTTCTTTGTAGATCAAAGAGTTCTCGTAGGCTTGATTGTGAAGTTCCGTTAATTCATTGAGTTGAACTTTACGGTGATCACCCACTTTATGAAGGTCGTAGTTAGCATGTTTCAAGGCCCAATAGGCTTTGTGCTCGAGCTCGATCGGTAAATGACATGCCTTCCCGTATACAAGCTTGTAAGGAGTACACCCGATGGGTGTTTTGTAAGTTGTAGGGAAGGCCCAGAGTGCATCATCTAGTTTGTCCGACCAGGAGGCACGGTTTTCACCTATGGTCCTCTCAAGAATCCGTTTTATACCACGGTTGGAAACTTCCACTTGCCTACTTGTTTATGGGTGATACGCGGTAGACAAACGGTGAGTAACACCGTACTTAAGCATGACTTTTGCGAATTTATCATTGCAAAAGTGTGTACCGCGATCACTAATGATGGCACGGGGAGTTCCAAAATGAGCAAAGAGGGATTTCAAAAATTTCACAACAACTCGGGCATCGTTGGTGGGTAAGGCTTTTGCCTCAACCCATTTTGACAAATAGTCAACAGCCACGAGGATGTACTTGTTTCCACGAGAAGATGGGAATGGCCCCACAAAATCAATGCCCCAGACGTCAAAGATTTCACAAACTTGAATGGCATTTTGTGGCATTTCGTTCTTTTGTGAAATATTCCCGTGACGTTGACAAGCATCACAAGCTTTGACTAATTTGTGAGCATCCTTATAAATTGTGGGCCAATAGAAACCTGAGTCAAACACCTTTTTGGCGGTGTAGTTAGGACTATGGTGGCCCCCGGTGGGTCCAGCATGGCAAGCCTTGATAATATCAGTGGCTTCCTGTCCGTAAACACATTGCCTGATGATTTGATCGGCACAAATTTTGAACAAATAGGGGTCGTCCCAGAAGTAATGTTTAACGTTTTAAAAATTTTGTTTTCTGTTGGGACGACATCCCCTTTACGATGAAGTTACCCGCATGGTAGTTTGCAAAGTCGGCAAACCATGGGGTAGTAGAGTCACCACGAAAAGAAACCACATTGAGTGTCTCGAGAGGAAATGTTTCATTTATTTCCTGTTTCTCGGACACATCCTGGTGCGGGTTTTCTAATCGTGAGAGATGATCAGCAGCTAGGTTCTCGGCTCCTTTTTTATCACGGATAATGATATCAAATTCTTGGAGGAGGAGAACCCAACGGAGTAGCCTCGGCTTTGCATCTTGTTTTTCAAAGAGGTACTTCAAAGCCGAGTGATCCGTATACACTACGCATTTGGTCAGTATCAAATATGTCCAGAATTTTTCAAAGGCATACACTACGGCCAATAGTTCTTTTTCAGTGGTAGTGTAATGACTCTGAGCCTCGGTCATAGTTTTGCTTGCATAGTGTATAGGCTGAAAGTACTTTGCTTTTCGTTGCCCCAAGACCGCACCTATGGCAAAATCACTAGCATCGCACATTAGCTCAAAAGGTAGGTCCCAATCGGGGGCAACAAGAATCGATGCCTCAGTAAGCTTTTTCTTCAAGGTTTCAAAAGCTTCGATGCACTCAGGTGAGAAGATAAAAGGAGCATATTTCTTGAGGAGATGGGTCATAGGCTGGGAGATTTTGGAGAAATCTTGAATAAACCTACAATAGAAACCGGCATGACCCAAAAAGCTCCTAATACCCTTGATGGTAGTGGGATGAGGTAATTTAGCTATGACATCAATTTTGGCTTTGTCAACCTCAATCCCGTTTTTTGAAATTTTATGACCGAGGACAATGCCCTCTTTAACCATAAAATGGCTCTTCTCCCAGTTGAGACTCAAGTTCGTTTCTTTACAACGTTTTAGCATCTTTTCCAAGTGGGAGAGACAAGACTGGAATGAATCCCCGATGACTGAGAAGTCATCCATAAAAACCTCCATGGTTTTCCCGATCATGTCGGAAAATATTGACATCATGCACCTTTGGAATGTGCCAGGTGCATTACATAAGCCGAAAGGCATACGTCTATAGGCAAAAGTTCCGTAAGGGCATGTGAAGGTAGTTTTCTCCTGATCCTGTGGATCAATGGGGATTTGGAAGTAACCCGAGAAACCATCGAGGAAACAGTAGTATTCATTCCCCGCTAGTCTTTCGAGCATTTGGTCCATAAAAGGCAGAGGAAAATGGCCTTTACGGGTGGCTTCATTCAACTTACGATAGTCTATGCATACTCGCCAACCCGTGACCAAACGAGTTGGAATCAACTCGTTTTCCTCGTTTGTGACAACGGTTATGCCACCCTTTTTAGGAATGCAATGAATTGGGCTAACCCAAGGACTGTCAGATATAGGGTAAATTAATCCCGCATCAAGAAGTTTTAGAACTTCTTGTTTGATAACTTCATGAATTTTAGGATTTACCCTCCTCTAACATTGCACTGCTGGCTTAAAGTCATCCTCCATCAAGATTTTGTGTGTACAAAAGTCCGAGTTAATACCCTTAATGTCGGAGAGTTTCCAACCTTTGTGAGTGCAGTTTTCTCCTCATCTTTCAAGTCTTTAGCAATAATGACGGGTAATTTATCATCACTCTCCAAAAATGCATACTCTAGATGAGGAGGCAAGTCCTTGAGCTCGACCTCAGGAAATTCTTCAGATTTTTTAATAGACTTAATTTCCACTTTATGAAGTTCTTTTGGAAACGGAGAGGGTGAAGGATCGTCATTTAACAATCTTTCAAGAAGAAGAATGTCCCCCTCCGGGTCAAGATAGTTTTCATCAATCTCATTCGAGATTGAGCTATCTTGAGAAAGAAAAGCCTCGACCTCTTCCAAAAGGAAGTCACTCCCCTCAAACGGAGTGAGAGAATGGGAAGAGTCGGATATGATAGGCTCAGAAGAAAGAGTGGTACTGCCACTTGGAGAGAAACCGAGAACCTCTTGAGAATACTCCTCTGAAGCAACATCGATGATGTCAATTCGGTTTACCGTTTCAGAGTCATAGTTGGAGGAGTATCTTGAAGTCTGATCAAGGTTGAATGTGACGGCTTCATTACCAATACGCAAAGTGATTTCTTCTTCGAAAACGTCGATTAGAGCACGATCCGTTCTTAAGAATCCCCTCCCGAGAATGAGAGGAACTCTTGGGTCAGCATCGAAATCAACAATCACGAAATCTGCTGGAAAGTGGAACTTTCCTACTTTCACGAAGATATCTTCGGCAATGCCGAGGGGACGAGATATAGTACGGTCTGCAAGCTCGAGAGTCATGCAGGTAGGAGTGAGCTCAGGAAGAGAGAGTTTCTTCCAGACTGAGTAAGGCATTAGGTTGATGCTTGCACCAAGATCGGCCAAGGCAAAGCATTCAACCATCCCCGGGAAAATGCAAGGAATGAGAAATTTCCCGGGATCTCCAAGCTTTTCGGGAAGCTTTTTCAAGAGTACTGCTGAGCAGTGCTCATTCAGTGGAGTTTTAGCCATCTCACAGAGTTTTTCCTTGTTACTTAACAAACTTTTGATTGTTGATGCAAATTTAGGCATCAGAAGAAGAGCATCCGCGAAGCTGATATCGAAATGTAGTTCTTGAAAAATTTGGTAGAATTTTTCCATCTGATGATTAGCTTTTTCGCGGGTCTTTTGATCATTCAAACATGAAGGATATGGAATTGAAGGCTTAGGATTGTTCTTTGGAATTTCAACAGGAATTTTCGGAGGATCAAATACAACTTTTGACTTGGGAGTTAGGACCGGGACAACTTGAGGGTAGACGTTGTTGGTACCTCCGTTATTAGTAGGAAGTACCATGTCCGTGGTAACCTCAGGTTTACGTTCCGCTGCCTTGGTAGGAGGAGAAGAAGAGGTAAAGGGAGCCGTGGGTCCATTGTATGATACTCCACTTCGGGTAGTGATCGCCTTAACATCGCCCCTCGGGTTAGCGATCGAGTTGCTCGATAGTGTACCTGAGCCCGAGGGTCGATCATTTAAAGACTTCTGAAGTTCAGAGATCTTGCTGACCAATAACCGATTTGTTTCCTCTTGTGCTTTCATGAATTGTTTTAACACTTCATCGGAGGAAGGCTGGGGTTGAACAACGCTTTGATTTTGGTTAGGAAAATTTTGAACACGATTGTTTTGAAAATTTCCTTGGTTTTGGTTGTTGTTACCCTGAAAATTGTTTCTTTGATTGAAATTACCCTGATTGTAATTCCCTTGACCTTGGTTTCTTTGAAAATTTCCTTGAAAACCTTGATTTTGATTGCCATTTTGAAAATTGTTTTGATTAAAATGACCTTGATTTTGGTTCGAGTTTTGGAAATTCAGGTTTTGACCTTGGTTAAAATCTCCTCGATTCTGATTTTGATTCGAGTTACGGTTTTGATTTTGATTAAAACCGGGTGGTCAGAGGAAATTGTTGGAACGATAGCTCAAGAGATTACGGTCCCCTTGTGGTTGGTAAGAATTACCTCCCATATTGTAGGAACCTTGAGCAGCATAAACGTTCTCTTGAGGATAACCAGCAGTAGCTGGACACTCGGAATACAGATGTGGGCCTCCACAAGTTTCACAACTTCGGGCTACGGCTTTTACTTGTTGATTTTGGAAGGTTTGATTCATCCTCAACATAGCCGTAGCAAAGTCGTCCATCTTTTTAGTGAGAATTGCGATATCAGGAGATAATGATGAAGGAATGACTGATTTACATGACTCATCCCTCTCCGCAGAGGAATCCCAAAAGTTATGGTGGGCAGTCATGTTCTCAGTTAGATCATAGCACTCTTCGGGACGCCTTTTCATGAAGGTCCCACCAGCAGCAGCATTGAGAATATCTCGGTGCCTCAATATTATACCATTATAGAAGGTATCTATGATGGTAACTTGTAACATATTATGGTTAGGGCACCGATCAATTGTGAGCTTATAACGTTCCCAAGCCTCGAATAGAGACTCATCGGGACGCTGCCGGAAGTTGCTGATATCATTACGTAACTTGGTAACCATGGAAGGTGGAAAATATTTGGCTAAAAACTTGGTTACCATTTCATTAAAGGTACGAATCGAATTCTTTGGGAGCCGGTCAAACCAAGTAGTGGCAGGATAGGTGAGAGAATAGGGGAAGAGATACAGACGGAGGGCATCATCGGTGACACCGTGTTGTTTCATGCTTTGGGTGACGGTAAGGTATTTGTCAAGATGCTTGTTAGCATTGTAACCTTGTAATCCGTGAAATTGACACGAATTCTGGACTTGTTGGATCATGTGGTGCTTGAGGCCAAAGTCCGTAGCCTCAATGGTGAGTGGTGCAATAGGTCCGCCCCTCCCTTGCATGGTAGGCTGACATTACTCCTCCATCGTTCGGAGATCGGGAGCTGGCTCATCCTTGGGAGGGTTAGGGGGTGGTGGTGGCCCGTCGTCCATTTATGTTTTTGGTTCTTCAATAACAGTACGTAGCTCGGGTACGTTTTTCTGATTTTTACGCTTTGTTTGTGAACGAGTGCGCATGCACTAAAAATAATTTTTCAAAACAAATTCGAGGCAAAACAACAGGGAACTTAAACCAATAATCACAAGTGAATGGCTTCTTTGAAAAAGTTACACCACTCACAGGGATACACTGGCAAGTTTTAATCTCATGTTTGGGAACTTATTATGTTCACACCCCCAGTTGGTAGGTGTTCTGCCTTGGTTTGCGGTGGTAAGATTTTATGTAATTATTATTAATAGAAAAATTGTTTTTAGACTTTTCGGGTGTGTGTGCAAAAAATTTTTTGGAAATATTTTTGTTATCGATTCGTTAACCGAAATCGACCTCTTTAAAATTACTCGCAGGGTGGCGGGAGAGAAGAATGGATCTCTCTTCAGTTCACAATTTAATGTCAGAACTTCCGTATTCCACATGTGTAGGTTGTAATCTTAAAGAACCCGAAGTAATTTAACTTCACGATTTGTTTTGTTGTTTTTGAATTTTTTTGGTGTTGTTAACACTTTAGGAAAAGTGTCAATGAACTTTTTTGATATGATTGATATTTTTACAAAAACTTTTTACAAAAGTGGTGAAATTTGTACAGGGAGGGTTTTGAAAACTACTAAACTTAAAACGTTTTTAAATACACAACAACCTCCCCGGCAGCGGCGCCAAATTTTGATTGATTCCAAACAGTCAGGTATTATTGACCAAGTGATTTGGTCAACAAAGTCAAACTACCTAAAGTCAATGCTCCGTGGATAGTATAGTTTTTCCCCGGGTCGTTATGTCCCGACGAGATTGCAATGGTGCTTGAAAACATTTTATGGGAATGAGTGGCACTGAGGACAGTAAGCAAAGATGATTTGGAAGTGATTATGCTACTGATTACTTGGTATTTGGACAATTGAAACAATATTAACAATAACAGATACACAGATATGATTACACAAACACAAATCAGAAATCAGAATTGTTTACAGACAGGGAAAAAGGTGAGATTTAAACAATTTTAAACTACAGGGGGTGAAAATGAAAATTTTACAAACTTAATATTAAAAGAAAGTTAAATTAAAAAGAAAAATATTATTTTTTTGATTATTTTATTATTTAATATTAATTATTTAAATAAAAACTATTTAACTATTTAATTAAAACTAATTAACTTAAAAACTTAATAATACAAATTTAAACTAGAAAATTGGAAAACTAATTTCTAAAAGTCTAAAATAACTTAAAATAAAATTAAAAATTAAAAATATGTATTTTTGTCTTTTTGTGGTTTTTTATTAATTAAATACTAATAATGTTAATTAAACTATTTAAACTATTTTAAATTACTAATAATACTAGAAATAACTTACAAATTAAAGAAAAATTTATAAATCTAATTAACCATCTCAGGAATCCTAAAAAATTATAAAAAACTTATAAAAATTATTTTTAGACTATTTTACTAATTATTTACTTAACTATTAATTAATATCTAATTTAACTAAATTAATTAAGAAAATTAGAAAGTGAACAGTAGTAATTAAGAAAATATATTGTAAAAATACTAAATGATTTATAAAACATAGGAAAAATATAAAAAGGTATTATGTTTAATTAAAAATTGATAAAACTATTTAATTACTAATATTACTTAATTATTTAATTAAACTAATTTTAATTCTATTAATTACTAAATTAAAAAAGAAAAATCTAGTTAAATTACTGAAAATACCTTAAGGTAAAAGAAAATTATAAAAATGAAGAAGTGCTTATTAATAAGCTGAAAAGAAAAATTAAAAAGATAAATTCTATTAAATAGAAGCTATCACTATTTTTAAATTTGGTATTTTGCTGCTTTTTCTTATTGACAGATAATTATAAGCTAAAAATAAAAAACTTTTATGACGACACTTTTGTTATAGCTTAATAACAAGCTATGTGCACCCCCTTGTGCTTAACAGTGGACTTAATAGCTTATTAGGACATGCACTTTTGAAAAAGCTATGAAATGAACAAGTAAGCAACAACAGATGATAATTAACTTAAAATAAGGCAAATGGAACAAATAAGCACTCTGGATAAGCTGTTATGAACCAAATAAGCACTTATCATACTACTAGGCCAAGACAGGCCAAACAAAGGGGTTTTGGACCTCTATGGGGTCCACAGAAGTCAAGGGGGGTCCAAAGTAAACCTTGAACCTTGAAGGTGGACTGGAGGGCTTCTCAATAAGCCAGTAAGCACATACTGGGGCCCACTAATAAGCTCTAAGGAAGCTTATGAACAAGGCCTATGCACACTGATTGCTCAGCATACTCAGTGAAAAGGGACAAACAAAAGGCTACTTGCAGCCATATTAAACAAACTTGAA